>CM025650.2:8046029-8070272 GCA_014621495.2 Entosphenus tridentatus | reverse complement strand
GCAGCAGCAGCAGCACCGCGCCCCACCACACGGCCACAACCGCCACCGCAGCAGCGATGTGACGACTTCCCGTGATTTGATTCAATAATAGTTTTTGTTGTTTCGGTTTTTTATATAATAGTTCATTGCGTAGAATGGTGGTGGGGGGGGGTGGTTGAGGTTGGTTCTCTCGCGTTTGTAACAATTTTGTTCCGTCTCATGAGCCTAAATTCAAAAAAGCATTTAATCTGCGTGCAATATCTTCGGCGCGTTTTGCTCCTTGACCTGCCACTCCGTCATGAGTCTCAACTACGGGGCCATCAGCCGTTGTAGCGAACCCATGATGCCCCTGCCCAAACCAAACTCCACTTTTCTTAACTGTCAATATGATGTCTCTACTTTGCACCGGGACTCTGATCCGTGCGTCCCTCTTTCCGTCACTCGGTGTGATTCCAAGCTTGCCTCCTCTCTCCACGCTTCTTTGCATCACCTTTCAGGTTGTGTTACATGTGCTCGGTCAGGGTCTTCGTGTTTGATCCTTGTCATAGCAGTGGTGAGATGTTAGCTACCTCGCCTGGTATGCCGGAGTGCGTGGGTTCGATCCCGACCCTGACGCCTGTATATTTGGAGTTTGCATGTTCTCTCTCCACATTTAGAATCAACATGCGTGTAGACTGGAGTATTTGGCTGCTATACATTCCACACGATAAGCCACTTCATTGAGCTGTCATTTGTGGCTAGGTTGCTTCTAAAAAGAGCTATATAGCTCAGTGGGCCTTAAGTGGCAAATAAAAAAAATTGCTTAAAAATATATAGTGCAATTGCCACGCACTGCTGGGTACGGTGATTTTCATGATAAAATTCGATTTCCCAAAAGCACTCCACTTATTACACTTAAATATGCCTCAATAACATAACTTAACGTTGGTGTCGAACAGCCCAGGACACGCAACCTTTATGATAAAATCTGATTGCTTCTTGGGTGACTTGTGCTATTGTTAATGAACATCACAGGGCATGCTTGGAGAAGTCCCCTTATACTCCTCACACGTGCGTTGTAACCGCACGAGTTCAAGTCACGCTTGATCTTAATTTATATTTATCGAACGCCTTTGAACAAGGCGCTTAACATTAAAAAAGGTATAAACAAAGACGTGATTTCGATGGCAGGGGCGTGCAGGGGATGAGGATTGGGTGGCCACGATCTCGGGTAAGTAGGGGTTAGGAAAGGGGAGGGAGGCTTTAATAAAGCATAACCTCTCGGTTTTTTCATTACTGCTTTTATTTTTAATATCTACTCATACATTCGCTTGTTCGTTTCTCCTCCGAAGAGATGCTCGTACTGTCACGGTGCATCCCAAACAACAGGGATAGTTTCTACGCATCTATTTAAAGTCCCTTAACTAGAGCAAACAGTGTCGTAAATACCGAGTGTGCAGGCAGTGCAACTGCACTGGAGCCCCATCGGCCGTCGGGGCCCGGGTGCTTACGGAGAGAGAGAGAGAGGAGATTGGACAGGGGAGGCCCATTGCCCTTCCCAACCACGCCGCCAATAAAGTGCTTTACAACAGAGCGTGAAACAACGTGGCCATTCAGAAAGGCGTCCTGTGGCATTGTCGTCGGTGAGCCCACAATGCCGATATTCAGCATTGCCGTGTGAACGGTGAATCCTAAACTCTAAAGACACGATCAGGCTGTGTCACGGGAACACGTATTTCTCAGCCTGGTGGGGGGTGAGGGGGGGGAGAACACCCTGCTAGACTGGCTGACCGAGACAGCCTTGGGTTTCTTCTTTATTGAAAGCATCGGGTTACGTACATTAAATCACTCAGGGAGCAATCAATTACGGAGTCGCATCACTGGGACACCGCGAAATGGATGGCGGTCATCGGGCGTCAGCAGCAATCTCCAGCTTCACCCAATTAACCTCGATGAATCCCGTGGGAGGCTCATGTCAGCACCTGTCACTCACCCCGTCAGCCGCCCCCCACACCACCCAACCACCCCACCACCTCATGCAAATGCCAGACACTGAGAGCTGGAGGTGTAACGATTCACCACCTCGGAGAGTCAATGAATGGTCTTGATCCAGGGTCACGGTTCGAATCGAGAATCGATTGTTATTTTCTAACACCGGTGATTGTAGTGGCCACGAGCAGCTGCCCGGGGTTATGTGAACACATTACATACGTAATCATCGTCAGTAATGATCTATCCACTGCTGGATGAATGCCTCCTGAAGCCACCCGCCATCTCTTGTGGTCTCACAATGCAGCACTCCCTTCTTGCTCCGGCATCACGAGCTGATTGCATTGCTCCACGCGATGCGTATTGTCAGGCACATTCCCTCCTTTGGCTACCAGTCCATCGTTGGAGACGTCGCACAGTCCGTGCGATGTCTCTAACTGAACTCGGCCAAGAGCAGTTGCATATAAACTCATCACACGTCGGTGTGTGGAGCATCCTGGGTTACAGCATATAGCGGCACAATTCTGCGTCTCCATTTATATAAAAGGAGCAGCCTTGAGAATACTGCTTCACGCCACTGCTGGAGGGGAAGGGGTTGCAGTCGCACAGACTGTAGAGCCGTGGATCGGTACCGGTGCGTGGCCTGTTAGGAACCAGGCCGCACAGCAGCAGGAGGTGTGAGCGGTGAGTCCGCACGTGTCCCGCCCCCATTATTTTATTGACCACTTCCATCCGCGCCTCTTTCCTGCACTGCGAACTTGTCTCAGTCACAGTTTTGCTAAGCCCACAAGCTGCTAACCCCTAACCACAATGAGTAAAAAAGAAACGTCGCTGGAGAGCTTATTTGAATAGGGGGAAAGATTTCGATTTAAAGCTTTCGTGACTGCAGGGATTCATCTTCTTGGTTTTTTCGGTAAAGTCACGTAGAAGGGAAATAATACAATAATAAAAATAAAACATAATAAAATAATTGTGTGTTTATTATTTTATTATTTCCCTCCTACGTGACTTTACCGAAAGAACCAAGAAGATAGGGGGAAAGACCCAATGATGAACCCCCCCCCCCCGATCCGTGAAAAAAATGTCTTCCACAAAACCGGTCCCTGGTGCCAAAAAGGTTGGGGACCGCTGCTGTAGAGGATATTCTGGCCAACTCTGTCATGCTTGCCATACGCATTGGAAGAGGTGGGAGCCAAGCACACTTTACACATATAAAACGTTTTGTTTTTTAAACCACAGGCTTTCGAGACCAATATCATCATCATCAACAACAACTTTATTTGTGCGTAAAAGTTGCTCGGCAGCGTAAGATTGTCGCCGAGATCGTGACCCTTCGTCGAGATCGTGACCTTTCATCAGGATCGTGACCCTTCAGTGAGTCGCGAGGGGGACAGTTAGGTCGAGTGGGGGGGGGGGGGGGCTGCGTGGCCAGCCTCACGTTGAAACCGTTAATGGCCCTCCGCCTCTCTGAGAACCCCGAGAAACCGCGTGTGTGCGTGCGTGTGTGCGTGCGCGTGCGCGTGCGCGCGCTCGTTCCGCCAGGGAGGAGAAGGAGCGGTGGATCCGAGCCAAGTACGAGAGCCGCGCGTTCCTGGGGGCGGCGCCGGCCTGCGAGGTGCCGCTGGGCCAGCAGCTGCTGCGCGCCGTCGTGGAGGACGAGCTGCGCGCCGCCGTGCTGCTGCTGGCGCACGGCTCGCGCGACGACGTCAACGAGACGTACGGCGACGGCGACGGCCGCTCCGCGCTGCACCTCGCCTGCGCCATGGCCAACGTCGTGCTGGCCCAGCTGCTCATTTGGGTGCGTCGGATGCCCCCCCCCCCCACCGCCGCTGCCCCCACCGGCTGCCCCCCTTGCTGTGTTGTTGAGTGTTTTTTCAGTCGCACGGCAAAAGTCACTGTTTCTCTCCTCCACACCCCCCCACGCCACCCTGCCCCGACCCCCGACCCCCTTCCACCGTCGCTCCGCAGTACGGCGTCGACGTGGGCGCCAGGGACGCGCGGGGACACACGGCGCTCGTGCACGCGCGTCGCGCCAACAGCGCCGAGTGCGCGGAGCTCCTCATTCAGCACGGCTGCCCCGACGAGGCCGCGGCGGCAGCGACGACGGTTGCCGCCACGACGACAACAACAACGGCGGCGGCGACGGCGGCGACAGCCGCCGCGACAGCAGCCGCCGCGGCCGCGCGCGGCTGCAACTCCAACGTCGGCAACAGCAACGCGGCGTGCGGCCGCGGGGACGCCAAGGCGTCGACCAGCATCGTGTGATCGCCCGTGGGAAATCACGATCGCTCGCAACCTCTCGCTCCCTTCCCCGCCCGCAATCCCATGCCGCTGTGCGGTCGGCACGTGGCTTTTCGCCTCGAAACGTTTCGCCGATGGGTCGTGTCGACGGCTCGGTTGGGATCGGCGTGGTCCACGTCGCCGCCTCCTCCTCCCAAGCCGGGCCACGTGGCCTGGGGAAAGAGCGCCGTGCCTCTGGGACCCTCCAGTGTTGCTGCTGCCTGCCTCCTTCGCTACATCGCGAGCATTCCGTTTCGGCTCCGAAATTAACGTCATGTATTTAAGCCCGCGTGCGTATATACACGTGTACCCTGCATGGCGAGCACCTATGAAGGCCGGCACGGCACACGAGGGGTTGAGTGGCCGGCCAGCACAACGCCCGACCACCTTTGTCTCCCTCTTGGTGACGTGTCCACAGCGCAGCAGGTACTAATTTGAGGCTGAGTCGACCTAGGGGATGCCCAGGACCGGTTCAGATAATTGTCACTGGTGTTGGCCGTGAGCATAAATCGAACTCGGGTCACCGGGTTCGTAGCGCAGCGCGCTAACCGTTTCGCGACCACTCCCCTTCATAGGTGCTCGCTCAGAGCACTTGCCCCAACAGTCTGTTAAGGCTGTCTTTGTTTTTGTCTTTGTATCCTGTATAGCGCATAGCACCTCAGGTACAGACCGCGGACTCACCGTAGTCATCGTCTCTTCGTTCGAACATTTGAGATGGAGCAGCTCGAAGGGCCTCGATCAAAGCGAAAACTCCAGGGCTGTGCATATTCCGCAGCTGTGTCCGGACAAGGGATGCACTGCAGAAGTTGTGTTTCAACAAAGAACGGAGCTTATTTACTGGCTGCCGAGTACAAATTCCAGTGGCAGCATTTACTCCCATCTAGCGTTTGCTAAACCCTAGTCTTTGTAACTCACCATGGTATCCCATGTTTACGAATCATCGTTAAGAGTACAGATGATGTAGTTAACACACAACACGCACACCCCTTGATTGCTACACATGCCCCACGTGATATCGAGAGCTGTCAACGTCACTGGGATGCACGAGTGCGCGCGTGCGCACGTGTGCGCGCACACGCACGTACGCACACAACAGCGATAGCGTCAGTTTAATCAGCGCTCTCTGTTAGACCTGCGAGCTGCGTTAATTCATCATCGAGCATGTGCGGTGTACATGTGTGTGCGCGCACGCCCCACGCAACAGATAGCGCCGATTCAACTAAAGCGTGCGTATGTTTGCGAGTGTACCACGTGACTTAGCGGGAAGTGTTTAGCGAGCATCGGGTGTGGCCAGCGTGCTTGCTTAATTTCTATTTGAACCAAGGAGGACTGATCAACATGGCAAGGCATACAATTGTGGGTCACAGTAACCTGGCTCTAATCCATCACTTGTTTTGCCTTGGTCACAGGGGATCATTAAATGTTTTTATTATCCTTGAAAAAATGCATTCATTCATGAAATGTTAACTCTGCAGCGCGCACAGTGGGATATCTTCAGAGCGGGAGATAAACCGTCTTTTTTTTTAACAAATCAAATAATGTTCAGAGAGGATGTCACCACAACCTTCCCTCTCTCACTCTTGAATTCTCGCCCACCTCAACATTCTAATTAAATTGCAAAAGATTGGTGAACAAGATAACTTCGTTAAACCTGCAGTGTGATTGATCAAGAGTAGGGGCATTTCATAAGTCATCGTGATCGTAGATTTCACATCACACTCAGATTACAGGCAAACTATCGCGAAGTCGCGCACATCGGAGACTCCTTCACTACCTCAGTTTCTTAACATTCATGACCCACCGCATTACAGCGTTCCGAGTTTACGAATTCACCTCCGCTAAAGCGCCGATTAATTACAGGCCGTGTGAGCCTGATGATTGCTTCACACATCCGTGGTGGCTGTGAAGCGCTTTGATTAAATATAAATCGGGGGCTTTTCTGTTGCACCTCGACACGGGAAGATCGGGTAAGACACGGACAACATTTATTTGCTCCCTCACCTCACGTGGGAGACGTGCAAAAGCTTCCCCGCGTAGACGTTAACAGCTTCACAAACGCACTCGCACCGCAAGGCCTGCCTCTCGTTTAAATTGAATCGGTGCTCTCAATTTCATTTGGGAGACGTACACAGCGAAATAAATATCCTCCGCGCGCCGTTTTCCGGCTGTTTTGGCAGGTGCTGTGATGGAGCACCAAGCTATTGCGGTCGGAACGGACGCGTAAGAAGGGGGTGGTGGTGGTGGTGGTGTTTGCCAGCACCACACCCAGCCACGAGTGCTGATATTTACACGTTTAAGGCCGAGTCGATCTAGGAAGAGCCCAGCACCGGTTGAGATAACCACTCGCCTCTTAGGCATGGCCAGGAATCGAACTCCGGTAGGTGGTTTTGTAGCGCACGTGAGATAACCACGAAGGTTCCGCTACCCATGACTGCAGGAATTCATCTTCTTGGTTCTTTCGGTAAAGTCACGTAGAAGGGAAGTAATAAAATAATAAAAATAATAAAACATTATTTTAATCAAAACATTATTTTTATTATTTTATTACTTCCCTTCTACGTGACTTTACCGAAAGAACCAAGAAGATGAGTTCCGCTACCCAATTAGAGGTTTGGTCATTGATATAGCACAGTACATATACGTACACACACACCACACTCGGTTCCTTCGTTAATTAGAATCGGGAGCAGTCGCTCCAGCACGTGGAACGAGTTGAGCAATCATAGGACGCGTGCGGCGTGTAACGACTTAGTTTGTATTTGAAAGGGGGTTACAATCATTAAACAACTGGCAAATTCTGGGTGTGGGTGGTGGTGAGTCGAGGACTTAAGTTGGGGAATCTGCGCCACTGATGGAATTTAATTAATATCTATACGTATTACAACAATATATGCGCCTCCGAAAGGCCCGCTTCAAGACAATCGCAGTTCCACATCAAACTTTGATTTCGTAAAAAAAAACAGCTTGGTTCGCGAGGAGCGTAAAAACGTGATGGTGCCCATGAATCCTTGAAAAATAATTTATCATTTAATACATTTGGTGTTGACGTCATAGTTCTCATAGCGCGAAGCTGGTACCCCTAAAGGAAGGCGCTGCCGTGATTCTGTAGGAGTGAGGCTCCATATCCATTGATGGCACCTATGAACAGGTAAGCGAACACACGTGGTTCGGTATGGTGCTGGCAAACACCACCACACATGGTGATTCGCTAGGTGCATACTCGCCGGAACTAACAGCACCGCCTGAATGACCTTTTTGTTTAATTGTCATGAAACGCAACGCTTTTGGTGCCAATTTGTTATTGAGTCGTTAAATTTTTTTACGCTTATGCACCACTGCCAACGGAGTATCACAGTTGTTTTGTGTTGTTCCGTAAACGCTGTGTTTTTTTATAAGTATCCGACTGCTGTTATCACGAGTAACACATATTCATAAGAATACGCCAATTGAGATAGCTTAAGGTGACCTTTTAATACTAGTCGAGGTCAGTGTGGCGTACGTACGAGATACAAACGCGTGGCATGATGGGTGGTCATGAACGCAGTTTGAAATACAGTCGCGTGGCACCCGAGATGTATGGCAGTGGGATCATATCGCAGTATCTTAATCTCTCGGAGGGTGATCACGTGATGAAACAAATACGAATTAATTCAAATGTGGCCACGTGTGCCAACGTTTAAACCCCGCGTGGAATTTTTTTTGATTCTGCCAAGCCTTGTTATGCCGTGGTGAGGCATTTCGTCCAGCAGTGGATACCAGTGGAAGGCTATGCGCCTTTGAGTGGTGAAAATTATACCAGATGTACATCTTTATGAAACTCCTGGAAAAACCCCCATCTCCTTGGCGATTCTGTCCATTGTTGGCGATGGAAACATCGACACGGTTTCGCCAAAATCGGACAGAAAAGCTCCATGGCCGAACCCACGTGTGGGTGTCTGTACCGGGTGCTCCAGATGTCTTGTGGCCCCCAATTAATTGAACCCATGATTTGTTTTCATTTGCATATCCATTTCTGGTTTAGAGAATTAAATGGGATCACAACACATCTGGACCCACCCTGCACAGTATGGGCAGTCACGTGCGCCCACGTGTGTGTGTGCTTTTCAACAAGTCTGTACCAGAGTTTCCCAAACTCCAGTCAACACCTCTCACTGTGGCCTGCCTTGCCATGTTTTGCCCCCTCTCGAAACGCGAGGTCGTTGCACGCTGCATGCGCCTGATGATTGGTAATGCGTCACGTTGGCAGAATCTTGATATACGAATCGGCGCTGCCCACGGTCACGTGAGTCACGCGCGTACACACACACGGTCTTATCACAGTGCTTTCTCACATTCAGTGTGACGTTTAGCAATCATCGGGTGCGTATAGCGTGTAACGAGTCGCGAGGAATACGCGTTTTTTAAGGAAATCCCGGTAGATACACACACGAGTCGAGACCGTACGACTTTGAGAACGAGGTTTTAGAATTACGCGTGAAAATAATTGCACTTGGTTATTTATGTTTTGATGTGGCTTATGTGTTGTAGTAGCCCCTATAAGTAAATGCACTTTTATGTTACCCCCTTTTCTTGAATATATTTAGCACAGAAAGATGACGCCTTGAAGCTAAGGCTAGTGTCATATTGTACGACCCTCGTTCTCAAAACGCGTAGGTCTCGCTGCGGTGAGTACTACGTAGGCTGTATACATACAGACACGTGGTTAGGGAGGCCCGTATCAAGCAGTGGATAATATCGCGGCCCATGACGTATATATGGACACATTTAATTTACATATGGACAAAAACGGCCGTGGCACGTTCCCGTGGCGAGTTGAACGATCCCGTCTTGTCGACGAGATGCAGCAGACCTCGGCACGCTTTAAAGCGACACAAATTCGTCGGCACGCGAATTGATCCCCAGCCAACCTCGTGTAGATGTCGCGCGCAACGTTTCCATTGCGTCTTCGTGCTCGTTTGGCTGCGTGGAATCTGCAGGAGCCTCTCCAGCTTAGTGGGGGAGGAGGAGGGTGAGCGAGCCTCCCCGTGGCTCAGACACGCATGCGGCTCGCGGTGCAGTTGAATGAAGTTTGTGGCCCGATAGAGACGCGGCGGCTACATTTACAAAAAAAAAACAATAACTTTTCAATCGCAATTTTATTTGAAAAGGGCGGGTGGAAAGCCCGAAAACACGTGAAAATACGGCTCGCAGTTTCTGAAAATGTATGTATGCATGCATGTTGAACTTCTTTCGCACCGTACATAACCAACCGTACTAATTGGAGGTACGGGGGAAGGACAACAACCTAAACACAAAACGCCGTTCTAAAGGAATTCGTTTTCGATCTAAAAGTGCATAGTTCCCGTGGCTTCCTAATATCGGAAGGAAGAACGTTCCAGACGGCCGCAGAAGCGCATCCTAAAGCGCCACGCGAGGCGGTGACCGTCATCTTTGTTCGATGGGCAGCAGTCAAAAGCCGCCGCGTCTGCTGCTGCGAGGATTTCCGAAGTTCGCGTGACGGTTTTATTCTCCATGGCGAGATCAGCAAGGTACTGTGTGTTCACGTGTGGCGAGCACTTTGCGTGTAATGCGTGCGACCTTTTAAAACGGGGCTCTCAACCATTGAAAGTTTTCACTTTACAGTAATACCCCGATTTACGTACACCCCCCCCTCTTCTACGTTGTTTCGCAAATACGTCGTCACTGTATTAATACCTCGACCAGTTTTGCGTCGCATCAACTCGCACTAACGTCGCTCACTTTCTCGTATCCGCACGGCTTCAGCACCTTCACCTCATACCTACTACCCTGTCAATTGTTTTTAATTCACGGCGTTTCATTGTCCGTCGCACCTTTCAGGAACGCATCGCCGACGTAAACCGGGATGCAGCCGTGCAGTCGTCGGAAAACTTGAGCGCGCAAGTTTGATTTATCGTGAGCGCGACTGCAGAAGAGGCCTCTCGCAAGGGAAGCTTGACGACATTGGCAATTAAAGACGGGACGAGACGGAGCGATGAATCCGTTAATTAATTGGCACGCCACTCGCAATTAGCGCGACGCAACGCGCAGTGCGTCGCGTGCGCATGAGAGTTTCAGTGTCCGCGGCTCTTTGCTTCACGATCGCACCGATATCGCAACTGAGCCCCCACACCCCAGTCCCTCCCTCCGAGCGGTCTGTAAATATCTGTTTTATATTGTGGCGGGATATACTTTTGACAAAGGCTGGTTTGCCCTGTATTTATAACGTGTGTGTATATAAACGAGTGGCCGCGCCGTCTCCGAGCTGAGTGTTGACAACAGCTAAAAACAAAGCGCCGCTCCTCGTGACGCTGCCACGGTGCGCATTCTGCACGTGGCACCGATCGCGTCTTCTTTACTCAATTACGAATGACAGCCGTGTTCTATATATATACACACACACACACGCGCGTGCTTGCTTGCTGATCGCTAGCGCACGTGGTGTGCACGACAGATTAAAAGTTGAGATACAGAGGATCGATTGTCTGCGAGCGGGTTCCATATGTGTGGACGTAGGGAGCGCTCATTACAATGAGGAGGCACGCCTCTTCTGGTTGCGTGTGCGTGGGTGAGAGCGGTCGCCAAGTGATTATCGCACTGCGCAAATGAACCCATGCAGCGTCCCGAGTTCGATGATAGTTGAGAATATTTTAACGGGGCACTGGGCCTCCCCTAGGTCGCCTCAGCCTTAAATGAGTACCCCGATACAGTGTGTAAACATCAGCACACGGACGTGGTGTTGGCCACCCATTCCCCCGTCTCGTGCCGTGCCGGCCTTCAACGGTGCTCGCTCACGGCACTTGCCATATGGTGTACAGAGTTCCTATTCGAATTAAAGAGACCCCGTGGGACGTCGTTTCGCCGTAATCGGGCGCGTGCAGCGCGTAACGACTTAAATTGTATTTGAACGGAGGCCGCTGGACATGGACACGTGTAACGTGGTGGGTCGCGAGGAGTGAAGGTTGGGGAAAGCCCTGGTCTATACCTCGCCGAGGAAACGCATACAATCCTACCTGTGGTTGTGGGTCCAAGGAGGTTGAAACTCCCCGTAGGAGCTGTTGTTTTGTATCTGCACATCGAGACGTCGTTGGCCCGGCTCTCTGACGTGAGCTTGAAAGCCGCGTCGGCGATGAGCGCCTGGCCATCATGGATGTCCGAAAACGATGGTTATAGTGCCGGTGCGTTAACGCTGCCGTGATGACATTGCCTATGCGCATTGCGATGATGAATGGGGGTGACGCCACTCGAGTGCTATGATGGTGCTCCCGCCCGTAGCTTAGTATTACACGCATAAATCAAAGTAAGAAATTGTTTTAATGTACGCGGAGATGCATTTGTGAAGAAGACATTTGTCCGCATAATTACGGTGTTACATGCATAGAGTATTTTAGATTGTAACGCAAGTGGCGCAGCGACGTCGCGAGAACGCCGACTGTGCAGCGTTAACTCGAAGTAATTCACGGTTGCGTCTCCTGTCCGATGAGACGAAGCTGCACAGACAGCCGTGTTGATAGCACACCGCCGCCTCGGTGTGTGGATATAAGACGATTTAGAAAGAGCCGGGATGGTGTTCTTTGGTCCGTGTGTTCTTGTTGGAGAGAGAAAGAGAGAGAGCGCGCGCGGCATCGAGGCGTAACACGCGAGCGAGTGAACCGCCGAGCAAAGTCAAATCGCTTCACCACTAGACGAGCCCACGCAGCTGCTCTGAGCCGTGTACAACTCATCGGTCAAATTCAAATCGCTTCGTTTCGCGGATCAGCGGTCGTGTTTGAGCAATAACGAGCCCGGGCTGTCCGCAGTTGTCTGTCTCCCTTGGAGTTGTACGCGCAGGGCTTCATGTTTCGCCGGATATTTTCCGCGTCGCTTCGTAGTAGACCGGGGGGGGGGGGGGGGCGGGAGGGGCTCGTGGTTTGGTTGCGACAACCATGGCGAGATGGACACTGGATGTGATGTGCCGGGTGTGGGAGGAAATGTTTTCTGGTTCGCCGACTCGGTCAGATCTGGGTGAAATGAAGCCCCGTGTGCGCATGCAGTTTGGAAGGGGGTGTCATTATTTCCCACCGCTCCTTTCGCCGCACAGCGTTCCAGGGTCGCGGTTCAATTCAAAATTAGATTTTTTTCCTCCACATTGTAGTGAATGTAGGGAATGCGCCCGCCAGTATTCCCACCGTGCAGATGGAGCGATTCAGTGGGCGCGCGTGTCCAAGAGATGGATCGTGAGTGACATCGCAGGAACGCAAGAGATTGTCGACTTCTACTGGGGGATAGATCCTGATGGTGCTGGTGTTGAATGTAAAGGACTCTAGTGGATGGAGAAAGTCCCGTGAACCCAACTATGACTATTCTTGTTATATACAACACGTACTGATTGAAAAGCACTGATTATTTACACACGCGATATGATTGCATGTACTGTACATTACATCGTGAGATGATCGTAATCGGTGAATCGATGATGCATCGTTACACCCCTTGGCGACTCGTGTGGTGATGTTGAATGGGGCTTGTGTCACCATGCGGTTCTGCGCGCAATAATTTGAGACTCCCAACAAATAACAATGGCCTCAATAATAATAATAATAACGGGCCTTGCGAGATATTCTCACCTATCTCTCTTGTTGGTCCAGAAGCCGACGGTTTGAAATTTATCATTCCTATGACGGGGGGCACACACATATATATATGGTATATAGTGTTTAGCTCGTGTCGTACCACCGTTGTTGACGTTTTCAACGCAAGCTGCTGCAGCTTCAACAGGATGGTACCTATTTTATCGACCCCCGGAGGGATGCACATTACGATTGTTCCGTGTAAAAATACGCATCCGGCTTGCTGCGGTGGTCGTGTCTGCTTGAGCAGCCGATGTGGGCGAGGAGAGCAGGGAGATGGCACGCATCTGGTGCACCTTTAATTTGTGAATAATGTTTGTGCCGCATAGAATTAGCAGCAGCATTGGCCATCGCATTTGGCTGGTCCAGAGCTTCCAGCTTGATAAAAGAAACTAAACAAATATTGGACATCGGAAGTTATTTAAGATATACAAATGTATGCACTGACCCACATGTACCATCACGAGTTATATATACACTGTGTGTATGTATATATACACACAGAACGTGGGTTGGCCATTGTTGATTCTGAGAACGAGGTGCATGCTATAGCCTCGGTGTCTACGGGCGTCAACGGGTCTCTGTTTTTCTTTTAAGTTTAGACCACCACACGCGTTACACTGAGTTTCGTCACGGTCATTACACCTGCGATTCCTGTGACAAAATCACCCGGCATGCGTCAGATCTCGGAAGCAGCTAAACGGGCGCTGAGCCTGGATAGTGCTTGGAAGGGCGACTGGCCGTGTGCAGGAACAAGAGCTGCACTCACGTTGGTGATCAGCAGAGGGCCAAGTGCAACAAAACCCATGGCCGGTATTGAACGCTACTTCATATGCTGCCACATCTGTGCTGCCTTCGCCAAGCCGCAGAGGGTGAGGTGTGGTCACGTGACCCTTAACGGCCAAGCGCGGCGTTGGGGAGGAGAGCCCTCGTTCAGCGGAGGATTGACAAACGGGCCGCAACTTGAGCACGTGTACACGTGTGCTGGGATCATGCCAGCTGGCAGGCAGTGGCGACGCTGGGCTCTGAGCAACCCAAAGCGGCTCAAGTGGGGCCCGGATTCATGGGGAAATAGGGGTGAATAAAATATACTAACTAATTCTAGATTTTAAGCTTTCGTGACTGCAAGGATTCATATTCTTAGGTTTTTTCGGTAAAGTCACGTAGGTAAAAGAGTTAAAATCACTATGAGACCTCCTTTACCAGTGGCAAAATATAGTAGTAGGTTTTTACCCTTTAAACTGGTACAAAAATGGCACCTTTATACAAGGCATCATGTTTGACTGCTTGTGTTGCGGTTATTGCAAACATGATGCCTTGTATAAAGGTGTCATTTTTGTACCAGTTTAAAGGGTAAAACCCTACTATAAAGTTAAAATCCTCATAAACATAACATGCTAACTTTTAAAAACCAATTAATCTCCTGACTCTCTCTTGTCTGCATCTCTCTTCTCACTACATTCCAAATGTCTACCTATCTCACACTACGTCTTTGTCTCTTGTCTGTGTCTCTCTCGAGGATTTTAATTTAATTGAAAGGTGGGCGGCAGTGATGGGGGGGGGGGGGTTGCACCCATGAAAACATATATCCGGGCCCATAATGAATGGACTAGCACCACTACCACTCACTGCAGGCTAAGGAACGTTTTAAAGTCAAGGTGCATCAACAAGACCACCACACCCGAGGCCGTCACGTGGCTCACATTTGTCGATATCCAAGTGCAGCTTTTCACACGTAAATTTATCCAGACGCCAGAATGAGAAGCGCTGCCAGGTGATGCGCAACACGCAGTGACACAACATTGCCTGCCTGAAACTCAAGTCACGGAATGGAGAGGTCACTCCGTCACCCACGGCGCAGGTGCACGACAATGCACTGCTGTTATTCGGTTCAGTTGTATGGATACACGGTTAAGTTTCAGACAGCTGTGCGCTATGAAAGCTCGTGATCACAAGCTGGGGCACGCACACACACACACACTGGATTGTGTTTAACGAGTGAGGCGTTTCACCGACAGCAAGGAGATCGGAGTCATGATAGGTCTCAAATTTCCCCACCATTGTTGATCATCATCGTCAAATTGGAGTGCATTCCGGGAAATGTTAGGGATACGCTTATGAATAAAGCTGCAAAGTTGGGCTCAAGAGAAATCTGAGCAAAACCGTTGTGATAGGCGTACTCAATATTCAGCCTTAAGGTATCCGCCATGTCATATCGGTAACTGGAGCTTTTGACCATACTTCACCACGCTGAAAAATGCGGGTTGGTGAAGGAGAGAGCAGCCAGGATCAGTTTAGATATCACTCCCCACGAACAGATGTGGGCAGGAATCGAACTCAGGTTGCCAGATTCATCATGCAAATCGTAAACCACTGCACCATCGCTCTCCCAGGTCTAAGTTGGCACAAACACATCATGGGGAGGGGTGGGGGATACTGGGCTGGACAGTTTTTGGGAAAAGCATTACATTTAACTTTACCCTAGTGCTGTAACAAACAACAACAGATACGTGTGTTTCCCCTCCATGTAAACATACATTAACACTTTATCTGCCCATGGGCCTTCTTAACCAAAGGTTGTTTTACAGCAGCGTTGGTTTCAGCAGCAAACTGGAGATGAGTCGCACATGTTTGAGGCTCGTCATTCAGCGATGGGCCTCTTCATCGAATGCCACCGGCTAGAGGAGTTGACACCACGCGACAAACGGACTCCGCTTGTGCCGTCTCGATAAACGACTCGCCCAGTCCCTCCATTGGTTCCGTGGCAACCAACGTATACTCTATCGCGATGGGGGGGGTGTGGGGGGAGCATTGATGATGATGATGATGACTACGATGATGAGATCGTGACTATTGATGTGCATTGAAACGTCTCGCTTGGCGAATAAAAGGCAGGCGTGTTCCAACATGTGTCGTGCGTCTTCAGTGGTGGCAGTTTGTTCATCGTCGCGTTGACGTCTTCTGGTCGCTTCGCAGGGCCATCCTTGAGTGGCAAAATGAGTGGAATTGTTGACATCTCGTCGTCTGCACCCTGTGCATGTCCACGGCACGGATCAGACATTGATGACTGCTGGGGTGGCTAATCTTTAGCGGCAGCAAAGTCGCACTCTACTTGGCCAAGAGCAGTTAAGTGAATGTGTCGTCCGCACCAGATACTCTGTCAAGGCTCAACGCCAGGTTCGGACAACATTCGCCACTCGTGGCAGTTGTGGCCGAGTGCGCAAACCACTGCGCCACTACTCCCCCCCCAGCACACACAGCACATGTACACATACAAACAAAATACATAACGCACACAACGCACATGTACGTTGTACAACACAATTGACAATTCTAGATGCACAACGCCCGCACACTGCACAAGACGAACACAACACACACACACAACACCCACACACACGACATACACAAACACAGGATATACAATACACGGCATACACACAGCACATACACGGCATACACACACACGGCATACAGACACACGACATACACACACACACGACATACACGCACACACACGACATACACGCACACACACGACATACACACACACGGCATACACACACACACGACATACACACACACACGGCATACACGCACAACACACACAGAAACAGAGCGAGCTTGCCTCTTGTCGACCGCAGGTCGGACGCGGGTTGCAGCCACTAATTAACGCGCTCGTCCATCAACCAATCAGCCAACCCATCAATCAAGGGGCGTGACGCGTGACAATCGGACTGAGTGTGCGTGAGGTCGCCCGGACTGATTTCTTTCGTTTTGTTTTACAAATCACCCACGCGCGGTGCCAGCGCGCCCAGAGCACCCATCGAAAGAGTTGACGCTCGCGGTGGAATGCGAGGCGGTGGCGTGGTTGGCATGGGTCCTGGTGCAAAAGAGCGAAAAAAAAACACCCCACACACAATGGGGGGGTGGAGGGTAAGGGGCTTTCTGTCCGAAGTTCCCCGCTCTTCCTAACCCCACCTCCCTCACCCCCCGTTGCCTACGCGAGCCTCTCTTTGGCACCTTGGGGCTCCCGGTGCAACTGCACAGCCTGCACACTCGAGAGTTAAGCGACTGGGGGATGTGGGTAGAGAGTGAAGGTGGGGGGGAGGGGGATGACTTGGCGATTGGAACTCGGGACGTCCTTGGTGTGCCTCGCAAGAGGCTCCGGATTGAGTCATGTTTTATATATATATCGAACAAACACGGTGGTCACTGCATCGCGCGCTTTCGGATGCGCTTCTGCGGCCGTCTGGAACGCTCTTCCTCCCGATATTAGGAAGCCACTGGAGCTATGCACTTTTAAATATAAGTTGAAAACGAATGTCTTTAAAAGTGCTTTTTGTGTTTAGTTTGTTTCCGCACCTCCAATTAGCACGGTTGGCTACGTACGGTGCTAAAGAAGTTGAATATACATATAGGTGCCTGGTCGCTACTGCAAAGGTGTTCGTGGTTGTGCTGTGCATCTGTCCGATGTGCTTGCAGGTTTTACAGCACAATGTCGTTCCCCACGATGCCCACCGCTAATCTCTACCTACTGGGAGCTTCTTCAGGAGCTGGACAGTTTCTGGAGAAATTCCCGTTACGTGAAGCGAAACGTCGGACATAAATGTCAAACAGCACACGAGTGTTCCGCGCGTTGTTCGGGAACATAAAACGCACAACAGCGCAAAGACACACGCACACAATCATCCCACACAACTATCACCCGCGTGCGGGGAGCTACCGCACGCACGAAATAGTTTCTAAATACTTGTCAGGCGTTATGCTGAGCAGCACGCGGCACGCATGTTGCGGTAGGTTGAACTTTTTTCGCACCGTACGTAGCCAACCGTGCTAATCGGAGGTGCGGGTACAATCCAAAAACATCGCAGGTGGCATGCCCTGGTCGTTCACTCGCCTGCTCCTGTCCAGCGAGATTCGCGGATCTCCAGACCCTACCTGCGTCACCCAGAACCCCTTTCCTCGCCTCGTGCCGTGGGCCGGAATGCGTTTGCCGAGTTCTCTTGTTTTAAATCGTTCAGTTTCCAACATGTTTTCATGTTGGGTTTTTGCCAAAAAAAACTACTACGACAAAAAAACTAAACATTACACATGGCGGCTCGTGTAATAATTTCGCGAATGCATGAGACGGGTGATTGTGTGATACTAGAGAGAGGTGAAAGGGAGGTGAGAGGGAGACAGAGAGGTGAGAGAGGCCCCTCCGGGGAGACTATACCCACCTGGGATCAATTATCTGCTCGAAGGCGATTTCCGTAAATCCACGTTGCGTGCCTAACCCCGCAGGGCCCCGCACAGCCAACGGCGCTCGCGGACACGACGCCTTAAAGCCCGAGGTCCCCCTCCTCATCTGACCGATCGGTTGCGCAACTAGATTGCACGCATTGGCGAGACAAAGGCGGCGTGTTTTGGCCACGCCGAACGAGCGTGTCAAACTGTGGGACTTAATCGGTGGCCCGCAAACAACATTTGCCCCCCCCCCCCCAACAGACTGTTCAGGCTGCATATAGGGCGTGCGTGCCGAGCGTGCATTGCGTTAAGCATACACACGCATCCATACGCAATGCGTACTGGCAGTACGAACCAAAGTACTGGAATCGATTGCCGGCCACGCGCATCAATGACAAGATGTAGATATGAACCTGCGGCGTGCCTCCATGGGTCAACTCGGCATTCATTGGTATGGTGCGTATGTAAATATCGACTTCGCGAAGATGGTATGGTGTTGGCACCAACCCCCACGTGCGCCGTGCCGGCTCGAATGCGTACTCGCGAACATCAATTTCCCCAACAGTCTATACGGCTAAAGGGTACGTGTCTGGGTTGGGGTGTGCGGGTTGCGTTGGCTGGGTCATGTAGCCCGCACGCCGAACCCACAGCATGCCCAAGCAACGTAATGTTTGGACGGAGAGAGGGAGCTCAACGGGCGCGGTACGGGCTGGAGAAAGGGATGGGCTGACGTGGTGCAGGAGGATGTGGAGCTGAGAGGACCTGCCGACGACCGGGGGTAACAAAGGTGTCAAGATCGGCCTCTGTGGAGTGGAGGCGCGTGTAGGACGCTGCTGCTGCTGGGCAGTTGGAGGAAATTGCCCTGCGGCAACCACGGAGGGCAGAGGAGCGACGCTCGCGACAACGAGCGGAGCGCCGGGCAGCGAAAACGCAGAAAGTTGGCACAGTAGGGAGAACAGCCGATGCATCTGTCAGTGATTTCAGTCACATGGGTCTATCTCGTGACCTCCTGTCAGCAAGCTTTCGACACTTCGCATCGCCTCAACGTGCACCTAGCCTGGCACAATTTCTATGGGGACGTCACCGCCACTGAGTGGCGAATGGCGGCTATTGCGGTGTGCGGGTGTGTAGCTGTGTCTGTCCGCGTGTGCGTGGGTGGAAGTGTATTCGAGCATTAGACTCCCTGTGCAGGTGCGAGAACGTGTGCAAGTGTGTGCGCGTGGCGTGCCGGCCTTCATAGGCGCTCGCTAACACCACTTGCCCCAACAGTCTGTTAAGGCTATACAGGGGATCTTTGTATTCATATTTGTGTTTTTTAGCTGTGCACGCGTGTACGTCTGTGTGTTTGAGTGTATGAGCCTGTGTGTGTAGGTCTGTTTTGCTGAGTAGACGTGTTTGCGTGGCCTTTAACAACAGACGGTTCGGGCGAGCACCTATCAAGGCTGGCACGGCACACGAGGGGTTTGCCTGGCCAGATCCACACTCGACCGCCTTTGCCTCCCTTAGTGCTGATGTTTTAACACACCGCAGTACTCATTTGAGGCTGAGTCGCTCTAGGGGAAGGATCGGTTGAGTTGGCGCGGTGTGCGTGTCTCGGGGCACGCCTGGTGCCCGTGCTCATCTGACCGCCACCCTCGTGCGCACCGTACACACCTCAATAGGTGATCGCTAACATGGACGATCGTTCGTCTTGTACAAGCACGTGCGGAACGTCGCAGAACCGCGAGAAGAGGCGACGGTTTTGGAGGAGGCCTTTCATCCAGCAGTGGATTGAACGCGGCTACTGCTGCTGCTGCTGATGATGATCATCCTGCTGTTGCTATATAGCCCCCCCCCCTCTCTACAACACAACGCAATACAGTGCGATGATTTACGTCCGTAGATTAACACCGCCCCTCTGGCGTCTCCAAGGATGCGCTCGGGGCTTCGTTCGTCTCCTGGGCGGCTTTCATGCCAACCCCACGGACACGGCTCCCGACGGACTTGGCGTGCGCGCTCTCTGAATAACAACTCCACTCTCCCCTCTCTCTCTCTCGCCGTGTCTCTCTAATGAGAGGAGACTGGACTGTATGCACGTACACACACATACATACACGCATACACACACGCACGCGCACGGGTTTAAGCGTGCCGGGGCATCTCTCCCGTGTAATGACCGTTCGCGCCCCGCGCTTGTTGGGTGTCTGGGATTCATTCATTCATTCGCGTTGTGTGTGTGTGTTGTGTTGTTATTGAGATTTCTTCGTCATGTCGTCGGTGCGTTCATTCAAAATTGTGCTCGGTCAGTGGGTGAGATTGTGGGCTGTCCGCAGCAGGGGCATCTCAATGTCAATGTCCACTCCTCGTTACCCGCCACTGTCGGTCTTTACGGCTCTGCCAATTCACCTCCTTGTCGGTGCAAATTAAGCATTCACGAGTTAATTGAGTATATTTAGGCGCTAAACACAGACAAACCCAAAGGGCGTACAGAGAGCGCCAGCTGTTTATATTTGAATCGGAGCTCTCTCTCTCTCTCCTCTCTCTTTTTTTTACGATCAGAGGAAACAAGAAGATGCTCGGTGTAGTCGGCACTTTGCTTTTCATCATTTCGGTTTTTTTCAATGCTTTTTTTAATGAAAGATTTCACCTATCTACCCACGGTGGGACGTACACGTACACGTACACGCACGCGTACAAAGACAAAGATCCCCCGTATAGCCTTAAGAGACTGTCGGAGCAAGTGCCGTCAGCGAGCACACACGGCACGCACGCGCACACACACACACACGAAACACTCACTCAGCCAATTTGAATCAGCAGCGCTCTCGATGTCACACGGAGGGGACGTGATTAGCAATCATCAGGCGTGTGCGGGGCCGAATGAATGGAATTGTATTTGAACAGAGACGATGGGCAAAGTGCAGGGGATAGGCGGCGTACGAAATCGTGGTGAGTTTACGAGGATTGGAGGGTTGTGGATGGGGAACCCATCCTCTGTATGTTTACACGACTTACCTCGCACACCACGTGCGAGTTTCGCAATCATCATGCGCGTGCAGTGCGTGAGAACTCGATGTTATATCTATATATGCACACATTTGAACCGAAACGATTGGTATAGATAGACACGCAAAGACATACAGTGTATATGTTACCGTGGTAACTGATATTTGGGTGCCCCTGCAATTTCACGACTCACGTGCTCGCACCCCACGTGCGCAAAACAAGACAAAGATCCCCCGTATAGTCTCAACACACTTTTGGGGCAAGTGCTGTTAGCGAGCACCTATGAAGGCCAGCACGGTGCACGAGGGGGTGGGTGGCCAGCACCACCCCGTTCCGGCTTTGTCTCCGCAGTTGCGATTGTTTACACACCGCAGCAGATACTCATTTGAGGCTGAGTCGACCTAGGAGAGCCTCGGGACCGGCGCAGATAACCGTCACCGGCGTTGTCGACGTTGAGCGTGAATCGAACTGTGGTCGCCGGTTTCGAAGCGCAGCTCCCTAACCGCCGCACCACCGCTCCCCACGTGCGCGCACCGCCGGTGACACTCACGATAACCCTCACTGACAGCTGACGTCGGGTTGAATGTCGCCATGTGGGACGCACACAAATCCTAATTGCGTTACAGATGGGGGGAAAGCGTGTGTTGCTAAATCCCATTACACACAGAGAGAGAGAGAGCCACAGCATCGCCGCTCATCGCACCGGACGCGTTTTAGGGCACCCCTTTAATTAGATTCGGATTTGAATAATTTATTATGAAATATCGTAGGCGAAAGCGTACAAATGTAATTACATGCAGCTCCATTAGTTCACGCCGCTTGTTATAATATACACGGGGCATGCACGCGTCCGCAATTCACGCATGTGTAAAAAGAGACTCATTATAAAGATGGAATAATATATTTGAATATATATATACCTTTTTTGCCGTTCTAATATAATTCACGCGTAGACTAAACAATATATTTTTTTCGTCGCAGACAAAGTCTGGCGGAGCCAAGTGTGTAGCCACGGCGTGTTCATTTATACAAAGCGCGTCTCTCTCGGTCATCATCCGATCAGCGAGACTGGTAACGGAATGGAAGTGGTCAGACCAAGGCTCATGATGATGATGGTGACTGCGCTGATGTATTTACAAGCTGGCTGGTTGTTTCTTGAATTGATTTAGATGCTCAAAATGTGTTTATAGGTCCATGATGGAGGTTTGTGGGTAAGACCGCTTAAATATGTGTCGTTAAACCCACCACCACCCGACACAGCCAGTTAGTAAGGTTTGTCACATAAACAAAATGTGCCAATTCGTTGGAGAGTAAACCCACAACATTTACAATTCGAGTACGACGTTTCGCCGGTAATTACAACCAGCATCATCAGGCGACAGCCAGAGTTGTGGAGAAATCCTTCCGTTTCGGTCTTAACGACACATTTAGATTAATGCGATCTAACCCAAAAACCTCTTATGGATAATATTGGTCGCGAAAACTTGCGTGTTTAAACTGTTTATAGGTTTAAGGACGACCACGTACCTTGATAACAAAACAATGCGCATGTTATATAGTATGTTGAGTGCTGTACACACATGTTCGTATTTGTGTGCGCGCTAGTTGAAGTAGTGAGGAGCGGTAGTGTAGCGGTTAGCGCTACGCCGCGCTCCGAATCCGGCGACACGAGTTCGATTCCCGCTCACGCCCAAAACCAGTTACGCTCATTTGAACCGATCCTGGGCCTCCCCTAGCTCAACTCAGCCTCAAATGAGTACCTGGTGCGGTGCGTAAACATCACCACTGTGGAGACAAAGGTGGCGTGGTGTTGGCCAACCACCCCCTCGTGTGCCGTGCCGGCCTTCATAGGCGCTCGCTAACAGCACTGGCCCCAACAGTCTGTTGAGGCTGTACTGAGGTTGATTGCCTTTGTTGCACGAGTTAAAGAACGGTCCACAAGCATTGCGCATAACCCGTTGGTGGAAGGGGGAAAAGCAATTAATGCGTGACATTCCAGTGGCCCATTGCTCTGCTAAACCACGTGAGCGTGGGTGTGAATGATGGCACAAGCCCAGCAAGTGACGCAATGGCATAGCGGCAGAAACACAAAGCCAAAGATCCCGCGTATCGCCTAAAGCGGCAAGTGCTGTTCGCGAGCACCTATGAAGGCGAGGGGGTGGGTGGCCAGCACCACGCCCGGTCGCCTTTGTCTCCCTCGTGGCTATGTTTACACACCGCATCAGGTACTCATTTGAGGCCGAGTCGACCTCGAGGAGGCCCAGGACCGGTCACTGGTGGTGGCCGTGGGCGGAAACTGAACTCGGGTGGTCGGGTTCGTAGCGCAGCGCGCTAACCGCTACACCACCGCTCCCCACGCCGGTAGACGTACAAGACAAAGACAAAGATCCACCGTATAGCCTGAATAGACTGTTGGGGAAACCGTCTGTTAGGCGTACACACTCGCTCGCAGACAAAGAACCCGCCGTGTTGCATTTTTAGACCTGGGTGGTGGGGGGGGGCAATTGTTCTTAGCGAGCACCTATTAAGGTCGGAACGACGCACGATATGGCGGTGTGGTCAGACCCGTGCCCGGCCGCCTTTGTCTCTCCAGTCTTGATGTTTAGTTTACACATCGGGCTCGATGCCCGTGTATCTTGCACCAGAAGCGTGTTGCGTTCATGATAATGAATCGTGTGTTTTGTTGCATTCGGAACTTTGCTGTTTGCAGTTCAGGTCACATTTAAGTGACTCCTGCTCACATTGGGATAGAACATTGGGGTCTTGAATGAAAACAAATGTAATGCTACGTGTGGCCATGTCGACCTTTGGGCGGTCCCAGCACAAGCTCGGATAACAAACTACCGCTGCCGTTGTCCGTGGCTGGGAATCGAACTCGGGTCGCCGGCATCGTAGCGCAGCGCGCGGACCGCTACGTCTCGGCCCCAGAACACGTTTCCCTTGCTTTGTGCGGTTTCAGTTTGTGCGATTTCGCGTGTATGCGGTTAACCTATTTGAACCCAAACTTCGCTCTATGCGGATTTAATTCACTAATATGCGGCAATGCGGTCGGACGTGGGAGAACATTATGTGTGTGTAATGTTTGTGTACTGTGTGTGTGTAATGTTTGTGTACTGTGTTTTTGTACTGTGTGTGTACCGCTTGTGTGCTGTGTGTGTGTAGTGTTTGTGTACTGTGTGTGTGTGTAGTGTTTGTG
>CM025650.2:7999884-8021039 GCA_014621495.2 Entosphenus tridentatus | reverse complement strand
ATAAAATAATATAATAATATAATAATTTATTATGTTTTATTATTTTTATTATTTTATTACTCCCCTTCTACGTGACTTTACCGAAAAAACCAAGAAGAAGAGATGTGGAACTACTTGACATTTCCAACGATTAAGGGAAATTCATTTCTTGTCAGGTTTTCCTCGTTCAATTAAAAATATATGTATAATGATTGTTATTTGCAGCGAGCTACATGAATCATTTATACCCTGTTCTCAATAAAAAATTATTACAGCGAATTAGTTAAATGTCACGCATCATGTAACGATGGTCACGAACCAGTCTGCTTATCCCTCTTCGGACGAGTGATGGGAATTCTCTAGGATCTCCAGTTTCCTCCTATGCAAAGCTAAACAAACACCAATGGAATTTGGCCAAACTTCCCAATGCAGGGCCGGCCGTTTTGAAACAGAACCTCGACTCAGAGTGAGGCTTTTATGGGTAAATAAAGGGCATAATTCTTCGTATTATTATTGTTTTCTATGAGCTTAATTTATTATTTATGCCCTATTCTCAATTTCAGGAACCTCACCCATAAATCTCTGGACGAGGCGGTAAGCGCGTGTTGGGATACACAATGTACGGAGGTCACAAAGAAGATGGGAGCCTGTGTTTTTTTCAGGATAGTGCCATTTCTAAATAGCAACTCTGAAAGCAGTGTGTGATTAAAGACTCAAGGACACTGAAATAGCCCCGAGGTTCATGCAATGAATTCCATGCATGCAGGAATTGCCGAGTTAGCTAAGGATGTAAGCAGACAGCAGCTGAAGAGAGAAGGGTCATTCTCTAGCAATCATTTTGTCGGATAAAGAGCGGGTGACAGAGTGGGAGAGATTGACTCAGCCCAGCCCAATGAAGTGAACGGGAGAACGGAGAGCTTTGAAGCAGCAATTCAAGGGCTTTGAAGCAACATTTTATCAATCGCCTGGGTCTATATGTCGAGAGGAGCATTGCAAGAAGAGAGGGCACTCAAAGAGCTCGAGTTGAAAGGCAAAACAACATTCTGTTGGGAAGGAAGCAATTGCAGGAACCCGATTACAGACAGGAGAGTCTGCCGTATTTGAGGAATGGGCAACAGGTAAACATTCTTCCGATGACACGTAAAATTCTCTTGGCCACGGCTTTTGCGATGGCATCAAGTGGATTTTGAGAAGGCATTCCGTGAATTCTTACCAGGCGTCTGTTGAATATTGAGAAGGCGACCGTTGAATTTCAAGAAGGCGTCCTGTGAATCTTAAGGCGGAGGCGTCTCGTGAATTTAGCGAGAGGCGGCATTATTCGACGCGACAAGCGGCTGGCGCAATGAGAGGCAGGCAGAGCACCGAGCCGGTTGCGGGGCAGGGGCTGCCGCGGCGAGAGGAGGAAGAGGATGCGGGGGCGGTGGGAAAGAGGGAGCAGAGGGAAGGGGACGGCACCACGGTGCCGGAGCTGCCGCCGACGATGACCGAGGAAGAGGTGCTGCACGTGCTGCGCGTGGTGGAGAGAGACGCGAGCCTGCGCCGCCGGGAGACGCGCAGAATCCGGTGAGTGCGGCAATCGCGCGACCCGAATCGCGGAGATCTCCTGTGTACGAGCGTCCGCGGCTGGGAGCCCACGGCGGAGCTGTTTGAGTGTGCGAGGCGGTGAGGCTGCAATGCACCCGGGGCCCTTGGATCGGCTGGTGTGGGGTTCAAGGCGCCCAGGCTATGAAGTGGATGGAAGAAATTGGACAGGGGACCGCATGCATTTACAAAAACATTCTAAATTGTACAAATGAGATGGTAAATAAAAACGAGACGCAAAATTAATAATTTATTGAATTAAATTGCAACCGTGAGCCACGGAAATTTATGAAATCTCTGTGAGGGTGAATCATTACGTGCCGAATTACTACACCACATTGTGCTGGCTTCTCAGGCGGTTGATGCCTGCTCGCTATGGCATACGAGAGGCCCACGATGTTGAGAGAATACGATTCGTGGGCAACTCAAGTGCAGCTCTCCCGTGTGTTTTTGGGTTGTACTGCGTGTTGCTCAGCACGATGTCCGACGATTTGCTGCACGTGCAAGGGGCTTCTGCAGGAACTGAATGGAGCAGTTCGTCTTCTCCCTCGGTTATCCACCGTTGCCAGCTGCTGGTGCTGCTGATGCTGTTGGTGCCGCCGATACTGGTGGTTCTTGACGTTAATTGACAAAGCTCCCTGGCGAGGGCAGAAAATTGTCGTTTTGCTTGCTCTGGGAGGAAACCAGCCCACCCGCGAAAACAATCTCCGCAGAACAAACGCAGACCAGCGTCTGCATTCCTTCTCCAGGCCCTCCACACCATCCACACGGCCCAGATTTCCCCAGTGTATCAGGCAACAGGCGTGCACGACCCATCGTTAGCGGTAAACATGGAAACGTGGACAGTGGGGGAGGCACGGGCACTGGAGTTTTAAGAACCAGATTATTAATCCGCTACATTAGCCTTCTACTCAGAGCCGCTATTAAGCGCCGTTTCTGAAAAGCGTGTTTATTGGTTTCCTTTATGATTGAATGAACAGCAGTGTCAAAGGTGTTATTATGCATAAACAGCATAATAACACTTTTAGACTTTTCGTGGAATGTGCCGTTAGCTGTTGTTAAATGCCACTTAATGCCCGCGCATCTGCGTCACGGTGATCAGGTCCGGTTTCGATGAAATATTAAATCTGCCTGTTTTTAGGATCCAGACGAACGGTCAAAAGAGCGCGACGCATGCGTGCAACCGTGACGGCACGACTCCGGATCCGTCCTCTCATCCGCGACTTGCAGACACCTCCCGCGTGCGATTTGACTAACAACAGCAGGGCCCGTTTCTTAAGTCTCATGAATTATACAAGTTCACCGTTAACAACGCTCCTTGCGCACATTCACGGTAATTCATTCGCTCGCTCGATCGCGAGGGGTTTCTCCCCCCCCCCCAACCGGCTAATGGTACGCCCTCGTGGGGTTTTGTTTTTAGTTTTTTCCCTCTTTCTCTCCCCGTGTCACAGTGGCGGCGGCGGCGGTGGTGGCTGTCTTTTTTATTCTAAATCATAATAATCCTCAGTTGCTGCCACACCGGCCCGCCCCTCCCCGCCGCACATCGCACCCCCCGCGGCGGCCTCACACCTGGGCAGATAAATCAAGGTGGCTCGCTGACTGCGCACGCGCGCGCGTGAGTGTCACGAGCCATCTGTTGGAACACCTCGACCGCCGTGCGCTACCTAAACAAAACGTAATCTTGTATACGATCCTCGCTGAAATTTGTTTCAATGCCATTCGGATTTTTCGTTCTGTTTTTCGCCACGGGCGATGTCTGAGTGCCACCCACACCCCCCCTGCTACCCCCCCCCCCCACCCCTTTATCTCCAACGCGAGCGACATTAAATGGCTTTCCTTTGCGATGCCGCTGTAACAGGGAAACTGCCCGCGCGCACGAGGTGGTGCGTCGCTGGGTGTGCTTGCGGTTAGAGAGAGAGAGAGAGTCCGTAGAGATTTTCATATTTCACTGGCTCCAGACACGCTGACATCTCCTCGGATTTGTGTGCCAACGCAGCCGCTTAAAATGCAAATAGCTCTTAGCCACTATGGCAATTTAGCTGCTCGCGCGCTACACTGCGAGAAATACATCTGGCTCGTTCAGGCCTTTGTGACGGCGAAACATGATAATTTTCCCAGCAGTAATTCTTGTTTTGGATTTGCATTTTTAGTATGGCTAATGTACGAGTGTGTGTTTATGTCAGCTTATACACATAAAGCACGTCCTGTTACACAGTGCATGACAAATGAGGCACATGCAGTACGGTTATAACAGAATTCCTTGAGGTAGAAGGGTGGTGCATTGGTATGACCATGGCTAATATTAGTCATGAGCAATTTGTTAACCACTCCTTGCTCCCCCGCCACTTTCACCAATCCACACTGACCTGTGTGGTGAAGTATGATCCAGACAGTCCCCATGACTGATATCGAATGAAAGCAGCAGTGGATTAACAAAGGTCTGTAAATTATTATTACTCCGACCACCATATGTCATTAGGTGCTGACTCAGCCCATCATCCCTCCTGGGGTTGATAAATTAGTACCACGATATAGGACTGTGCACAGGAGACGAGCACTTCCTCGATGCTCATTTGAGCAAAACTCAAATAAATCACTGACTTCTTAACACTGTAATTTACGCAACTCGCGCGTCGCACGAATACCGTGGTGCTTCACCCGCCGCATCTTATGATCCAGGACTTGCAGTGCTGCAGCAATAACGTGTTCTTCATCCCGCGCACGAGGCGAGAGCATTGCTATGCTGCCGGGAGACACTGGAGGCTTGGGAGCATGGTGGCGTTGGCCACAAATGACCGGAGGGAAGAAACCCACCCCCCTCCCCCCCCCACGATTCGTCTCATCGATCAGTCGCTGCCGATAGCAGAATCCCACGCATGCCGTGCTCCTGCACAGACGTCAATCGTTTCTCCAGCGGAAAGATGCGAGTGTATTTGTAACGATAGGAGCAGATCCACGGGGTTAGGAAGTGTCGCGTAGGGCGGAGTGCCCGTGCTCATCGTGGTGATCGACAACCCTTTGTCCATCGAGTGCTGGAGGAAGGCGTCTTAGCATCGTGTTGGTCACGGGCGGGGGTCGTTTTGACCATACTTCACCGTCCTGGTAAGTGCGGATTTTTTATTATCAGAAACGGTTTTAATCGCCATGATAGTTTGCACATACACGGAATTTACTGTGGCCGGAAGGTGCATACGTACAACATGTAGGAATCTTAAAAACTTAAATAAGTGATATACAGTCTAACTATACTAACGTTACAAAGTATAACTAATACTAACGGGCTAAAGTATGTAAAATTATGAATAAGTAGACCATATAAAATGTGGCAGAAGTAGATGGCACTCGCCACCGATGTTGACCATGTCCACGGTTCCAGATGAAATGCACTGGTTAAGAGTGCAAGTGCACTAACCGCTGTCCCACCATTCAACCCATGGGGCTCATACTTGAATTTAATAAGTTCGATGCGTCTATTTTACCCTAAATTCTCCCAATGTCATGGAAGTGGCCATACAACGGAATGTAGGATAATATTCTTGAGACGTCTACATACACACACACATTTTAATGTACACATACAACAACATGCACATTTCCAGTAATAAAAACGACAGTGCCTGCGGCCCATTTATCTGATTGTCAACTGCCACCCAGCTCCCTTGTTGTGATTCCCACAGGAGGTGGCACCCTCTTCACTCAGCCCGTGGTCATGCCTTTGGCACACTTTCCCTGAGTTCGCAGCATTTCTCTGAAGGAAGTGCAAAAACACGCAAAGGCACTTTCGGGGGGTCATTAATAAAGCGTGGCACTCAACTATTTATTTTATCACGACGAAGCACTGCTCGATGCTCGTAGGAAACATTTTAACTTTGGGAAAGGTGCCCATGCCCACTGTATTCACGGGATTATGAGGCGCATCAAATAAGTAGGACGCACTCCCAAATTGATGCCCAGTGTCAATAAAGTTACACGATTCTACACCAACACGCACACCCACGCACGCACGACTACCGGATTTCAGGACGCATTCCCCAACGATGGCTCCAAAATACCGAGGGAAAAGGTGCGTCTTACAAATCCGGAGAATACGGTAAAAATATAAAATGCAAATTAATCGTCATGGTCATCATCAGCCACGAGCCGCCGTCTCTGAGCCGTCGCCATCTCTCATGATCCCGCGATGCAACGATACAAATGAATATCTCTTAAACGCTATTACGGTACCGTATATATATTTTATACCACGTTGGTGCACGCCACTGAACAAGTGTTTGTGGAGCGCTCTTGGCCATGACATCGCTGCACCCCAGCAGCCGTGCGTCTACAGGAGCCCCGCGACTCTACTGATGACGATCACCTTAAGGTGGCAACCAGTGCCGGATTATTCTAGTGGCAAAAGTAGCTGCATATGCTACGGGCCCCGCACTTTCAAGGGCCCCGCGCTAAATGATTTCAAGCTATCGATTCCGGTTCAGTGATTCTGCACTTGCTCTATTACTATAGTACTATACTGCCTTCAGCTTTTATGAACGACTGGGTGTTTTAGGGTTAGCGATGTCGTATTATCTGGCTCTATAGCAAATAAAAAAATACAATTACTTTACGATGCAAGTAAAAAATTTGTGTTTTAATATTTACGTGTTTTTAAAATTTTGAATAATTTATAACATATGCTACAGGCCCCGCACTAGCTTAATCCGGCACTGGTCGCAACCAATCCGAAGTTTGCTTGCGTATACAAATCCTGCTGAGAAACACGAGTTCAGAAGGACCGCTAGGCTGATGGATCCAAACGTTATTTTAATCACACGTGGCAAACCAAACATGTGCCTGTTTTATTGAATATAGTGCTTGGGATTTGTTTTTTATTTACTCAGCAACCATCAACTTGCGTCTCTAGGACTCGGGAGGTTTCTGCCGGTGCTGTTTGCGCGATCCGTTATTGAGCATTTTCTAAGCCTTCGCTTTCGCCTGCGCGGGTAAACCCAGGTCGCCGGATAGATCGCTCCTCGGCGTGCTCTCACGTTCCGTCAAATAAAGGAAATTGAACGATTGGCCAATCGATCGTTTGAGTGGCCGTGCCTCTCCGCATTGCGCCCGGGTGCGGTTTGTTTGAGGCTTCGGACCTCGTGTCTCCCGAGCGTTTAATCACTCGGCGGCCGCGGTTGCTGTCGCGGAAATGCTATATTGGGGGGGGTCGGGGGGGGTCATAGCGCATCAGGATTAATTTTTGTTGTTTGGTGTGGGGCGATGTGGGCGATCTGTCTGGGGGTGGGCGATCTGTCGCGATTTTAAACTCCCTGGTGGTCACTTTCTGGGGCACCGCTGCAGAGACTCCGTGACGCCGCGGCGTTTGCGAATCTCGCCAAGCTCGCCCAGAGGCCGCCTCTTGTGGGGGGGGGGGGGGGGGGAGGTTGGGGATGGAGGCGGTGGCCGTGGTGAGCTGTGGGGAAAGGAAGAAGGGGAGACGTCGGGAATTTTTTTTTAAAATATATATATTGGGCCGGCGCTGTGAAGTCTCAAGAATTGAGGAGTTTCCTAGCAACGGGTGGGGGGGGGGGGAGTCAAGGGCAGAGCACGGGCGTGAGGAATGATGCCGCGTCGCTCTGAGGCGAGGGGGCCTTTTGGAAAAGAGCTCGTTGCGTGCGCGTGTATCGGTACGCGCGTGTGCGCGTGCGTGCGCGTGTATCGGTACGCATGTGTGCGCGTGCGTGTGTGTGTGCGCGTGCGTGTGTGTGTGTACGCGTGTGTGTGTGTGTGCGCGTGCGTGTGTGTGCGTGCGCGTGTGTGTGCGTGTGTGTGTGCGTGGGAGGGAGGGAGAGGGCGCACTGGAGTGGTGGCGTATTTTGTTCGCGTGTTTACCGCGCCATGAAACGCAGCCAGGCAAGTTTGATTTCCGGCCACGGCTTGGCTGACATTGGTGGCAAGTGATGTCCGATGCTGGACTCTCCTGTCGTTTTTTGCGCAGCCCTAAATGAGTTACCACCTGGTGTGGGGTAGGACATGGGCACAGGAGAGACGAAGGCGGATCCGAATTATTGTGTCCTGACCACACCGCCTTCCGTTGCGCCGTGCCTGCCTTATTAGGTGCTCGCTGACAGCATAATTATGCCCCAGCAGTGGCAGAAGCCTGTTAGAGGCAACAAAGGGGGGGGGGGGTCTCTACGTCTCTCTACGTGCGTGGGAGCGAGCGCACAAATCTCCTTGTGCAACCGAAGCACGCCCGGCCCACGTCTCTGCTGATACCGCAGTCAGAATCGATGCTGCACTCTCATGGGGGGGGGGGAAGCAGCGAGGGTACAATGTTGCCGCCGCTGCTTTGCGCCCATGCCCCTCGATTCACGGGCCAGGCTCACCAGGCCGGTTCTGTGCCCGTCCGCCCGCCAACCCGCGTGCCACACGCCGCGACGTGGGTCCGCACGCACCCAGGAGTTCGCGTTCTTTACTTATCTGTTCATTCTGCGCCTGTGCACTCACGGTCGGGCTCACGGTCGTTATTTTGTGAGCTGTGATGGTTGGGTGGTGGTGGTGGCGGCGGCGGTGGCAGTGCGGATGCCAGCAAGCCAGATTTTGCAATCTGTAGGTGGGTTCCATTCCAGGTGTGGGGTGGTGGAGGCTCGAAGCCTGGGGTGGGTGTGTTTACCTGGGTACTGCCACCCGTCAACTGAAGGAATAAATTAATAACATTCGCATGCGTATGTCACGTGTCTCTGTCTAGATCGCGTAAATAATAATGCGTCGTTAAACCCGCCACCGCCCGACACAGGCAATTAGTAAGGTTTGTCACGTAAACAAAACGTGCCAATTCGTTACTCGTTCAGCACACCGGTGTGTTGGAGAGAAAACCCACGACATTTACAATTCGAGTACGACGTTTCGTCGGTAATTACAACTAGCGTCATCAGGCGGACAGCCAGAATTGTGGGTAATAATGTCTCTTCGTCTGCCTCTCTCTTTCTCTCTCTCTTCGTCTCTCTGTTCTTTCATGGCCGTTCCTGCCAGTCTTGTCCCAGCTATCCATGGCTGGTCCCTCTCCTCTCCTTTCAACCCCCCCCCCCAACGCTCATGCTTTACCAGTTCCCATTAAAATGATTTTGGCCTGTCACCTCTGATTTGAGGTCAAGGTGGTTGAGTGTGGTTGCCTCTAAATCTTGCAGTCCATCCGGCCCAGCGTGGAAGAATGGATTAAATCCCTCCCGAATCGAATACGGAGGTCCTTCATCCGTAGTAGCATTGACACTGCGTGCAAGACGTGTAATTCACAGGTTTTTTTTAATCAATTAAATTAATTGCAACCAACAACCGCAACGTGATTGTGAATATCCCAAGCAAATATCAAAAAGGCAGATAACATATCAGCCGTAAATATTCCGCAAAAAAACCCACCGCTCGACATGAACACAGAGCATAAGTAAACCACAATTTGCGTTCAACGATTGGTGAAATCGAGCACCACATCAATTATCCAATGCTTGCATGACCAATTAACGAGCGCGTACAATTTTAATTCCCCCCCCCACCCCAGTAATCTTGATTAGTTACTGTAATGACAACACGGGATGATTTCGTTTTGGCAGGTGGTGGCGGATAAAAACGAACGCGTTAGTTGCTGCCGCATAACTCGCCGTCAAAATTTGTCATTCCGAGCGCGTCCTGGCCCCGATAATTCTGACTTTGCGATGAGTCCTCCGTTTCGCATTGGCAGCGGCAGCACGGTGGCTGTGACTGCAGGAGGCGATAGCGGGGCGAGCGTTTAATCTCGAGCAGGGGATTAAACCCGGCGTCGCCTCGACCGCTGGCTTCGGGACAAAGTTAGCGGGAAGACTCGCGCCTTTAGTGACCGTTCATTTTCCCCAGGAGCGCGCCGGAGATAAGCCCCGGGGGATGCGTCCGTTTGGAAAGGTCGTGAGTTCATGGTGTCCAGGTTGCGTCGTGGCTGGCTGTCGATGGGTAATGAAAAATACAATTCTTTATCGTCAACAACATTATTGTTGTTGTTGGTAATGATGAATGCCTCCCCCAAGCCATCTCTCGTGTAACATGTCACAATCCACCTAGCACCTCTACATGAGCTGATTTGATCACTCCATCTCCTTTGGCGGACGTACTCTCAATCGCATTACATTCCTTGGCTACCATTCCATAATTATTCTTGGCCACTGGCCATTATCCCTGTTGACGTTTTCTGCCCAAACCCACTTTTTTGCAATTAGATTTTTGTCTCTACAATAACAGAAAAACATTGTGTCAAAAATCCACCCACTAAATATTGTAAATCCCAGGTCTTCCTTCATGAAGAGATAATTAATCTTAATAATGAGTTATCCACTGATAACGTCGCTGGATTGATTTCAAAATTATTCGGTTTACGATAGCCTAAAAAAATCTATACATTTTTATTGTTTATTCTTTAAGATACTATTTCATCCATTATTTTTATTAATGTATAGTTTTATTCTTCCTGTGGGGTCACCTCAAATCCGTTGTTTCCAAATCTCGACCAAGAACCCTGAATTAATTGAGACAATGAAACAATTGATGAATGTTCAAAGATTATACAAGCTGCAATCTTTGAAAAAGTCAAAAATTCATTCCGAAAGAGAATTCATGAATACATTAATTTCAAGGTAAGTAATTTCTTACATTTGTTAAAATTTAATTACCGTTTGTGATTAAGTTCAAAGAAATGTAATCACCCAATGTGCCCTGACTTTTGAGCCACCTTGTACAAGGGCAGTTAAGAGTATGGTACCTTGCCAGGTGGCACAGAGGTCTGAGCAGTGAGCCAGCAATGTTAAACTCCTGGGTTCAAATCCAGGTATCAATGTATCCAGGATTAAACCAGTTTCTCAAATGTCGTGAGTTGGTCTCTGACCAGTCACCATTGTATTAAATTAGTTCTTTTTTACTTAAGTTGGTACAAATTGCAGCTCTTTTGTTATTGCCACGTGATGAATGTCTCTTTAGCAGGGCATGTGGGAAAGTGTAAAATTAGGTCACTTGAATGGATCTCAGAAATAGTTCTGTGATATTACCTTCCACGGGCCAAAATATGAACTATGTGGGTTGATGCATACCTCTGCCAGAGTTCTGGATTCATTTGTCTCATGAACTGACACCGATAACAGTTCGAAAACAAATTGCAAAATAAACATTGTTAATGGATATGTGTGCTGAATGCAGTGAAGGTTAAATGTCTTTTTTGCATGGGTTTACGAGTCATGGCACTCCTGCAATTTCCCCCATCCTTCCATTACCCTTGTAGATTGAAAAATCCCAAGAGAGTTACAAGAGCAATTAATTAAGTACAATGAATGATGGGCAGGTGTGTGCGCTGTAGTAGCCCACGTGCGGCGCTGGGTGAGGCATTGCCCTTGATGAGTGGAGCCCAGACTCACCTTGGCCAACCCTAGATTGACTCGGCCCAAAATGAGTACCTGGTGACGTGGTGTGTCAACATCGGTATTGGAGAGACAAAGGCGGATGACCGTGTGTGTGTATGTGCTGGCAACCCACCCCCTCGTGTGCTGTGGCGACCTTCATAGGTGCTCGCTAGCAGCACCAAAAAGTCTTTGTTGTTCATAATAAAGGTTTTTTTTGGGTTAGATCGCCTTATTATAAATGTGTCACAACCCTCCACCACCCGATGCGGCCAATCAGTAAAAAATGTGTCACGTTGACAATAATGCCGGTCGCGAAAGCCTCCGTGTAAAACTGACTCGTCTTTGTTGTATATATGCGGGGAGCGGTAATGTAAGGTTAGCACGCTGGGCTAAAAACCTCAGATATCTGAATTCAATTCCCACTCATGGCCAACACCAGCGACGATACCTGAATCAGTTCTGGGCCTCCCCTAAGTTGACTCCGTCTCCTATGACTACCTGGTGCAATGTGTAAACATCGTCACTGGGGAGACAAATGCGGCAGGGCATGGTGCTGGCCACCCACCTCCTCGTGTGACCTGCCGTTCTTCGTAGGTGCTACTCGCTAACAGCACTTGCCTCAACAGTCTGCCACAGGCTACACAGTGGCTCTCTGTCCGTTTGTTTGTCCGTGTGCGCGTGTGCCAACGAACGACCGCGCACCCCCAGAACCCTGAGGCAGGACGTGGAGGAGGAGGAGACCAAGGGCTCGCTGCTGTCCCGGCAGGAGCGCTTCAGCGGCAAGCGCTGCGTGCGCTGCTGCGCCGCCTTCTGCTGCCTGCTGAACGCGCGGCGCCGCTGCCAGGCGTGCCGTCGCTTCGTGTGCGCGCGCTGCTGCTGCCGCCGCCGCTGGTGCTGCGAGCGCGGCCGCACCGAGCGCGGCTGGAAGTGCCGCACGTGCTGCAAGGCCACGTGAGTCGTCGTTCTCCTTCACACCGTTCCGCCTTCGCCTTTGCGCCCTCGCCCGTGTACCCCGGAGGTCGCAACCGGGTACCCGATACCCGTACCCTACCCGATACCCGGCTACCCGTACCCGGCCGGGTACGGGTACGGGTAGCCGTTTGCGACCCTGGTGCGGCCGGGTACGGGTACGGGTAGGCCGTGAGTCACTGGTGAGTAACCGTTTGTCACTCATTTCGGGTAGGGTACGGGTACGGGTAGGGAAACGGGTACCCGTACCCGGGTACGGGTACGGGTACCCATTTGCGACCCTGGTGCGGCCGGGTACGGGGTACGGGTAAGGAATCAAAACCCGTTTGCGACCTCTGGTGTACCGCCCCCTTTTTTTGACCGGCGCATCTGAGCCGTGCCAGCACGTGGTGAGGCGGGGGGGGGGAGGGGGCTGGCACGGCACGGGTGGTTTTCCACCGACACCGGCATTTTTTACGGGGTGCCAACACTGGGGCCAGAGGCTGCGGGGGAGGGGGGAGGATGCTAGCGTGCAAAACGCGCACGTGACGTCGGTCAGTGCGCAGCTCTCGAACGCATCGCGGCCTACGCACGCGTCTTTTGTGCCGCGCTTACCCCGAGGGTTACGTCGGTGGCACGGCTCAGCTTGCGCAGTGGAAAATAAATCCAGTGCTTCCTGACCCACCCCTCGCCAGCCCCGCAAGGGCACCAGCATGGCTCGGATTTGCGAGCGACAAAAGGAAGGAACCGGCTGACGCTTCTGCCACCCCGCCAAGGCTCGCTGCTTCCGTCACCAGGGTTGCTACCCGTTAGGGAGGTCACGATTTATGCAAGTAATGAGGGTTTGTCAGTTCGTCAATTTAAAAATCGATTCTCACCTACGGCTGGGAAATGAACTCAAGTTGCTGGGTTCATAGTGCGGTGTGCTAACAACCGCGCCACCCCTCCAAACACATGGCCCCTCGGTTCCACGCATCAATTTGTGTGTATGGGCATCGCCTATTTATGGTTTCCGTGATTTGTTTTTAAAATTATATGCCAATGTTATATTTAGGTTATATTGAGCAAATGAAACGATACCAAAGGGCAATGAAAAATAAGAAATAATACAAATGAGGTGGTAACAATGAGACAAAACATAATAGATTCTGGAATATCGAGCTCGAATCGAGATACCTAGTTGAATCGTAACAATGAATCAGTTACAACTATTTAAACACTGTATACGAGCGCGAATGTAAACAAAAACTTTGGCGGTGGCCATTTAACCGAGAGGTCAAAAATCCTCCATTGCGTTGAGTCGGATTAAATTTCACCAAATTTGGAAAAACTCTGGCTTCGAGAATTACGACATTAAATTTTGGTTTGACTGCCAGATTGTGTTATGGAGGGATGCACTGCACTGCCAAAGTGTTGCGGGTGGACATCTCTTCAACTGACGCGGAGGGCGCATTCTAAATAAAATTGCGGGAGCGAAAAAAGAAGAAAAAAAGTATGAAATATATTCTTGCGTGCAGGTTAAATACGTAAATTAATTAAGCAATAATCTATTACAGTATTACCATTTCATATATGACGTAAACCTAATGATGCTACCACGTCCATTGCAGAGATAGTCAATGAACTCGGCTCTTGTAAGACGATTTAATGATCCCGGTTAACCTCTGATAACTGCCCAAGGTGTTCACACAAACTCTGATGTGAGCGATGCTTTAGTTATTGAGTGATACAAAAAAATGTTTTAAACCACATTCCTAGGCCTCCCTTGCTTGACTGCTGTTTAATATTGCACGAGGTTATGTAACATTTCATCCTATATTACAGTGCTGTAAGTGGGGAGGAGTCTTTTTTGTGCAATTAGTAACGGGTGGTGAGAATGTCAACACGTCTTAGGACATTTTAATAAATTACATAACGCGAGGTGTTCTGTCAATCCGACCAGCTGGTTCAAAGGTAGAGCTCCCAGCAAATTCAAGTCGTGGTTGGGAATTGACTCAACCCATCATCCCTTTAGAGTTGGTAAAGTAAGTACAATTTTGTGAAAAAGTCACCAGTGGTTGTTCTGATACACTCACCACCCACCTATCCCTACCCCCCCCCCCCAAGAGGAATGTGGAATTCCCACCACTGGCTAAGAGCCATAGAGAGGAGTTGAGCAAGTGTCAATTCTCATTTGAGCAGGAAATCAATTGGTCGATTTTGTTGAACTGAAACAGCAGTTTGGGAATCTCGTTTCTTTCGGTGGTGGAATTCCATCTGTTGTTGGCTTTGTTGCTTGGCGGAGTTAAAGCATGCTGTTACCATATTTTTCTTCTATTACAATATATTTTAAAGGTAATGCCTCCCTGAGCTATGTAGCTCTTTGTCAGAATCGACCTGGCCACAAACAAAGAGGTTCATCATGTGGGAATTCATAGCAGCCATATACTCTAAATGTGGAGGGGAAAACCGGAGGACCCGGAGAAAAATCCACGCGACCACGGGGAGAACATGCAAACTCCAAATACACAGGCGTCAGGGTTGGGGTCAAACCTACGACCGCCTGTATACCAGGCAAGGGAGTTGAAATCTCGCCATCCCGCCGCCCATCCCACGGAGTACGGGTTAAAGCTTAAATATATATATTTTAAGACCCATGGCGGCTCCCGTGATTTATGACTATAGCTTACGTGGGACCGTTCTCACGGCGAAAGGTTAACATCCTGGCTCTCCCACGATACGGTTTCCCCCTTACGGCAGCAGCTCCGGCGGCGACTCCTCGGTAATTATGGCTAAAGTCCACCGGTGTGTCTGCCGATGTAACGCTGGCACACGGGCGAGTCCACCACGCGCACCGGTGCCAGCGGCTGTGCTACAGGGGCCGCGGTCGGCCCCATGAACTGGAGGCCGCCTCCGCTCATTATCCGTCGGTTACTTCTTCTTCATGCCGTTGAAAGTAAAAAAATTATGAGATTGAGATGTTCTGGATCCGTCCTCTGGGCCAGTTTTGCAACAAACTTCAAGCGGTGTTGTTATTCCAAAGAGCATGCTCCTGTGTGTGTGTGTGATCGGCGCGGCGTGTTTGTGATGGACTGGACTCGTAAGAGCGCGCGTTAACAGATGTTCGGAATTACGAACGCGCAACGAGCCACATTTCCGCTCCACGTGCTGGGAGCTCTCCTCAAGGCTCTATCGTGGGAGAACCTAAAAAAGGAAGCTCCCAGCACGTGCGGCGAAACCTGCCGAACAACACGTGGCACAACCCGAATAACATGCTGCACAGCGCGACAAGGCACGGCATAGCCGCGCGGTAGCACAACCGCGACAACCCACACAGCAGTCGGTGCGTCGTGTGTTTGGGGGGTGTTTCTACTACATGCGCCTATTTTTTTAAATGATCAGCACGGCGGTGCAGTAATTGGAAGCGCGGAGGCACAGTCGGGGCTGCCCTATCCTCGGCCTCGGCAAAAGGTCGCCCTGTTGATGGCAATGGCAGTTGCGTGTCTCTGGCAGCCCGTGCCGCAGCGGCCGAGTTAATGTTTTGGCACGCTGTCGCCAGATAATTTTTCTTTTGCCGATTGCTTTCGCTGTGCTGTGTTTATTCGTCGTGGCGTGACGGTCAGTGCCGTGCCCCGACGTCCTCAAAGTAAACTGGAACCATTGGATTTGACACCGTGACGACAAAGCGTGCCCCCCCCCCCCCAAAGCGCGGGGCCCGGGGCAGTCGCCCCGATTCGCCGTAGCTTAGGGACGGCTCTTGAGTGTGCGTGATGCCGGTGAGGTGCTTGGTGTCCGCATTTTGCACGCTCTATATACGAGGTCGCGACTCAACGTGAATTGAGCACGAGCTTTTGCGTGCGAATATCGGCACTGGGGAGGTGAATGCACTCGTGCATGTAAGGTGCTGACCACCTCTCCCCTCTATTTTCACTTATTAGTTGCTCGCTAACAGCAGTCTTGGCGGAGAGCGCCAAACACGGTGGTTAGCGCGCCGCGCTATGAACCCGGTGACTCGCACGCTGCGCTATGAACCCGATGACCCGAGTTTGTTTGCCAGCCACGGCTAACATCAGAGAGTCGTGGGCCTTCCCCTCTCTTCACCAACTCGTGCCGAATCGAATGGTGAAGTATGGTCATACATCTCCCATGACCGGTATGACAGGAAGGCATGTGCGTATGCAATTTGTACTTGTATGCTTTGTTAATGTATATATATTTTAATGACTTGCTTACCTTTTCTCTATTTTGCACCACTATCCTTCTTTGTTGTTGTTACTTGCTGACCCGCCCCCTACTGGACATCTGTGAAAAAGAGCTTCATAGCTCATCGGATTCCTCCAGTCGAAACAAAGATTCTGATTCACACGGGAACCACCAATCGTTGGATTGATAGAGGACTATACATTTACAAACAACAGCAGTCGAGCTTCTTATTTCTTTCTTCTTCATCTTCCTCCTCCTTCGTATGGACTAATAGCAGCAGATTACACATGCAATTTTAGATGTGTTATCCAGCCAATTGTCTGTTGAGAAGCAGAGTGGACCTCGTGTACATTCCTCCTTTAAAGGAGCGAAGGCAACAGCAGCAGCAGCGGAGTGTTGACGATGCGGCCGACGGTTTGGGACTTGCGGCCGCACCGCTCGCAGGCCCGCCGAATCTTTCATGCAACAGGTTGCCACATGCCCGGTGCCGATTCCGTTGACGCAGTCGAGCTGATAGTCGGTCTGGTTAGACTGCGCGAGGGATGGGGGGGGGATGTTTGGCGTGGCGTGCGCTCGCACTGTACACGTGGTGGGTGAGCTTTTGTTGCACGCCACTGCTGGGCGCTTGAGCCAAGCGTGGTGCTAATGCTACATCAAGCAGATGCCGCGTTTCCAGCGGGGAGAAACTGGGAGGGTCGCATTAAAACATGCAAATCCATGTTCAAGATCGGATCACACTTTTTTTTCTTTCTCTCTCTGTAAACCTCTGGAGAATTAACGGATATGAAATGTAATGCGGCACGCACCCTGGGGAAATGATTTTTACATTTGCCACTTTTTTTTTATATGATCGTGGTGCCAGTGTTAAGGCGCATGCAGGAGAAATGCATTTATTTGTTTTTAGGTTGCTCTACAGCCGAGTGCAGCTTCAATGTTCCGTCCTGCGGTGGCGTAGCTATCGAGTGTGCAGGCAGTGCAGCTGCACAGGGGCCCACGGGACGAATGGAGAGGGGGGGTCCCATCTCACTCCTTGCACCAGGGTCCATGCCAAGTACACCGAGCGGCTGCTGGGATGGGGTAACAGAAATTGTTTCTATTTTATCGGTCCTCATTTGTTAGTCGAAGCATCGTGTGGACGGTGTCTTTTTTTTACAATTTTATCATTTTCGTACAACGGCGCATCACGCTGAATTCGTGCCGGGCACAGCTCGTTGCAAGCGTGTCTACGCAATTAAACGCTTTAAACAAGTTGCTGTGACTTCCCTTTGCTGGTGCTGGTGACCTCCCCCCCCCCACTTAATTGCCGTAATGAGAACCCTCGTCCCAGTGACGTTCATTAGCGCGCTTCGAGTCGGCGAGCGCGTATATCAGCGGACGTAATGAGTCGGTTGCTATGGGCCCCTCCGTCCCCCGAGGAGAGGGGCAGGAGCGACATCCAATTATCCTTCTTATGGATGCGCCCGCCATCCACGCCCTCCAGGCAGGCGGGCGGGCAGGCCTGAGCACACAGAGCAGCAGTGGACTCACTCATCTTGGGCCCCCCTCCCCCCATATCTCTCTCCCTCCTTCCTTTGGCCCCCCCCCCCCCCCCCCCCCCCCAAACCCCCCCCCACCCCCCCTCCCACCACCACTCCGCCCCCCCCCCCCCCCACTGGGAGCGCAATCAGCCTCGTGCCGGCCACTGTAACTCGCCGATTCGCACGTCCGACAGACGGGTTGGGAGAGGCGGGGAAGGCGGTGGTGGGGGATGGGAGAGAGAAGCGATCGCTGGCTCGGAGCCAAGAATCGCGGACCGGACACCCTGCGCTTTGTACCCCGTTCGCTCTGGAGGAGGCTGACGATGTGACGGTTCCACATCATAAAACCGAAGGATTGTCGCCGATATTTATTTATTTAGACGCCCCGAACCCCCCCCCCCGCCCATTGGTTCCATGTGGATTTTTTTACGTATATATATTATTTTAGGGAGCGCTCCGGTAAGATGCGGTCAGGCTGTAGATGTGCACTGAGAGAGAAGACGCGCGGTCTCACGGCGGCGGATGGTTAATTCCGGCTACGACGGTGGGTGAGCGTGACACGTTCCTGTGAGCGCGGTGCTTGTCGTGGGCGAGGTTGCGCTGTCTCGCGATGGCTCGGGCGTTACGTGTCGCCACCAGTGCCCGATCGGTGCGGCTCCTCTCAATTCTTTCCACGTGCTCAACATTACGCTTACAGCAACGGTGTACATGTTTTGTAAGCAAATGCGCGCGAGAGATATTTCAACCGTTAAAATATGGAGGAAAAAAAAAAGAAATTGTGCAATTCGACAAATTCTCGAGAAATGTTATGGATCCTAGACCGGTTTGGGCACGTGTCGAGAAAGAGACAAAGACGATTGCAAATGGGAGGGTGGCGGAGATGCCACCGGTGCGGTGCAGAGGGAGATTGAGGGTGAGAGGGGAAGGACTCGGTGGAGCGAGATGCGAGGACCGTGGACGTGACGTGAGAAGAGCAACAACATCTTGAGCGGCTGTCCTCGGGCAATGACGGGACATCAGGCTAAGAAGAAGGAGTCGTACGCGTCTACGTTTGTTCGTCTCGCTTCTGTTTGTATACGCACACGGCAGTTCCTATTGTACGGCATTTGAGATCGTGCGTCTTGACGGAGCGCACGGTCGAAGACCTCCGGCTTTGGGGAGTGCGTGCCGAGCGTGGGGGCGTCCACCGTACCCGTGGTGTGTCCACCCCGCGGTGTCGCCCGAGCGGAGTCGCCCCCGTGTTACTCACCCACTCGCCTGCCTCTCCACCCCTCCCCCACTCCCATTAACACCTCCCCCACCCACCCACCCACCCACCCCCTTGCCGTGCAGGCGCGTGGAGTCGCTTGCGCTGCGCTGGTTCTACGACGGCGCGCGCGCTCGTTTCGGCGGCTGCGGTGGCGCCGAGGTGGCATGCGTGGTGCGGGCACGGCTGCGCGCCGCCTGGGAGGGCGGCTCCCACCTGGCAGGTACGCGTGACGCGGGGTGCGGCGGCGGAACTGCATACGCGGGGGTGCGGAGGAGGGGGTGGATACGCTGGTGGGTTACGGGCAACACGGCAAGGTGGGCTCGCACGTGGTGGAACGATAGAACGTGGGGTGGTGGTGGAACGTTCGTGCGTCAGTGTCGCGTTTTACTTGGTCGAACGTGAAACGCAGGGGAACAAGATACAAGGTGGGATATCGAACACAGGGGAACGCGGTACAGAGTACTTGGTGGGATATGGAGCACGGGGTAAAGAAGGTGCATGGTGGTGCTTGACATTCTGTGTGCATTTCGATTTTAAGCTTTCATGACTGCAGGGATTCATCTTCTTGGTTCTTTCGGTAAAATAATAAAATTATAAAAATAAAACATAATAAAATAATGATTTAATGATGTTTTGTTTTATTATTTTATTATTTCCCTTCTACGTGACTTTACCGAAAGAACCAAGAAGATGAATTCTGTGCGCAGTGGAATTCGACGGGGAGTTCTCACGGAGTGATTTCAGGGAGTTGACTGGAGTAGGTTGCCAGGCCATCACAGCGGGAGGTCTACTCGATGTGGGGTGCCGGGGGTGCCGCCACGGACAGACCCAGCTGAGATTGCACCCTCCTGCAAGTGGACACGTGGGGTTCGCAGGGGAAGATAGTGTTTGGGGAGAACAAGGTGCATCTGCGAGGAAGAAATGAACTGGCAGCTATTGGCTTAAGTGACGGGGGGAGTCTGATCAGAGTTATTTTTGGTGATAAGAGTTTAATTGTAGCCGCTGATTGAATTTGGTGCTATATTATTTACCGCGTTCATAAATATTAATTGATACTTTTGACTGCGACGTAAATATTAATTGGTACACTTTATTATTTACGATGCACGTCAACGTTAGTCGGGGAAACTTGCTTCTTTATGACGGGAGCCAATTCGCGAGGGAGCAGCCGGTGTGTCACTCTTGAGCAGCGTTTACGGATTTTTTTTTTAGTTTTTGTTGTTTTGCCGCTGACAGACGGGGATATAACGAAGTGTGGAAAGGTCCCACTCCACGCTCTGCTCTTTTAGCAGAGGTCCCGAGCCAAGATATGAACGGCAGTGTGGCTGCCTTGTTGTGACAATAGTGACGTCGCAATTAGTGTGATTTTCATTTTGTGATCCCAAACCTTTAGGGGTCACCCCAAATAGTATTTGTGTTTGCTAACGTTGTCTCTATGGTGCTCTTATATCATGTTTTGCGTTGTTTGTCGGATGTCATTTGCTGACCCACCCCAGCTGGACATCTATGAGAAAAGAGCTTAATCGCTCATCGGATTCCTCCAGGATAAATAAAGATTCTGATTTTGTTGTACGTGGGACAGTGTATCCATCCGGCCATGTGGTTTCGGGGACACTTTTTTTTTTACAATCGTAATAACAGCGCACAATAGCATGCACATATTTCGCGAATTGGACTCAATGTTCCAGAACTCAGTAGTGTGCGGAGCCAAAGCTCGAAGCCCCTCCTATACCAGCCCACGCTTGCTGCTATTGGCATTTGAAATGCATTGCTATGGAAGGATACTGCATCTAATACTGGACCCAAAGGGTGACAAACGTAGAAGTCAGACAAAGGTTGCACAGAGAAGAAGACATCCTGATGATGCAGGCAGTGTTGAGAAGGAAACTGGCACTATTTGGACGCATGTGTAGGATGGACAACAACAGGACAATGAAAAGTGGTGTTGTTCACAAAATTAGAAGTAACCGGAAAAAGAGGAAGAGCCAACAGAGCATGGCTTGACGACGACATCACAAGAGATTGGTGCCAGAAAGACGTGGGCCACCACTTGAGCATGTTGGCACAAGACAGAGGAAAGTGGAAACAAATGACGAAATGTGCAGTGCACACCTCCGGGGGTTATCTGCCCATGGCTCGTGGTGATGATGATGATGATGACTTGGTGCTGCCGATGATGATGGTGATGGCAACGTATAGATCAGGAGCAGAACGGCAAACGTCCATCGTGGATTATCGTAATCACAGGTCCCTGCGTAACCCGCCAAGGCAAAACAAAACAATTCCCCTTCTTGGTTCTTTCGGTAAAGTCACGTA
>CM025650.2:7940731-7966401 GCA_014621495.2 Entosphenus tridentatus | reverse complement strand
AAAAAAAGTGGCAGGCTCTACTGCCCGTAACAAGGACATCGAGTTTCATTTTAAACGTGTGTAAATATACGGTATGCAAAACATTATGAATAAATCTTGCGGGACTTGAAATATTTAATGAGATTTCTCATCCGTTTTTGTCGCACGTGCATAATATCCCACGACGTCTTTGAGCGGTGTCAGTGATTATTAAGGTTACTGGAACATGTATACGGGACCGGCCGTCACATTTTATATATTGATATTTTTTACTTTCAAAACTAGGGGGAGCGGTGGTGCTCTATAGAGCGACGCAATCCGAGTTTAATTTGGTTAACATGAGTGGCGAGTTTCATCTCAACCAATCATGTGCCTCATTGTCCCACCGATGATGTAGTTTGCGCAAACAAACCCCCCTGTTCTCATGTCGTGGGGAGGTCTTGATCCAGCGGTGGATTAACAAAGGGCTGTACGTGATTATACAGTACGATAATGTTAAACATGTATTTCTTTCATACTCTTTGGCTCTTTCGGTAAAGTCACGTAGATATAAAATAAAATAAATCACGACGTTTCGGGCGCAACACAAGCGTCCGTCATCAGGTGGACGCTTGTGTTGCGCCCGAAACGTGATGTTTTTCTACGTGACTTTACCGAAAGAACGAAAGCTTCAAATCAATGTATTTATTTCATTCAAAAAGTTGCATCTGTGACGAAGCTAAATCGATACGAATACATCTACTTCACTCGGACTTTCAAACACGAATTCGCAATTTCCCCTGACGCAACTATCGGTGAGCATTTTGACACAACTTGCTCTTAACAAAGGGGATTGTAGTTTTTGAGGCCCACCCGCTTGGATGTTTTTTTTTTCCTGCAGCACCACAGGAGGCGATTGTTGAAGTCAACTTCTGCTGGTTGGAGAATTGTATTTTTTATGAACCCACAGAAGAACATTCCTTCTGGTGCCCTTGATGTACGGAGACTGGACCTCATGGTCTTTCTCAGCGTGGGTTTGAGATTCCCATGGTGAGAATGAGTGGTTCTTTCAAGAGGGTTTTGCTCCAAAAGTGCAGTTCCCCCTCCGCCCTCCCCCCACAAAGAACTGTAGCGGGAAGAAGACGCTTTGCTTACAAACGTATAGCCCTGTGGATTTGAAGAATTGTTTTACCCGTTGATGTTTTTTTGCAATGAGAAGTGGATCTGTTGTCGATACCCAGGAGAGAATGGGAGAACTGGAGAGCAAAGGTCCCCTCCGACTCTATGGGCGGGAGGGCCAAGTGGATGGTGTCGCGCAATGCCACTTCTCCCAAAATGCCTACGGCCAAATCACCTTGAATACAATTTAATATCATCATATCTCAGAAGCTAAGTAGGTTTTTTCTTTCTTGAGTGTGGCTCGTATTTGTAAGGGAGAATGCCGGCGAATATTGGGCGATGTTGGTTTTGAAATGCAAAGTGGCCAAGAGATTGTAAAATGGTACTGGATTATTGAATCCGTCTGTGCGGAGTTTTGCCTGTTAAGCATTCACATTCATGATAATTCTACACGTTATCAGGTGTCCTCCCTCATGCCAAATATATCAATGCAGGACCTTCTTGGGAAAGCATCCTTAAACTCAATGAGCATTTCATTGGTAAAGGAATGTATTCTTTGTAAAGACACAGATCTTCAATATAGCCTGAACAGACTGTTGGGACAAGTGCTGTTATCGAGCACATATGAAGGCCGACACGACATACGAATGGGTGGTCTGGCTAGCAACACACTGCTGCCTTTGTCTCCCCAGTGGTGATGTTTACACACCACAGCAGGTACTCATTTCATGTTGGCGCCGTGAGCGGGAATCGAACTCGGGTGGCTGAGTCCGTAGCGAAGTGCGCGAAATCACGACACCGCTACGAGCACACATGGCACCACAACTACTACCACCACCACCTCAACCACCATAACAACCACCAACATCAACAGATGGATATGCTTTGTCTCCCCCAACCCCCTCAATTAACATGCTTCATGGATGCCACCCTTCCTCCCTCACCCTGCCCCCCCCCCTTACTGCCCCCCCCCCACAACTCCCACTGGAATAATGTCGCGATGGATGACTTTGATTTTGAAAGTTTATTTTCTTATTTTCAAATCATGCTTAATTCACGTTACACGGCGGCACAATTTCACGGGCGATTAGGCGATGAGGTCACATCGCATGGAGCAGAGCTTCTGAAACGTTGCCTTTCACGCGAGCCACAGCGACTTTACCAATCTTCAGGTGCGTGCGACGTGCCACTGCTTAATTCGTTATTTATACCCACCTTATCGCATCGGTAAGGTGGATATCCAGAGCACGGCTAACACATCAGCAGCTCGTGATCATCTAAACACATCCCCTTCACTGACCCGCGTGGTGAAGTATGGACAAACAACCCCCGTGACTGACACGGGTATGGTGGAGGCCTGCTTTCATCCAGCAGTAGATTGACAAACGGCTGGAAATTACACTTTTTTACATCGATAAACATGAAAAGGCAGACTAACATCCGTTGTTGGACTGTGGGAAGATACATAACATATCAGAGGTGCTTATTCAGAAATGATTAACGCGTGTGTTGTTTTAAAGAACAGACATGAGTCTAGATGAAACATCTTTTCTGAAACGCCCGAGGCGGATCGGTTTGGCGTTTGTCCCAGTAACTGCTGGCGACGAAGAAGAGGGGGGGGCATCGGAAACATTCCCCACCCCCACACCACCCACATTGCAGACGAGACAGGGAAACGAGGCGACTTTGACCTCGGTTATTCGACAAAGCGGGCAGTAGAATAACAATGCCTCGTGCGAGCTCGGCAAAAATAAAATAAACACCGCGGAAGGATAACAAAATAACCAAAACGAGCAAACTAACAAATACACCCATAAACAAACTAGTCAACCGCGAGCTGCAAAAGCGAAATTTCTCAACCGAGGCGCTTCATCCGCAGACGGGATCCGACCCGTGACGCAGCCAGCCCCGGGGAAGGGGTTCCCCGACGGACCAGGAGAGCCCCAGTGGCCCCCTCGACCAGCCAGAGGCCCCTTCTCGACGGGGACGCGTCGGGCCACGCGGTCTCCTGCTGCCGGATCCGAACGGGCGCGTCCGAGAACCACGGCATCTGCCTCTTCCCAAAGCGGCCGATTGGGCGCACTCCACGCCCCACGTACCAGAGCGGGTTCACTTCTCGTCCTTGGTGGTGGCGGGGGAGGTGTTATGGGTGCGGTGGTTGAGAAAATATGATGGCAACTTCATTATTAAAAAAAAACGTACAAATAACTTTCAGCGGCATCATATACCCCATCCGATACACGGCCGTATTAAATACATTAACCCAGCGGTGGGTTTGCCAAAAGTGCGTGGTATCATTATCGCGCGCGCGTGGTGGTGTGGATCACGCGCAGCAGTAAATCAGTGAGAATGATCTCACAACTCCCGTAGCCCCCGAGGAGGGGCGAGGAGTCCCGGCTGAGGTCCCACCGATGAAGGGCCTCGGGCCTCCCTTTAAAAACATTTTTAAAGTCCACGTTTGTATAAGATTGACTGCGTCGTGCCCCTCTCCCCCCCGCACATCATTAGTGTTGCAGCACCCCCCCTCCCGCCGCCCCCCCCCTCTTTAATCGAAGTCGCGCTGCAGCGCCGTGAGCTGCCCGTGTTGAGCACCGGTAAATGCGGCGTTTCTCCGCGCGTCACGAATTTTCAATTCGCCGTGTCGTGACGCCATGGAAACGCGAAGACTTTATTTTTTTACCGAGTCGGGTTCGAGCCCAATGGGCGGGGGGGGGCACACCACGAGGCATTCAAAGCAAAGTCATCGAAACGGTCGAGAAACATCGTGATGGACACCAAAGTCAAAGATCCCCCGTATAGCCTTAACAGACTGTAGGGGCAAGTGCTGTTAGCGAGCACCTATATAGGCCGGCACGGCACACGAGGGGGTTGGGTGGCCAACATGTTTACACACAACACCAGGTACTCATTTGAGGCCGAGTCGACCTATGGGAGGCCCAAGACCGGTTCAAATAATCGTCACTGGTTCCGTGAGCGGGAATCGAACCCGGGTCGCCAGGTTCGCAGCGCAGCGTAGCGCTAACCGCTACACCACCGCTCACACACACACAGACACACGCACACACACAGACACACACACAGACACACTTCGTTGGCACCTCGGTTTTGTTTGCCAAACAACCGGGACGAGAAGTTGAACCTTCGGGAGCAAATTTCGATTTAAAGCTTTCGTGACTGCAGGGATTCATCTTCATGGTTCTTTCGGTAAAGTCACGTAGAAGGGAAATAATAAAATAATACAAATAAAACATTATAAAATAGTTCTCACGACATTTCGGCCACAACGCAAGCAGCCGCACTTGAGCGCGAGCCCAAAAACTTTCAATGCGAAGATGCTAACATTGAACAAAGTCAAGTTACTAGAGGGAGGAATGTGGAGTGGAGGGGGGGGAGGAGCCGTGGCGCAGCGGTTAGCGCGCTGTGCCACGAACCCGGCTGCGACGTGAGTTCGATTCCCTGCGGCGACCAACGCCGGTGGCGAGTGATACCTGAACCACCGATCGCGTGCGGGGGCCAATTGTGGTGAACGCAACGCGGCACCAAAAAGAGGCACGCGGCGTGGGAGTTCATCCAGCAGTGGACTGACAAGGGCGGGATGCGACATTTGTTGAGCTGTTTATGTCGTACTCAGAGGAGACGAAATCACGATACCTGTAGCGGGTGGAGGGGGGCATGTGCAGCGAGAGGGCGATGGAGGCCAGGGTTTGTCAGGCGCGTGAAGGGTGGAGGCGAGTGGGGGGGGGGAGTCGCTTACACACAGAGACGTGGGCACACAGAGGTGCGCAGAGAGAGACAAAGACACCCTGTATAGCCTTAACAGACTGTAGGGGCAAGTGCTGTTAGCGAGCACCTATGAAGGCCGGAACGGTACACGAGGGGGTGGGTGACCAGCACCACGCCCGACCGCTTTTGTCTCCCTATAGGCAATGTTTACACATCGCACCAGGTACTCATTTGAGGCTGAGTCGACCTAGGGGAGGCCCGGGACCGGTTCAGATAATTGTCACTGATGTTGGCAGTGCGCGGGAATCGAACCCGTGTCGCCGGGTTCATAGCGCAGCGCACTAACCGCTACACTACCGCTCCCCACACACACACACACACAGACGTGCGGAGAGAGACATTGGGGGGACGCAGAGAGACGCACGGAGAGAGACACGCACACACAGACAAGGAGACAGGATGGAAATACTTCACATAAAGAGACTCGGTGAAAGACAGGGGAACATTATGAAGTGTTTTAATGCAGCACACTCCTAATGAACGTGTCATGAGACTTCGCGATGTTATCTGAGTAAACGGGGAGATGTGTTATTACTATTATTACACACCGCCCCCTCGTTACAGTAGCTGACGAGGTGGTCGCTGACCCAACCCGAGAAGGGGGTCTCACCTCGGATATACAGGGGGCTCGGTTGTGGTGGCCTGCTCTCCGCGGCTCCGAGTGTCGCCTGCAGGAGACAGAGGCCCCCCAAGGCAGCCAGGAGCTTCAGACCCCTAAACGGGGCACCGTTTTTCCTGTGCAGAAACACGGAGAGAGATAGAGGGGGGAGGGAGGGGGTGAGATGAGGAGATGGGGGATAAGATGAGTGGACGAGAAGATGACGAGCTAGATAAGAGAGGGAGATTGGGGAAATTGGTAAATGTTGAAGATAGAAAGTACGATAATGTAAATGAGGGGAGTGATCGGGGGGAAGATGGGATTCATGATGAAGATGGGATCGATGATGAAGATGGGATCAATGATAAAGATGGGATCAATGATGAAGATGGGATCGATGATGAAGATGGGATCAATGATGAAGATGGGATCAATGATGAAGATGGGATCGATGAGCAAGATGGGATTAATGAGGAAGATGGGATTAATGATGAAGATGGGATCGATGATGAAGATGGGATCAATGAGGAAGATGGGATTAATGATGAAGATGGGAAGATGAAAGAGATAGGGAAGATGAGGGAAAGTTATGAGATTTGGAGAGGTCGGAGAGATGTGGAGGCAGAGGAGAAGTGTGGGATGACAGAGATTGGGGAGACAGGAAAGTTATGAGACGAGAAGGTTTCGGCAGGCGATGGGGAAATGGGGTAGATGCATGGGGGAGATATGAGAGAGATAATGTGGGAGATGACAAGGGGCGAGGGGGGGGGGAGATCAGAGAGATGGAGGAGTAGAGGCAGCTAGGAGCCACTCAGATGTAGCATCAGCAGCAGCAGCTCGAGTTTTGGCGAAGCGGCATTTGCAGTAAAAAAAAGCAGAGTCATGCGTGTGAAAATAAAACACTGTAGCCATAATACCATTTGAAGACCACACACACGAGTCAGAATAAAAAAAACGGTTGTTAAACTGTATTACTATTTAATATATTGCAAATATGCAATTTTTAAAGAGGTGGAAATTGTATATATTTATTTTTTTCTATTATTTCATATATCCTTGGTTCTTTCGGTAAAGTCACATAAATAGAAAACAAAAATCCAAATTTAAAGCAAAAAAAACCCCACGACGTTTCGATCGCAACACAAGCGGTCTTCTGCAGGTGGCGAGCATCATTTCACATATATATGTAATATCTTGTATACAAATAACCAACATCGCATTATCGGTAAAAGAGGCCACTGCGACTGAGGGCGGCCGCCAATGGGGGGCGGGGGGGGGCGACGCAGCGTGCTCGAGGAGACACGACGGCCGCGCTGCCGGTGAGAGAGGACGCATCACGCAGGCCACGTGGTGGCCACGACTGCTCCACGCGGGCAGCACAATGCCGCGGCGCGTGCACATTGGCATGAAGAAAGTGGTGCTGGTGGTGAACACGACGACGATCATGGCTATGATGAGCATCACAGTCCATCATAATCGTCGTCGCAATCACGTTGCACTGTCGCGCGTGAGCAATTGCACGATGGTGGTCATCATTGTCGGCTGAACCGTATGCGTGCACCGTTGGACACCAAATCCTGCGTGGAAATTACGACAGCGCTGCTTGCAAGGACTTTCACCGTTGCTCGTGAACAATTTCGGTGTAAGCTTGACCACAACAACAGCCGCCGTTCACCACTAAGTGGCTGTGACGTCGCCACGGCGCTTGTGCCAGGCTAGGTGCACTTTGGGGCCACGTGAAGTGTCGAAGGCTCGCTGGCAGGAGGTCGGTCACGGGAGAGACCCAGGTTCCATGGGTTGTCTGACTGGGATGACTTTCAGATGCACAACAACTGAGTTCCCCACTGTGCCAATTGTCTGCGTTTTATCCACCCAGCGCTCTGCTTGTTGTTGTGAGCATCGCTCCTATTCGTTTTTGCTGGAGGGTAAACTGCCTCCAACTCCCCAGTAGCGCCCTTCACGAACCCTCCTTCACAGAGGACGATCTTGACACCACTCGTACCAGTAGTGACCACATACACTGTTGCACATGGACATTATATTGGCGATGATGATGATGATAACCGGTTATCGGTTGATGATAACCATCAACGATATCCGAATCACATCCACTTCCACGTGAGCCAGTGAATGACTATGCTGCTGGTGCGGATGATGATGATGATGATGATCATGATGACGATGTGAACCGCGTGTTCCGCTGCACATGAACATTGGCAAAATTCTTCTGATGATGATTATTATTTTGAAGATGCACTGTTGCAGCAGCATAATCATCATGTGAACCACATACACACTTATGCATGGACATTTATATCCTGATGATGATGATGATGATGCTTATGATGATGATGACAGTAATGATTTCTTTGGGTGTAACAGTATTAAGTGTGAGCGCAGCAGGTGGTAACTCACAATAGCGGTAGGAGCATGGTGGGAGCCGTGTTGATCCGCCGCGTTCGGAGCGCATGGGAGTGGAGAGAGAGAGAGAGAGAATAGGGCGAGAGCGAGAGGCGAGTGAGAGTTGTGGGCAGGAGAGCGGTGAATCCCTGAGCTTTGAGACCGCGTGGTCATTTATACACGCCGCGTCAGAGCGCGTCGTGGTGTCGGGATGCAAACGCGCGAGTGACGTAATGAATACTCGATGATGACGATGATGATGGTGGTGGTGGCGATGCCAGCGTTGACCACGCCGACATCAGAGTTGCTCACATCTGCACTCCCAACGATGGGGGTCGATACATTTGGTACCACTTTGTGGAAGTCGACGGTGATTGTCCGTTGATTGGACTGACGCCGGCATACGAATGTCGATTTTTCCACCGCAGGCTGTAAAATGACGAGCTTTCACCAATTGCTCTTTTAACAAACAAAGACAAAGACCCCCCCCCTCCCCGTATAGCCTTAACAGACTGTTGGGGCAAGTGCATGTTAGCACCTATGAAGACCGGAACCCGCGGACGAGGGCACGGTGTGGTAAGCACCACGCTCTGCCGCCTTTGTCTCCCCAGTGCTTGTGTTTACACCCCGGACCAGGCACTCATTACAGGACGTGTCGAGATAGAAAGTTTGCTCGCTGATGGTTAACTCGGGTCGCTGGGATCGAAGCGCAGTGCGCTAACCTCTGCACTCTCGCTGCTCTGCGGCTACCAACACACAGTGCACGCAGATGCGCACATAAGCACAACGACAAAGATGCCCCGAATAGCCTTCACAGATTCTCGGGGCAAGTGTTGATAGCGAACGCCGTAACGGTAGACCCAGCACTATGCCCGACCGCCTTTGTCCCATCAGTGGCGATGTATACACACCGCACCGGGTACTCATTTGAGGCTGAGTCGACCTCGGGGAGGCCCAGGACCTGTTTAGATAATCGTCACCCGTGTTGGCCGTGAGCGGTAATGCATCGGTTAGCGCGCCGCCCTAAACGCTGCACCACCGCTCCCCCACCCATGCAAGCACAAACACATTGCTACAAACACACACGCACGGACACGCGCACAGACTAAAAAACACACACACAAAGACAAACATCTCCCCTTGCAGAGACGTTTGGGACAAGTGTTGCTGACGGACATAGACAATGCACGACATCTTCTTGGTTCTTTCGGTAAAGTCACGTAGAAGGGAAGTAATTATTATGTTTTATTATTTTTATTATTTTATTACTTCCCTTCTACGTGACTTTACCGAAAGAACCAAGAAGATGAATTCCTGCAGTCACGAAAGCTTTAAATCGAAATGCACGACAGTTCAACATACGTACGTGCACAAACCAGGGACAAAAACACATACGCACGTGCACAGACACAGGAAAAAATTAGATGTGTTAGAAGCCAAGAGAGAGAGAGAGAGAGTATGCAAGAAAGGATTCCAGGAAAATACTTGACCATGTGACGAGTGGCTCTTGTATAACTCGGAAATTGGGTCTTGCAAGTGCGGCGCAAACTCATTGAATTATTTATGGTAACAATAGTCATTTCAACTTATAATTAGCACATTATTCACTCTCTCTCGAAGAAGAAAGAGAGCGAGAGAGAGAGGACGACACAAAGGCAGGAGGAGGAACTACAGCAAAGAGGGGGAGAGGAAGCAGTCGCGCGATGAGCCGACGCTGTGGCGAAACAGAATGAGTCTGTGACACATGGAGGGAATACGCTCGCATGAGCTTAACCGAGCCAAAACTGTGCAATTGTGGACGTGCATTCGGGTTATACCGCGTGTTGTTCGGGGTGATGTCCGACGTTTCGCCCCGCGTCCTGGGAGCTTCTTCAAGATCTGGCGTACCACTGAAGAAGCTCCCCGAATGCGGTGCGAAACGTCGGGCGTCGCGGCGTGCACACCCGCGGACACCCAGGCACGAGCCGCGCGTTGTCGTGGAGCATCGAGATGTCTTCGAGAAGAGCAGAAGAGAAGGCGCGACCTCCCATCGTGCCGGAGAGGGAGTGGAGGGGGAGTGGGGTCAGAGACGCGAGCATGCTTGTTTGAGAGCGATGAGACTCGTGCGGTGGGTGACGCATAGAGATCTGCAGCTTCAATGAATCTTCCACATGTATGCACTCTGCCTGTCAAATGCAAGTATGCTTTATCTGAAATATCCACACACAATTGCTTAGCTGCGACTATACCCACGCGTACATCATCACATGTACACACACACACATATATAGTAATAGGTAGAGAAATTGAAGGACCATCAAACGTACTTCTATGATATCTGCTTCCACGGTTTGTTCTCTTACACGGGGTGATGCAGTTATTCCTGTGTGAGCGTTCCGAATGGATTCTACATCTGGTAACATGAGGTCGATAGTGCAATGGGAATACAATTTGGGGGGGGGGGATACACTATGTGTATGAATGTTTTAATTCCATCGGCATCGTGGGTTCGCCGCTACGTTGTCAACAGAGCATGGTGCAGCAAATCCCATTATTGTACTCTACTTGCTTTTACATCCATGCCCCCTCGCCTTCACCCACCCGCAGTGACCAGCTTGGTGAAGTATGGTCAAAGCGTATCCCCCCACGACCCAGACGTTCAGCGCGGTGAGGCACTCATCCAGGCACCGGATCGATAAATGGTCGTCATAACGACTAGGCGTTTGGATACGTTACATTTTATGTTATTTACGTGCACATAGATTTTGTGCTAGGAAGAAGGGCTATTGCCTGAAACGTTGCCGATTAAATACTTTTTTTTCCTTTAAGGCAGTGTTGTTGACGAGTCTGTTGAGTTTCGTTGTTAATTGCATATGGATCAGTCTATCGGCAGGTCGCGTGTGGTGGGGTAAAGCGTGGGTACTCCCAGAACCTCCAAAACGTCTTTCCAACGTGGAAGAGTAGGCCAAAAACAAATCCTCTTGCGGAGGCAGCGAGGGTCGGCGGATGACCGCACAAATGGTGTGAAACTCCCTTCCCGTGGGGCATCGTAGAGGTGCCACATCCTGGCTGGCCAGGAGAAGGCAGTACAGCAAGTGGACTAATCGCCATCTATTACCATCCGTACGGGGATAGAGTGTTGTCCCCTCGCGTGCGTGGGTTTTCTCCAGGTGCTCCGTTCTCCTCCCACGAGTAAAATAAACACAACTAATCATTAATTGGCGGAACACTTCTTTAAAAAAAACTCAATGCAATCGGACCCTCCTGAAAATGAGTCCTATGACTCGCTGTGGCTTTCTTGGAATAAAAAACAAGTCAATTCTAATCAGTATTATTATTTTTATCATCCCTCCACCAGCAGTGGTGTGAGCAAGAGGTAGCAGAGCGCTGCACATTCACCTTCATCACGCAGATCCCAACAAGACTAACGGCGCTAGCCGAGCGAGTGAATGAATGAATTCACACATCGCGGAACGATGTCGCACACGAGAAGAGATGCGACCGCCCGTTAGATAGCGCGCTGCAGGATCCGAGGGAGACATCGCTTGAGTACGTCACAAATAAAACACGGCAAGTGAACGCCGTGGCGACGAAACGCCAAATAAATTCACTCTCACTTTCACCGCCGGTCAGAGTGGAGTGCAAATTCATGTCGGTATATATTTTATTTACTTACAGCAATTCTGCTGTAAGGGCAGTCCATGAAAGGATCTTTCACATCACCCCTCCTCTCCACGACCCCCCCATGCCCCCCCATTGCCACCGCACCCCCCCCCCCCCCATCTTCAGGAAATCAATAGTGGAGCTTAAAAAGCTCACGGGGTCAGCCAAACAAACACATAAACACGGCCCTTCGTTGTTCACGCCGCCTCGCCCCGTACATCACTTCACCGTTTTATTGCCACTCAAAGTATTTTTTTTTCTTTTCTTCCGCGGACAGATGATTTAAACACTCATAACAACCGCCATGGCAGATGCTACCGCCGTGGTGTTAATGGTCAGCACACTGAACATGCAATGCAGAGGTCAATTCGATCTCCGGGCGCGGCAGTTGACCCAATGGTGCAAGTTCGTTCAACGCCCCCTCCCTCCGCCTCCTATGTCCACTCAGCAATATAATTGGGTGCACTGTCATACGGAAATACTCATGATAATGTACACGTTTAAAGAGCATTTCACTCAGAGATAACACGATAATTTGGCTGTACAAAAACAAAGATTCCCTGTATAACCTTACAAGACTGTTAAGCCAGGTGCTGTTAGCGAGCACATTTGAAAGGCCGGAACGGCACACGAGGGGGTGGCCAACACCACGCCCGACCGCCTTTGTCTCCCCAGTGGCGATGTTTACACATCACACCAGGTACTCATTTGAGGCTGAGTCGACCTAGGCGAGGCCCAGAACCGGTTCAGATAATCGCCACTGGCATTGGCAGTGAGCAGGAATCGAACTCTGGTCGCTGGCTTCGTAACGTAACGCGCTAACCGCTACACTACCGCTCCCCAAAGCACACGCGCGCACACGCACGCACGCACGCAGGCTCACACCAATGAAATCCAACCGATTAAAGAAAAAGAAAAAAGCCCGTTCGAATAAGTTGCGTCTTGAAGCGCGATTTGTGGCGCAGGAAAAAGCGATGTCTGCATCATACAGCTCGTGAATAATACTAATACTGTACCAATTTACATTTGTAAGAGGCATTGGAACCAGCTCCCGCTTGCCGTAATGGACGGTTTTCCAAACAACATCAACACATTTCCAAAAATAACGTAGAAGACGCTGCGATCACTTTTTTTTTTATATCACGTGATACATTGCTGTATTGTGCACGTGCATTTGGTGCCACCGGACGATGTCCCCATTGCGGACGTAGCCAACGAATTAAACTCGACGACTTGAGGCGTGTTTGGCGTCGTTGATTCGGGTTCGGGTCAAGTGAGCGAGCCACGAGTGGTCTCCGATCGAGGGACTGCGCCGCTGTCGTGGTCTGGGGTTGCCCCCTCGCCCGAGCTTCCTCGTGCCGTTGACATTCCGGTAGGAATGCAATGCGCTCGTGCGGTACTTTATGTAGATGTATTCAATTTAGCGACTGGCTTACCTTTCCCCCACATTGCATTCATGTCGCCTTTTGCACGGTGTGTTGATGTCACTCGCTGACCCCACGCTCCGACTGGACATCCGTGACAAAGAGCTCCGTAGCTCATCGGATTCATCCAAGATAAATACACATTCTGAGTTGTTTACGGTTAAGGTTAGGGCTGGTGTTTGTAGGGCGATTTTTTCGTAGGGCAATTGTTTGTAGGGCAATTGTTTGTAGGGCGAGTGTTTGTAGGGCGAGTGTTTGTAGGGCTAGTGTTTGTAGGGCGAGTGTTTGTAGGGCGAGTGTTTGTAGGGCGATTTTTTCGTAGGGCGAGTGTTTGTAGGGCGAGTGATTGTAGGGCGAGTGTTTGTAGGGCGAGTGTTTGTAGGGCGAGTGTTTGTAGGGCGAGTGTTTGTAGGGCAATTGTTTGTAGGGCTAGTGTGCTTCATGCCCCCTAAAGCCACTCGCCCCCCCTTCAACTCCCCCCAGCATTATTATATAATCGCATTTTCTATCCGCTGCTTGAGTCTCTGCTTTTCACAGCACCAACCTAGAATCTCTGACCTCGATGCGAAAAAACGCTGGCGAACAGAGTGGAACAACGCGGGCGTCCAGACGAAAAAAAAAACGCCTCGTTCGCGACCCAAACATCACTGCACATCTCCCGGCTTCGGCATTCCTTCTGATCTAAGACCCTGGCGGCGGACGCGTCGGAACATCGTCGCCAGGACGATTGCCTTCACGAATGGAAAATGCAAGACACAAGCCACAGCGGTTGTGATTGTGGCCACCCAATGGAAACTGTGTGGACCGTATCGTGAACCCATAGAGGGCACGTCGAGCTAAATACTCAAAGAGATGCATATTGACCCATTGAGACACAATGACACTCGCACTGGTAGGAACCTCCTGGTTACACCAGCCCACAGAGGAGTATTGTGTCCGTCCGTCGTGCATCCAAAAATGGGAGGGGTGGGCTGGGTGGAGAGGGGAGGGTGGGGAGGGGCTGGGTGGGGAGGGTGGGGCTGAGTGGGGGGTGGGAGGGGTGGGGCTGGGTGGGGAGGGGCAGCTCACCCCGTGGTGCCCTTATACAACTCAACGTTTAACCTACTTACGCCGGCTTGTGCCCGCCCTCACAGTCGGGCATATTTTCGGAATACACCACGCCGTCGTTGACCATAGCCATTGACCGAGCAACCAAACGTTCCTACCAGCTCCCTCCGCAGCAGGAATGTGTAAAGGCAAGCCACAGTCGAGCGATTGCGGCCAAGCAACACAAACTATAGACCACAGAGTAAACCACTGTCATCTTCGACAGAGTAGGAATACCCTCTCGGCGTGGCTAACGTCGTGGCGTTTAGCTCCTTGGACAAGTAGCAAGAATAAAGACGACGCATTGACCGCTGTGTAAATAGCGCCCCCTCGTGGTCAGATACGGCTACACAGACGGCCATGCCAGAATAAAAGTACAAGCCTGGACTCTGCTGATGAGATATTGAACGTTGAAACCGGCCCAGAGTTTTGTTAATGCTTGTATTGAACCAATACTTCTGATAATATGCACTCCCAGAAAGCCACGTTGGCTGATGGTTTGTATGGCTAAAATATTTGTTTTATTATTTTTAAGTGGAGAGATGCAAAGGAATGCGCAGGCTGATTATGTTTGTTGAGCTTCTTTCGCACCGTACGTAGACAACCGTGCTAATCGATGATACCCACCTCACGATGAATCCATTGATAGATGAAAACGATTCTCTGGCTTACGCTACATGCATCGAATCTCTCTGGTCTCTGTAATTATTTGCTATGAAGAAGACAGCCGTTGTCCACAACGTTGCCTATTACAATGTACTTGATATTATTTATTTCAGGGCAGTGTTATCGGCGGATATATTGAGTTGTATGTCATATTAAGGCTAATAGAAAATGATCCCAAAAAACAAGACATTTGACTAATAATAATAATCCATTCTCCAATCGAAAGTTTCCCCAATGATGGCAGTTGAGTACATCGCCAAATTGAAAAAAAAAAACTCGAGTCTCAATGAAAAACTGCATGGGGTAAATTAGCACAAGTAGTATTTAAATATGGTCACCAACACGCCCTGACCAGGATGGTGAAGTATGGTCAAAAGGCGTTCGTGACTGACACGGCATGGGAGGGGCGGCCTTCATCCAGCAGTGGATTGACAGCGGGCTTGTGCGATTGACAACACGACCTCGAAATCGAACAGCGTGAATTGGCCCGAAGCCGTCGTGTAAATTAACTCCCACGTGGCAATAAGAAACGTTGCCATCACTTGACTCCGCCACGTGTTCGAATATTGGGTACATGACACGGGTAAGCACGGCCAGCGTGGAAGAGTAGGCCAAACACCCTATAATGAAAGGGCGCGGTGGGGGGGTAGGCCTCGGCAAGGTAAGGTAAAAGTGTAAAAACAACGAGCCTACCTTTACCCTACCTTTTACCTTACCACAATACAATCACTCTACCCTACCTTTTACCCTTTAGCAGGTAAGGTAAAAGGTAAAGAGCAACGAGCCTACCTTTTACCCTACCCTTTACCCTTACCCCTTGGCATGTCGACACCTTTACCCTTTTACCCGGTAAAAAATTAACCCGTAAAAACAAAGTTTTTAACTATAAATCCTTTATATGCGTGGCGGCTAGAGTCCTCTCGTCCTCTGGCTTGAGATGGCTGCCACCTATGGGTCAGATGATTGCCTGCCACCATTAAGCAATTGGTAATTAAATAAAAAAAATCCCTAAAAAGTGTAACATTTTGGAAAAAAATGTTCACGAAAATTAATTGTCACGCACAACGAGTCTGTGTGCAAAATGTCAGCTCGATTGGATCACGGAAAGTGGGTTAAAAAACGACCGAAAGATTTGCACGGTCGTAAGCGCGCAAGCAAGCAAGCAAGTTAACTTAATATAAAGGATTTAAAAGGGGTACAATTACCTTACCTTGCCGAGGCCTAGTGGGGGGGAGGGGGGGGGGGGGGAAGACTCTCCGCGCAGGTCTGCGCCTTTGCCTGTTTGTGAAGCTCCTCGCATTCGTCCGCACTCGTGGCGCTGTGCGTTCGTTTCACGCGCAAATGTTGCCGGTTGCACGCGCTCCCAATTAGCGACCCTTAATTAGCGCGCGTTCTCATTAGCAGCGCTGGCGAGCGGCGTGGGTTTCAATTAAGCGAGGCGCGGGTTCGTTCCTTGGGGGGTGGAGCGGTGCGCGCAGCGATTAGCGCATTGCGTTATGAACCCGGCCACCTGAGTTGGAGTCCGGGTCACATCAGTGGCCAAGTGATAGCTTGACCCGGTCCTGGGGCTCACCGACTCACACTTAGCGTGGTGAAGTATGGTGATGCAAGCCCCCCCCCCCCCCGACTACTCACGACCGACCCAGCGTGTTCAGACCTTCATCCAGCAGTGGCTTGACAAAGGGCTGTGAAAACACAAGACCCGTATTGCATTAGATTCTTGATTCGGATCGTGACTCAATCGTGTCAAGCGAATTCCCCCTATCGTGCGAGTCGTCACGTGATGCGCGGACGAGAATCGTGTGGTGCAGCTGATGAAACAAATTCTGGCTGAGTCGACCTGGGGGAGATTGCCGCCAGCATCGGCGATGGAGTCACGTGGCGGCAAGTTCAAGTCAGCTTTCACCTCTTGCCAGGCTTATCAGCGAACGCAGCACAACTCCCTGTTACAAGAAGGCTCGGGATCTCGGATTAGTGGTGAGAGTTCGCACATCTTCAACAGTTTTTGGATTGGCGACGCGCCGGCTGACGGATCGACCGACGTCTCCACAACCAACGGCACCAAGGGCAATACGCAGAGTCGGGGTCGTCTCGTGAAGATGCGACTTTGAATCTGACCTCCCCCTCCACCCTCTCCCCACTGAGGACTGAGCATTTCGTTGGTGAGTGTTCCCCGTGGCGCGCACGCGAGTCGACGGCGCTCGTGCAGTGAGGTGCTCGCCAACAGGCGCATGTATGTTGAGCTTCTTTCGCACCGTACGTAGCCAACCGCGCTAATCGGGGGTGCGGGCGAAGTACAACGAACCAAACACAAAACGCGGTTCTAAAGAAATGAGTTTTCAATCTAGGTGATGATTTAAAAGTGCGTAAGCTCCAGTGACTTCCTAATGTCGGAAGGAAGAGCGTTCCAGACGGCCGCAGAAGCGCATCTGAAAGCGCGCGATGCGGTGACGACCGCCGTCTTTGTCCGAATGACCAGACGAAAGCCACTGCGAGCATGACCCGAGTTTGCGTCAGAGTTTATGCTCCTTGACGAGATCAGAAAGGTGAGTGCGACGCAAGGTGGGCGGTGGGGTGGGGTGGGTTGTTTGTCTGATGTGTTTTCAGATTGCACGGCGTGTTGTTCGGCACGATGGCCTGACGTTTGGCTCCTCGTGCTGGGAGCTGCTCTGCGAGTTGAATCGAGGTTTGCCGCGACAACAAACCCACGCGCATGCGACGTGGCACGGGTGGGGGGTTGTGCGTTCGTTCGACGCCTTCGCTATGCACGTGAGCGACGGGCGCAGGTCCACCGCTGCAACGCCAGATGGCAGTGTCACTCCAGTGTTCGAGGGCGGCGGCGGGGAGAGAAAGCCAGCTCTGAATCGCAACAAGAGTTGGAGGGACGGTCTGCGTTAAACACGAGCCGCAGCGTGCGATCAAGGCGAGCATCATGGTAGACAAGAATAGCAGCTGTTATCCAAGGTGAATGAACACTCAGGTATAACCTGTTAGGCCTGCCCACCGACAGCACGTGGAATATTGAATTTCTAATGGGATATTTTCCCCACACCCCCCCCCCCGCGTCTCCCCCTTGCACCCACGCGAACCCCAGGGCAGGTTATGTAGACATCCGTTGGAGTGGTGCCCAGAGGTCAGCCACCCAAGGGGAGATGATGGTGGTTGGTGGTGGTGGTGATAAGACTGAGACAGTGAGCGGTCCCTGGAGATCGGATCTCGACAATACAGATACGAATTCTAGCAGGAGGAAGGAAGCGAAGGCGGATCCCGCCTTTTCGATTGTTTCCAGAGAGTCTCACCCCGCCCGCTTCATGAGCCACTGTGTTTTTTGTGTGTCATTTCAATGTTGGTGTTAATGCATCGTACTCTTGACACAACGTGAATTCAGTTGAATAAACCTAATTTGGGCAAAGTATGGACGCCCTCCCCCCTCCCCATCGTCCGTGCTGTCGCTTCCCTGCCCCAGTTCAAGTCCAGACTCTGTTTTTCCCTCCGCCTCCTTCTGCCTTGAAAAGAAACCTGCTCACCAAGCGGACGTCTTGAGATGAGGTCGCATTTAAATGCCATGCGAATGCAAATTGTGACCGTGAACGAGTGTGTTGCTGGATAGTATATTGTCAATGACCAGACTTTGCACACATACGGCGATAAATTACTAATAAGGAGAGCACGTGATCGTTAATTTTGCCTAAGGTGATTTCAAGGCGCCCTTGCGCCTTAATTGTCTGTAAGCGTCTGATGAGTGTCGAGGCGTTAAGTGTTTTGATGTAAACGATAGAATGTTCACATCGGATCAATAGGTCGTGCAGCCACAGACGCGCTGAATAATACTAATAATAATGCCGTATATATAAATATTCCCTAGGAAAGCGTTTGCTGAGTCTCAAAATTCATTCTCAAGAGGGGCTCTGTTACACTGGGCTGCTCTGCTAATAACTTGAAGTGTTTTAGTAGGCGATGCGAATCAACGTACGTGTGCAGCCGTTGTTTGCCAATTTCACTGCTGGATGACGGCCTATTTGACCATACTTCACCACACTGGTCAGTACGAGTTGGTGAAGGAGGGGGGGTGGGGGAAGGAGTACAGACGTTGGAATATGGCACAGTACAGCAAGTTGATTTCGCTGCAGAGCTCCAGTGCCCACAACAAAGCCTTCGTGCTACCTTGGGGGAAGAGTCGTACCCGGAGAGAGCCCCACGGCGTTCTTGAAAGGGGATATAACGAGCAGAGGTCGCCAGGGATTTTCAAAGGTTCACAAACGTGATGCAGTGCTGTTTGTTGGGGTCAAGAGGTCATCATGCTGCTGATGTCACCAGCCCTCGACATTGCTTCTTCCCTTCTGCTGGATGCTGTTGTTGTTGTAATGGATCGCCTAAGTAACCACATGTTGAAAACATAAATTAGCCACAAACCCGCATCTTGTACATTTATTGTTCACTCAGTTTTTGGTCATATTTGCGTGCTATTTTGTTAAATACAGATGCCGACGATGAGTGGTGGCTAACTAACATCGGTGCCTGGGCTCTTCCCCCCCCCCCCCCCCCCCAAGATCTCAGAGGCATTGGAAGGTTCTCATCCAAAAGCGGATTGACGGAGGGCAGTTGAAAACATGGCGCTTTAGACTCGCACTTTAATTCAACGACCAAATCACCTTGGGCTATCCCTCCCCACCCTCGTTGTTTACGGAACAAAAATTGTGCCGCGTTTTTCACCAAAACTCCGACAGCTTCACCTCCACCTGACGGCAAAGGGCATCGGTCCCGACGAGAATCCGATCCGTCGGTGCGTCGAATTGGATTGTGTTCTGAGTGCACGGTCGTGCGAGTGAGCCCCGAGATGGAATTTGCTCATCTTGCGTGGAGTCTTTAGATGCCCCTGTCTCAATTACGACACAAATCAATCGCGTAAGGAGACTTTCATTGAAATAAATGACAGTCAGCCCAAATTAAGACGTCGAGTAAATTAGTGGGGGGGGGCGGGGGGGGGTGTCACTTTAATTGTTATGGCTCTGACAGTGAATGTGTCCTGGACACATGAAGGTGACCGTGTGATTGTGGGACTCATCTGCGTTTCGCACGGTTGGCTACGTACGATGCAAAAGAAATTCGACACACGTACATCTCAGTGCTACTTTTAGTTCTCACGTTTAAAAGCAGGACATATCTCAAAACATCTGTAGTACCACAACGTTGATGCAAAAAACATGTGTTGATACCGCATAAGAAATGAAATTATGACGATTTTAAGCTTTCGTGACTGCAGGGATTCATCTTCTTGGTTCTTTCAGTAAAGTCACGTAGAATGGAAATAATACAATAATAAAAATAAAACATAAAATAATTCCCACGACGTTTCGGCCACAACGCAAGCAGCCGTCCTCAGGTAGAGAACAGGTCTGTCGAGAATACAGAGTCTGAGGACGGCTGCTTGCGTTGTGGCCGAAACGTCGTGAGAATTATTTTATTATGTTTTATTTTTATTATTTTATTATTTCCATTCTACGTGACTTTACCGAAAGAACCAAGAAGAGAAATTATGACGATTAGAAAAAAACTGCAACATTGCCATTCAGACACCCGTCAGTAGCGTATCTCTATGGTGAGCAATTACCACAAAACAATCACTCACCAGATTGTTTTTGCTGATCTCGAGCTCGGTCCACGCCCTCTCAATGATAACCTTCAGATACGATAAAAAATATATATATTTAGTTGGATGATTGTAGATTGTCGGCGTCTTGCTCGTCATTGCACTAACTGTAGTTTTGTTTCTCGATGTACGAGCTGCAACAGACAGATGTCGGTAACTCTGTAGCAGCATGGTTCTGTTTGATGTCGCCACCACATTTGTCGGTAACACGGCATCACTAATAATGGTAACACGTTAGCCCCCTCCTTCCTCTGTCAATTAACTGCTGGATGAAGCCCGCCCGACGCTTTGTTAGGTCATCACGGTTGTTTGACCATACTTCAACGAAATGATAAAAATAAAACACAAGACTCTGTCTTCTCGACAGACCTGTTCTTCACCTGAGGACGGCTGCTTGCGTTGTGGCCGAAACGTCGTGAGAATAATTTTATTATGTTTTATTTTTATTATTTTATTATTTCCATTCTACGTGACTTTACCGAAAGAACCAAGAAGATGAATCCCTGCAGTCACGAAAGCTTTCAATCGAAATTCATTCTTCAACGCTTTTGAGGTCATTAGAGTTGTTTGACCATACTTCACCACGCTGGTCAAAGCGGTTTGATGAAGGGGGGGGGGGGGAGAGCGCCCAGGATAATAATATCAGATATCACTCGCCACTAAAGTTAGTTGGTCGTGGCCAGGAATATCGAAGCCGGGCTGCCCAGATCCGTCGCACACACAGCGAAGGCGGCTTCCCTGAAGACAGCCACCTACCGCAAGGCGCTCACGCACCAGGGGGCGGGGGGTGCAGGCTCGTAGCGAGCTCCACGCAAACCCACGCCACGCCGCTCGTAAGGAGGGGAGCGGGGGGGGGCGGCGCTTTTGGGAAAGGTATTCGCACACCTCCTCGGGTCGCGTGCCACCAAAAACCACGTCGTCGTCGTCCCCCCCCGCCCCACTACCACCCACCCAAAGCAACCCACAACGACACAAGACGTATGCGTACAATTACACGCGGTGGGGCGAGTGTGAGCGAGAGCGCACGACTGATTGCAGGTCCTCGCGGGAACGCGCGACGAGACCGTAGCTCAGGCGAGGTGCGCCTAATGCATCGTGATCCGCTCGGGGATTACAGGAGCAATTACGGGCGAAATGAATTATTAACAAGTATTGACATTGCATACTTTGTAATAATATGCATAAATCATACGCGGCTCTGTAATTAGAGGTAGCCGTACGCAATTTGGCCGGCAAAGCGCTCTCCCTCTTTCTATTAATTTAGGAGGGGAGGGGAAGGAAGGGATATTCGAAAGTGTCAGAGCCTTTAAGTCCATGTTTAATCCCGTGTTGCTGAAAGGAGCCCTCTAATTTAATGGGCATTTCGTGTCAAATGAATTGGTAAATAAATTGTTTATTAGGCGTATATTGTGTCTCGCCGCCCTGCCGCTGTCTAAATTAACGTCGCCACAACTTTGAATCTGAGTTTTTTGCGCCTTAAAAAAACTAAACCCCCAAGGCTGTGTGTGTGTGCATTCCACACGGAGAACGGTCATGTGACATGCAAGGCATGCTGGGATGACGTGGCCTGTGGTCACAATGGCACCGATTCCAATTTAGAAATAATAATACTTCGCGCGTAGTATCATCGCTGTTGCCTCCGGCTTGTTGCTCACTTTTATGTCCCGAGTTTCTCTCCGTTTCTGAGAAGTGTCAGATTTGGTGGCTGGCTTCTATGCGCAACACACGAGCCAACACAGCAGCGGTTGTTTAACACCTGACCCCTCTCCGACGTCACCAGAAAGTCAAGCCGAATTTTTTGTTTAAATTCTCAGAGTCGAAATGTGTCCGAGCTAAGTTCAAACACAATTTAACGTCGGGGTGTGTTATCTTTTTCGCTTGCGTAGTAATTGCTAAACCCTGGTTAATCGGAGGCGGCCGCTTGTTTTTTTTTATAATTCGGGGTGATTTCTAAGTAGCTTGCATAGAGCTTGCATCCTCGATTCACTTTGCATACATACATACATAATATACATACATACACAATATACATACATACACAATATACACACATACACAATATACACACATACACAATACACACACATACACAATATACACACATACACAATATACACACATACACAATATACGCACATACACAATATACATACATACATACACGGTGCGTAGCGTACTTGTTCTGACATGCCACAATGTGCCGGGCAAATTGTCTGAAATGAATGATTCACACTCATTATGGATTGCTCACAATTCATGCGTCGAGTACTGCCTGCAATTTACATTCATATTGTCTTAATGTTATACTGCCTAACGCAAACCTTAACCCCCAAACCAAACCCTAAACCTACACCCTTTCGATAACCCTGATAATAACCGCAACCCTAACGATTTAACCCTGATCCTGACCCTAACCCAAATCTTAATCCTGAGCCCCAACCGTTACCTTAAACCATTTCCAAAACCCCGATGCAAACCCCAAACCCTACCCAAAAAACCTAATCCTGACCCTAATCCCAATCTAAATCCTGAACCCCAACGCTAAACCAATCAACCCTAAACCAAATCCTTGACCCTGACGCTAAACATTGAGGGGCTAGCATGAATTACCATTTTACATAAGCAGCCTCTGCTGATCTGCCAGCAACATATTAAGACGGTGACTGCTGGTGTTGCTGTGCACTGAGTCTTTTACTTACCAAGCCAGAATGTCGGCTGTTACGATTGCGTAACTGAAATTTACAAGTTTATGAAACCAAAGTGTCCCCGTATATACTTTAAGATGCTATTGCGACAACTGATGTTAGAAAGAACGTATTAAGTCTAGTGTGGAACATTATGGGTTGGCGTGGTCAGCACCATCCCAGGGCTCTGAGGTTTAAACAGCTGCACCGGGCGCTCACTTAAGGCTGAGTCGACCTAGGAGATGGCCAGGACTCGTCCAGCTGTCGCTCCCCAATTACTTACGTCAGCCATGGCCCGGAATCGAAACCCATGGCGCTGGGTTTCGTAGCACAGTGAATGAACCCAAGGTCTGTCCGGGTGAGTAATCTGGAACATGTTTCCAGACCCGGCACACCACATCCAGTACACCGCTCTCTATGCTCGTGGCTACCACAACCACTCCAGCCTCTCTGTGGCTGTACTTACTATGCACCTGCTTACTAAAGCCTCCAATCGACCCGGAGAATATTCGGTGAGAAATTAAGCCCCTGCATACGATACCCTCCCACACTGACAAATATCCCCCGTGTAGCCTTAACAGACTGTCGGAGCAAGTGCTGTTAACGAGCACCTAATGAAGACGGGCACGGCACACGAGTGGGTGGGTGGCCAGCCCCACGCCAGGCCGCCTTTGTCTCCCACGTGGCGATGTTTACACATCGCACCAGGTACTCATTTGAGGCAGAGTCGACCTAGGAGATGCCCAAAACCTGTTTGTTACATAATCGCCGCTGGTGTTGGCCGCGAGCCGGATTCGAACTCGGCTCGCAGGGATTTGTGGCGCAGCGCGCTCACCGCTACTACCCCCCACCAACACGCACACAACCACACATACCACTGCACCTCATACCACCGGACACGCACACACACACACATATGTATATACGTAAGACGGGCCCAGAATTCTCGCTGTGAGTCGTCTCGCAGGTCCAACGGTGACAAACGACGGCTTCGCTAACAAGCCAGCTCGTTATTAGGCGGGCCTGTACCCATAATTAGCGCTCAAAAGTCTCCGCTTTTTTTTCCCTTCCCAACCCCGCCGCGTTAGGGGGTAATTTATCACGGCGGCGGCGTGAGCTGTCAAGCTCGCGGGTAATAAGTAAGTGTCCCCGGCGACTGGATTAAGGCACGACAAAAGTTTCGCTGGGAAATCGAGCTGCCCATTAAAGGCACTCTGTCTGTCTCTCCCCTCTCTCTCTCTTATGCATACAACTGCAGCTGCAACAGCAGCAGCAGCAGTAGTCACTGTTGCGGCAACAGCAGTGGCAGCAGCAATATTTTTAAAGGAACTGATCCATTTAAATTTCGATTTAAAGCTTTCGTGACTGCAGGGATTCATCTTCTGACGCTGTCTCCCCGACAGACCTGGTCTTCACCTGAGGACGGCTGCTTGCGTTGTGGCCGTAACGTCGTGAGAATTATTTTATTGTTTTATTTTATAATTTTATTATTTCCCTTCTACGTGACTTTAGCGAAAGAACCAAGAAGATGAACTGATCCATGTTTTTTTTGTACTCCAACGAGGGTTCCCTGAGATCTTCAAATCGTCTTATTTTCCGTACACTGATGTCAAGGCTCTGTTCCTGGGCTGATCGGGCTTTTGCCAGTGCAGCTCCAAAGATTTTGGAACGCTTTGCTAATACGACGATCAGAAAAATCCTTAGATACGTTGAAGTCTATCTTGAAAACTAACCTCTTTAAACTGGCCTTTAGCACCTAGTTCTGGCCATTTACCCTGCGGGTTCTGTTTATGTCCTGTTCTCCATAAACGGCGCATTGGGATCTACGGATAGAATTCGCCTTGCGAATGTCATTTTGTTTATTATTATTATTATCTGTAGTGCCACTAGCAGCAACAGTAGTTGCAGCAATGTAGTTGTTAGAATTTTTGGCGCATGATGGGAGTGATTCGTTCTGGAGCTAAATGCCAATGTTGAGGTCCTGCTAGCCTGGAGGGTGCTGCAGGAGAGAGTTCGTGTGTTCTTTGGGTCTTTCGGGAAAGTTACGTAAATAGGTTCAAAGCAAATAACAAAAAACCACGACGTTTTGCTCGCAACACCAAACGGTCGTCATCAGGAAAAGCTAACCCCTCCTTTTCCTGATGACGACCGCATATGTTGCGATCGAAACGTCGTAGTTTTTGTTATTTTCTTTGAACCGATCTACGTGACTTTACCGAAAAACCCAAAGAACATGAATTCCTGCAGTCACGAAAGCTTTAAGTCAGGATTTAGAGTTCGTGTAGTTTTGCTGTTTCTCCTCCGTTGCAGTAGCGCAGACCACGGTGGGTGCACGATATGGACCAAAGGTTTTGGTTGCATGGCCACAATCGCACTACTTTGGCTTGTGTCTTTAGTTGTCCATTAATGGAGGAGATGTGCGAATCGGCCTGATGTTGTTCATGTTTTGATGATGCGAGGTGCTTATTCTGGACGTCCGCGGTGTTCAGGTTGTAATTAAATCTGCCTATGACGAGATAACCCCACCGTAACAGAAAAATAATGTAGGCTGGAAAACCATATGTTGAACACACATACATGTATAATAGAGTCTATAGTAGTATCTACTACACTCCCTACACACAATAGGGTCTATAGTAGTATCTACTACACACCCTACA
>CM025650.2:7864107-7930515 GCA_014621495.2 Entosphenus tridentatus | reverse complement strand
ATGAATTAATTCAGATGCTGTCGCCTCGACAGACCTGGTTTCACCTGAGGACGGCTGCTTGCGTTGTGGCCGAAACGTCGTGAGAATTATTTTATTATGTTTTATTTTTATTATTTTATTACTTCCCTTCTACGTGACTTTACCGAAAGAACCAAGAATTTCACGGGGAACTTCTTTCGCACCGTCACGTATCCAACGGTGCTAGTCGGAGGTGCGGTGAAAAATGGGGGCACCAAACTAAACGCAAAAGGCAGTTGCACTGCTGTACCGCTCTCCGTTGCGTCGTCGCTTTGTGCAGCGTGGTGCTCTACACGTTTGTCTGTCCCGACGTTTCGCTCCGCGCGCTTCTTCAGGAATTTCATTCCGGCGGCTCGCGTTCCCCACCTCGGTTGCCGGCAAGCTGCTCCTTCAAGGCACGTGCAGCGAAACGTTGGACGTTGGGCCCAGCAAGGCGCTGTAACGGCAGGAGAACACGCGAGCGCTATGGCTACCGTTGTCTTTGATGGCAACAAAGATACACATCTAACGTGATTTTCTTTTTAGATCGTAAAGGTCTGCATTGCACTCGGATACGTAACAGTGCAGCAAATTAATCGATTAAAATAAACTTTCGCGCTGGCGATACATGCGTGGAGATTATGCAAATTGCGTGGTCATCCCACGCTCGTACAACGTCGTGGATACAACGGTACGAATGACACGGCAAAAAAAGCGAGAGGAAAAATTAATCTGCTGCGTTGTAGAATCGTAATGCGACTTTGCAGAGTGACGAATCGTCGTTGGCAGTGGTTCTCAAGCACAAATAACAAAACCCCCATTCACGACTTTCATTAAAAAAACACCGCTTGCATAATAATAATAATTACCGTTTCCAGCCAGTGTCAATCCACTGCTGGAACGAGACTTCCCGATGTCGTGTCAGTCATGGGTCTGGGGGGGGGGTGTTTGACCATACTTCACCACACTGGTTATCGTGGGTTAGTGAAGTGGCGGTCAGTGCCAGTTCAGCTCTGCAGAAAACTCCATTGTTGTGCCGTGCTTCTATGCTCCCGCGTCTGTGCTCGCTGCCCTCACCAACCCGCACCGATGAGCGTGGTGAAATATGGTGACGTAACCGGCACGAGCCTCACTGCATGGGAAAGCTCTCATCTAGCAGTGGGTCGAATGTTGCACGTGTGCACACCCTGCACGTATACATTCAGTGCACGTGCATGTGTAGAGGAGTAAAATGGGGACGTGACGTCAGGTGTGCCGTTCAGTGCGATGGCGTCACGTCTCCTAGGGTACTTAAGGGAGACCCCGTGACGTCACTGTGGGAACGGGTAGAGTACGAAGGGTGAAGAGGGAACCAGTGGGTAGAGAGAGGGATCGAGTGGTGAGTCTGGGGAGAAGCCGGTGGTAGCCGTAGAGGTGCTTCTCTCTCCGCTCGGTGGAGTCGGCAGAGTCCACGATCCGACACGAGAGAGAGAGACCGGAGCTAGCCGACAGGGACCCGGACTCAGAGTAGGACCCCTAGCCCCTGGGAGTTGTGTACCCTTGTGTGTGTTATTGTTAACCTTTAATAAACCCTTGGCGAAAGCCCTTCACTTACCTCCGTCTCCGAGTGTGTCCGTGGGAACTTCTCTACACATGTATAGAGCTGTCTGTGTATACGCGGAGTGGCGGTGGAGCGGTGAGCGCGCTGCGCTACGACCACCGCCAGTGACGATTATCTGAACCGGTCCTAGGCCTCCCCTAGGTCGACTCAGCATCAAGTGAGTACCTGGCGCGGTGTCTAAACATCGCTACCGGTGGGGGAGGCAAAGGCGGTCGAGCGTGGTGCTGCTGGCCATCCGGCCACCTCGTGTGCCGTGCCGCTCTTCGTACGTGTCATACTCTTTGTTTTTTTCGGTAAAGTCACGTAGGTAAAAAAATATTTCATTTATATTTCATTTTTTACCTATTAAATGTTTTACCGACGTGACTTTATCGAAAAAACCAAAGAGTCACGTAGGTATAATTTTTTTTTACCTACGTGACTTTTTACCGAAAAAAACAAAAAGTATTAATCTTTGCAGTCACGAAATCTTAAAATCTAGAATTCGTCGGTGTCCCCTAACGGCGCTTGCCCCAAAAGGTCTTCGCCATTGTATGTAAGGTCCAGTGTGATGCCAAACCACTTTGTGCCGTGACCTTTACTTTCTGCGAGTCACAATAGCCAAACGCAACAATACAGCAATCCTCGATTCCAATCATAATCGCCGTCGTTGGGCATGCTCGATCCGCTGCTGGATTAGGGCCTGCGATGTAACAATCCGCACGGCGTCTCCCCGGGTACGTTCCCTTCACTTGGCTCAAGCCAAAATATAAAAAAAAATATCCAATGAGCGTGGTGAATACGCGTGTAATTTTTTATTACGCCCCATAGGCACCATGAGCTGTTTACACGCGACCTCTGGTTATCAGAGTAAAATGTGCGCAATGGAAATAACCGCTTGAATGGATGGGAGCAGACAGGATGGGGGCCGCTTCCTCCCTTGGGATGCAATCATTAAAGCGTCACATGATGCCGCGTTCTTAACACGTCCTCTGTAACCGTGTGTAAGGTGCAGTCCATTATACAGATTACCCAGCCGAAGCAGGCGAGAGCTCGGCAAAGGTATTGCACGTTAGGGTTGACCGTCATTCATCGCGCGCTTTCAGGTGTGCTTCTGCGGCCGTCTGGAACGCTCTTCCTTCCCTAACATTAGGAAAGCCACCGGAGCAATGGCACTTTTAAATCATCTCGCTTGAAAACTCCTTTCTTTAGAACTGCGTTTTGTGTTTACTTTGTTGTTGTACTTCCCCCCGCACCTCCGATTAGTGTGGTTGGCTACGTACGGTGCGAAAGAAGTTCAACATACACACATCGATTCGTGTCCTTACACCGGTGATCTCTGCGTGCCTCCGAACGCAACAATCGTCATGCGTCTAACCGACTACCGAAATTCACGATTCAGTTGTCTTGCAGCTCACGTACAGAGCGATGCTTACACACACGCACGTGCACGGAGGTGCACATGCGCACAGACAGATGCACGCAGACACGCACACGCAGAGATATACAAAGATTCCCCGTGTAGCCTTGTTGTGACAAGTGCTGTGATCGCGCACTTATAGAGTTCGGCACGGCACACCAAGGGGTGGGTGTCCAACATCCACGCCCGGCGTGTTAAAGTGTTACACACCACACCAGGACCTAATTGAAAGTTGAGTCGACCTAGGGGAGGCCCAGGACCGATTCAGATAATCGTCACTGGTGTTGGCCGTGAGCAGGGATCTAACTCGGGTTGCCGGTTTTCGTAGCGTGCTGTGCTAACGACTACACTACCGCTCCCCACACACACACACACAGACATTTATGAAGACACGTAGAAAGAAATCAATAAGATAAGAAAAAATAAAATAATAAAATAATTCTCACGACGTTTCGGCCACAACGCAAGTAGCCGTCTTAATTTCTTTCTACGTGACTTTACCGAAAGAACCAAGAAGATGAATCCCTGCAGTCACGAAAGCTTTAAATCGAAATTTATGAAGACACCAAATAAACGTAGACAAAAACACACACACACACATCCCTGTAAAACATTCCTTAATTTCAACCAGGTCTGTTCCGTCGGCGAAGCGAAACGTATGTGTCCACCCGGCACACAACGTCCAGTATGCACGTTCGTCATGGCTGTGGCTGCTCGTCACGGTGCCTACAACGGGGCATTTGGGTCAGGTTCAGAGTTCACCGAGTTCCACTCCCGACCTTGGCTGACGCCAGTGACTCGAGGTACGGAACCTCTTCCTGGACCTCCTTCTAAATGACGAACTCCCTGCTGCACATGTTAATCATTCGCATGCAGCAGATGAAAGTGCCCGGCGGTGATCAAGGACACACCCAACCCCCCTTTGGAACGCCAGGACGTCCTTAATAGGTGTTCGCTAACAGCTCCTTTGTCGCGCCACTCTGTAAGGCTAAGTGGGGGGGGGGGGGGGGGGGGGGGCTATCTTTGTGTAAAGTACGGCTCGTGTAGTGCGATGATTAAACCAAAGTTGTGGCCCCAATTACTGCGCATTGAGCACCCATTCATCCCCGTGGCACGTACAGTATAGGTCAAAGGCAAGACCAGGCTGACATTTCAAGTCTATCCCCATACATTCTCTCACCGTCGCAATCCCGTATTTGTACATTTATGACATCCGCAGACCGAGTAATGAGGGGTTAGAGTGCACGGGTTTGCCGCGCTAAATTAGTTTTTAGCGAGAAACATGACTGCGAGAATCTGTAAATCCCTCCAGTTTGCCCGCGGCTTCCGATGGTGGTGGTGGGTGGGGGGGGGTTGACTTTGCAACAAAAAAAACTTACACGGCGGCCAATTTCCGAAATTTTCGCCGCAGCGGGGTGCGCTGTTCACTATCTCGCTCGCGCGCCGCGCTCCGTTTATTTTTATTTTTTCAAACCAACATTTTTTCCCCCACCTACCAATCTTTATTTTGAATTGTGCCGTCGGCATGGCATCTCGGGGCCAGTTAAAAAGCCGTCCGTTAGCAGCTCTGGCAGGAAACGGTGCATCCGCGCCCACCGGTCGTTTTGGAGGATGGCCACGTGGATGCGGAGCTTGTAGAACTACTCCTGAGATTTTTAGAAGTGGGTGACCTGTTATCCACATTAGGGGCTGCTGATACTGCCTCGTGCCTCGTGATGTTCGTCACTTGGGGAACAAAAAACATCATTTTCAGAGCTGAACTTTAACCAAGTTAAGTGCAGTCATTGGCGATTGCGCCGAGACGATCAAGCGGCTGAAAGCTGGATTCAAACTCAACATTTCAGAGGTGCCGACTCAGTGCTTTGACACGGACATTATGAGCCCCCTGAGTTCTCACTTTGAAGTGTCGTCCCCAAATTGAAAGCCGGCAACACGGACGATTATTAATGCAATTTTAAATTCCGTCTTTAAAAAAAGTATATGCTCCCAGCTCCCGTGTCTTATGCCATAATTATGTATCGTCGGGAGTGTCTAAATGATGACATCCGCCCTTAATTTGGAGCTCAACACTCCAGCTGTTCAATACCGGTTGTCTAGGTGTGGCTCGTCACGAGGCTTTGCGCTGTGGTCGAGCAACAGAAAGCCCCTTTATTAAACGCCGGTTCTAAAGGCAGCTTGGGTGAGTCTCTTGTTCCTCCTGATGAATGTTTTAAGTTGGACAGGACGTGACTGATACTCGCCAGCTTGGTAACGGTGTGATCCCGAGGCGCAGTCTGAGGACGTCGCTTCTTTTTCTGGAGCGCTTGGAAAGCGTCGATGATCAACATGAAACGATGTAAGATAATGTCATGTTCGGCCCTTGCTCGATACACTGCTGCTGTGGCTGGAGGTTTGTTGTCCACGGCGGCTTTCACCAATATTAAGATTCCAAATTAATTCGTTTTCTATTTTTCTAGTTAAATCGTGTAGGTTTAATGTCGATTCGAGAGATGTATCTTTCACCACCCGACAGAAACAAGTGGAGTCGCCACCTGGACAAACGTGCCAATGGATTCTTTTTCAGCAAAACCAATTTTTTAAAAGCTAGCAAAAATTGGTAAGCTTGTTTGACCAGAATCAGAATCTTTATTTATCCTGGAGAAATCCGATAAGCTATGAAGCTCTTTTTCACAGATGTCCAGCAGTTCACAAATGCCCAGACCATACTGCACCACACTGGTCAGTGCGGGTCAGTAATGAGACGTTGCCTGGATCTGGTTTTGATATCGCTCGCCAACTTTTGCTATCCGCGGGGCAGTGAATCGAACTCGTGTTGGCGGTCGGGCAACGGGGGATAGCTTCACGTGCGATTCACATCACATCCCGCTCCCCCATTCATAGGTGCTCGCTAACAGCACTTGCTCCAACATTCTCTTAAGGCTATAGCGGGGGGGGGGGGTCTTTGTGTATACACACACCGCTGGTAAATATGTGCAAACATTGGCGAGTGAAGAGGCAGCGTCAATGAATTACAGGCGCCACCTAAAATATGTAAGATGCGCGGTGGTGTACACATCTTGGGCACGCGGTTATTGTAAGGAGCAGGGTTGGCGGTGGTGGGGGAGGGTCTGGGAGCGCCTGGTGGCCTGTGGAGGGGGGGGGGTGTTGGGGGGAGGATGATGAGGATAAGGGGGAGGGGGGTTATGTTGTAGTGGGTCATGGTGGTTGATGGTGGTGGTGGTGCGGTAGAGCAGCGGTTAGCGCGCTACGAACCCGTCAACCCGAGTTCGATTCGCGCTCACGACCACCAACACCAATGATGATCTTCTGAACCGGTTCTGGTATCTACCCTAGGTATAATCAGTGTCAAATGAGTACCCGCTGCGGTGTGTAAATATCCTTCCCCCCCCCCCCCCAGGGGGGACAAAGGCGCCCGGGGGGGGGGTTTTCCCCCCCCCCCCCCCCACTCGTGCGTCGCTCCGACCTGGACAAGCGCACGCGCGCAGCACTTGCTCCAACAGCCTGCCGCAGCCTACACGGGGGGATCTTTGCATGTTTCTGTTGAGTGCGAGTTGGTGGTGGTGGTGGTGGGCGGCTTTCGTGCGTCGCGTGCCGGTGTGTCACGTGTGCAGGTCGCGTGCCGGTGTGTCACGTGCCGCTGTCTCCGCGCCCAAGAGTTGCTGCGCCTCCCTCGCCTCGAGCGACTGCGCCGCAAACCGCTTCTCGCGCGAGGCCGTCGGGAGTACAGAGGGGCATGCATACAAAGCGCTACGGGCTGCGGGGCTGGGATTTGGCTGGGGGGGGGGGTGCAGAACTGCCCTCTCCCGTCTGATTTCCCCCGAGGCCCAGTGTACAGGGGAAGGGGAAGGAGGGAGTTATTGGGTGGGGCGGGGGGGGGGGATCCTATCCTTGGTCGGACGGAAGAGCCGAGTGATTTGCGAATGCAGCGCTGGGCCCGTGGCTTTGACACGCTCCTCCACCCTAATTGCCTCTCTAACAAACCCATCCCCATCCGCTCCTGGAAGCCTTCCCTGGCTCGCGTCTCCCTCCCTCCCCACACACATATACATATAGGCCTACACACACACACACAGCCGTACAGACACACACGCAGAGGTACAGACGCACACTCATATGCATACGAAGACAAAGATCCCCCGTGTAGCATTAACGGAAGGTTGGGGCAAGTGCTGTTAGGGAATATCTAGGATAGCCGGCATGGTACACGAGGGGGTGGGTAGCCAGCAGAACCACGCTCCACCGCCTTTGTCTCCCCAGTAGCGATGTTTACATACCGCGCCAGGTACTCATTTGATGCTAACCGCTACACTAACTCCTCACATACACACACACACACGCAAAAATGCAGGCATACACGTACACATACAGACGCATCAGAGACGTACAAAGGCACGCATACACACACAGAAACATGCACACTTTCTCAGAGACGTTGATTTCCACGTAAATATGCACACACACACACAGATCTACATTGCAGACAATAATAAGTCAAAGATCCCCCGTATAGATTGAACAGACGGTTGGGACAAGTGCTGTTAGCGGGCACCTAATGAAGGTCGGAACGGCACATGAGGGGGTGGGTGGCCAACACTACGCCCGGCCGCCTTTGTCTCCCCAGTTGGCGATGTTTTTACACACCACACCAGGTACTAATTTAAAGTTGAGTCGACCTAGGGGAGGCCCCAGGATCGATTCAAATAATCGGCACTGGTTGTTGGCCGTGAGCGAGAATCGAAATCGGGTTTTGCCGGTTTTCGTAGCGCAGCGCAGCGCTAACCGCTACAACGACCGCCCCCCACTCGACCGCCCCCCACTCGACTGCACGCACGGACGCAACCCACGCAGCTACGCGCACACGTGCGCTCCTCTCCCAGCGAGAGACTCTTAAACAACCCCCGTCCGCATGGAGAGTCCCTAGCCACCTCCTCCACACTCGCCCCCCCCCCCTCATCTCCCCGTCGTCCACAACGCTCGTCGTAAAGGCGGGATCAGGCTGGGCTCCAGTGTAATGAGCAGAGTTTGTGTGGAGGAGTCTCTTTTTTTTTGTAAGGGGGGCGGGAAGGGTGAGGGGTGGGGATGAGGAGGAGGAGTGGGTGGGGGGAGCGAATCTCTAATCTGTTAAGAAGTCGTCGTGTGAAATGCGTGCCGCTTGCTAAGTGAACCGCGCATCTGCGCTTTATACGAGGGGCAGTCTTATTCGTGGGTTAAGGTCAGTTGTTGTTGTGATCACGGTCGTATGTTCAACTTCTTTCGCATCGTACGCAGCCAATCGTGATAATCGGTTGCTCAACACGAGTCCAAAAGCCCAAAACGCCAAGCGGCCAGCAGGAAACAGCACTATTGATGGTGCAAGTTGATCAAAGTTGACATTTACTGTATCTTGAATTGAGCAAGTGGCGATGGGAATGGATTCCAAAGTGGAGCAGTGCTGGAGAAGACGCAGAGAGAGAAGTGTTGTGACCTGCAGTGTGGTGAGTGAGTAGGTGGAGTCGGTGAGTGAGTGACGAGTCCGTGAGTGGGTGAACGAGCGTGTGGTTGAGTGAGTGCCTGAGTGGGTTAGCGTGTTGTCGTGACCTGCCATGTCGAGGGTGCCTGGATGAGTCGATGGGTGTGTGAATAAGTGGGTGCTTGAGTGAATGAGTGAGTGGGTTAACCTGGTGTCGTGACCCGCAGTGCGGTGGTGGGTGGCTTAGTCGGTGAGTGTGTGAACGAGTGGGCGGTTGAGTGAGTGGGTTAGCGTGGTGTCGCGACCTGCAGGGTGGTCATTTAACTTGGCGCGGATGAGACGCAACGGACGGTGCTGTGAGCTTTAACGGCCCTCACGTCCGGGTATAGGACACTGCAGAACTACGTGGCAGTGCAGTACATTCCACTGTTGTGCTGTACTTCTACGCTCCCGCGGCGATGCTCCAATGCCTCCACCGACCGGGGGCACTGACCAGCATGGCGCAGTCAAGCGGCGGACAGCGACGTTAGCCCCGGCACGAGGGAGTGTGCATGAACGAGCGGATGAGAACGAACTCGACGGGCTAAGCGATAGGGTGCCGGAGTACCCTGCTGCCCTCTAAGCTCTCCCACTCGCTCCGTCTCCACGGGGGACTAGGGGGAGATGGCGGTGGGAGGGGTAGGGGGGGGGCGGAGGTGGGGGAGGAGGGGGGGCTACGCGAAGGGGTTAAGCGCGCGTCCCTTTGCGTCCGCGCGGAGCCTGTGACGAGCGCCGAGGCTCCTGGAAGAGCCCGAGCTCGCGCTCCCAGGGCTCTGATTAGGGCGCTGATGAACAGAATTTCTCATCTCATTAATATGCTGAAGCGGGGCAGCCGTAACGAGGAGCCAGCCGGGGGAGGGGTGCTGGGGATTGACGCGGGCCGGACGCCCCTCGCGAATGGCGCTCGCTCGCTCGCCACTCGCTCACGTCTGCGCCCCCTCCGCAACCCTCCCCCCCAACCCACCCACTCAGCCCCTCCCCCCCGCGCGCCCATCCAAACCCTCTGCCCCGCCCGACTCTTCACACTCGTCAACCCATTTACTCCTCCCCTTCGTGAGTGTGCAAGGACACCGTGGTGTGACACTGTGGGCGCGCAACGCAAATGTGCGCTCCGCGTCGTGAACCGCCGTCGTCTGCAGGACTCACACGAGAACTCTCTCTCTCGTCTCTAGCGTCCCTCTCGCTCCCGAGGACCTCTCACCGTGGCTGGCAGACCTCGACATTGGGCATCTAACTCCTGAACAAATTGTATTGCTTCCATCACCCGCTAGAACAGAAGAGAATTCCTCTCCCGACCAAACCTCTTTTAACAGCCAGGCCTGGTGTCCTTCCCCCAACTCCTTCGTCTCGTCTCTCCTATCCTCCATAAATCATTCTCCCCCCCACCACCACCCTACCACCGCCTCCACTTATCATCCCTTCCCTTCCTCCAAGACCCCTGGTAACACATATCCAGGTCCGTGCCATCCTGCGTTTCGTGCCACGCGACAAGGTTTGTAACAATGATGCCCTCCTCCTCTTCCACGCTAAACGGCGAATAGGATGAATTGTGGCGATTCCGGGCGGTGAGTCGTGAAGATTTGCGACTCCCACCCCACCCTTCTTTCCCCCCACGGGCCACGCGGTAGGTGACACATCAACAACGCTTTGATCGCTCCTGTGTCAGTGTTCATCATTGACTCCCTGCGTGCTCAGGAATCGCTTGAAATACAGCAGGTGAATGGTCACCCTGAACGTAAATTATTATTATTATCATCACTTTTGTGACCACCACCCTCCAACTACAACACCCGCCGTTCGCCACTAAGTCACGGTCGACGTCATAACGGCGATCGTGCCAGGCTAGGTGCACTTCTAAGGCCGTGTCGAATTGACTGGCCGTCACCGGACCTGAGCCAGGTGCTGTGAGTTCACTGATCGGGGTGGCTGGCGGATGCATCTCGCCGCACTATCCACGCGTGCGTTTGTGCGGCGGTTCGCTCACGTGCGTGACAAGCGTGCGAACTCAAGTTCGATTCCCCGGCCGCGGCTGACAACAGTGACAAAGCGATATCGGTGCCGGTCCTGGGCGTTTCTTAGATCGACTCGGTCTATATCACAAGTAAAAACGGGTGCGATTAATTAAACATCGGCAGTGGGGATACAAAGGTGGCTGTGCGTGATTCTGAGCGCACCAACTCCATCGCGTGCACGATGCACTCACGGGGTGCTCGCTTCACGGCAGCTACCCAACGTCTTGGCAAGGCTACGACGGGGATTCTGTATCCGTGTTTTCAAGTTTTATTTATTAAGTATAGCCCTGTGAGCCATGCGGCTCTTGAGTCGGGTACAACCGCAACAAACAAAATATGAACAGGGAACATCTTAAAGCGACGACGCGCATCAGAAACATCCTGGATAAACCAGCACATCTTCCAGAAAAAAACACCGTATTACAACTCTGTGTGCAAAAATCCCAGTGTGATGCAAGTCAAACAAACAACCATAAGACAATTTAGATTAAAGTTATCAGGCCAACTCCACAATTCCGCAAGAAACATGGCTTAACCATATGTTTTCGAAATCATCAAAATAATGCTATAAAAACAATGTCACAACAGTAATCATAGGAACTGTGCATGATTCAAGTTGTGAATGCCGGTGGAATTGCACGATAAACCCAGCCACGTGAGTTTCATGCTTGGCCATGGCTATCATAAGCTGTGAGAGTGATATTGGAAATTATTACTGGGCTTCCCCGAGGTCGACTCAGCCTCACTGCATGGCTATAGGCTGGAGGGGGTCTTTGTCTTTTACACGTTTACGCGGAGACAAAGATCCACCGCGTGCTTCAGCCGCACCGAACCTCACAAAAATACTATTCAGGGCCTACCTTGGCTCATCCCACCCTCAACCAGTATATATACAAGGACTGTTTTCTTGGAAATTCTCTCACTTGATATAGCTGTCGTGCTGTGACGGTTCCACCTGAAGACGGAAGCTTCTGTTGCCTCCGAAACGTCGTGATTTTTATTTTATTTTTGTACTTTTATTAATTTTATTTTTTTACCTACGTGACTTTACCGGAAAAAACCTAAGAATATGAATCCTTGCAGTCACGAACGCTTCAAATCTAGAATTTAACAGTGATGTTCGCGAGCACCACAGGTGTTGGCCAGCACCACGCTCTTGCCGCCTTTGTCTCCCCGGCGGCGGCGATGTTTACACGTCACGCCAGGTAGGCATTGGAGTCGACCCAGGGGAAGGCCAAGGACCGGTTCAAAAATAATCGTCACCGGTGTTGGCCGTGAGCGGGTACAGGACTCGGACCTCCGGGTTGACAGCGCAGTGCGCTCACCGCTACACTACCGCCCGCTGCTGCTCTTCATACAGACAAAGACAAAGATCCCCCGTATAGCCTTAACAGACTGTAGGGACAAGTGCTGTTAGCGAGCATCTATTAAGGCCAGAACGGCACGCGAGGGGGTGGGTGGCCAGCACCACGCCCGGCCGCCTTTGTCACCCTAGTTGCGATGTTTTTACGCACCGTACCAGGTACTCATCTGAGGCTGAGTCGACCTAGGGGAGGCCCAGAACCTGTTCAGATAATCGTCACTGGTGTTGGCCGTGAGCGGGACTCGTACCAGGGTCGGCAGGGTGGTAGCGCAGCGCGCTAACCGCTACACTACAGCTCTCCACAAAGACAAAGATCCCCCAGCATGTCCTTAACAGACTGTTGGGGCAAGTGCACACGAGAGGGTGGGTGTCCAACACCACGCCCGGCCGCCTCATACAGACACACACATGGACACACGGACACTGATTATTTTTGTCCTTTCCCTCCCTCGCACCTCCAATTAGCACGGTTGGCTACTTACGGTGCGAAATAAGTTCAACAAACTCTACCAACGTACGGATACGCAAAGGCGTAGGCCACCCGTATAGCCTTAGCAGACGCTTGGGGCTAGCGCTTGACACGCACACGCAAATAAGACGCGCCTTCGTGAAAACCAAAAACACATATACAGCCTTGCCACTCACAATAACCTCTCTGCCTCCTCGACGCGGCTTGGGCTCCCTCTGCAGCCGGCGAAAAACTGATTGGTATTCAGGCTTTAGCGGCCAAATCTCATGGTGCTTCGCAGTCTGACTTGACAAGGGACGGATATTTATGCCGGGACAAAGCCCTGATCTGATATATGGGGCAGAATTTATCACGATGTCTTACCCGTGATGTCGTGTGTTCACTAGCGTGTGTTCAAAACGACTACCCCCAAGCCCCCACCCCCCAGGCCCCCCCCACATTTTACAACACACGAATTGAGAAGAGGGGGGGGGGGCATTATCACGCACGTACGGGGTGGCTGTGGTGGCTGTGCGAGGGCTTTTTAGCTGCTGTGATCCAGAGGTTCGGTTCGATCTCCCGGTGCGGCGTTTGCAACAAATAGTGGCGTTCCTTCATCCCCCTCCCCTTCCCGTCCCGTCCCGCCACCAACCACCACCCATCACTCCCACCGCTATCTCTGTCCACCAAGGAGTATGAATGGGTTGCAGCTGCAGTTGGTCGGTCGGCAGGGTCGCGTGCGGTGGGGTAAGGTGCGGGCACTCCCAACCTCTATCAAGCAACCTCTCATCGTCTGCTTCCGACTCGTGGGGACCCATTCCGCCAGCAGTGACGGGAGCATGGAATTGGCGGAGCACAGAATTGGCAGAGATGTTAGCTCCCCGCAAGCTGAAGAAGCACGCGGAGCGAAACGTCGGGGCAGGCAACTTGCAGAACACCACGCGGTACAAACCGACAACGCAACGGAGCGCTGTACAGCAGCGCGATTGCGTTGTTGCGTTTAGTTTGTCCCTCCCCCGCACCTCCGACGAGCACGGTTGGCTACGTACGGTGCGAAAGAAGTTAAACAAACGTACATAAAATACATTGCGGCGTGGCGAGGGAGGCGGAGACGTCACGATTGTGAAGCACTTCGTGGCGCTTAACAGTCGTTTTATTATCGCGATTCACGTGGGCCCGTGGTGGCATTACGGACCGAATGTCTCCGCTCCTCCTCCGTCGGCGGGTGTCGTCGCTTCGTAGCCGCGGCGGCGACTCGGGTGCCCTGGGTGGGATTGGCTGCGGCGCTGGTATTTATGGCGTCAAGAGGAGCAAGGAATGGTGAGGATTTAAAGAGTGGGTTTATGGCCCGTTGTAAAAAAAAATCAAACCTGATTTGCCTTTATGGTTGTAAATCTGACCCCCCCCCCACCGCCCTGGCTGGAGCGCGTGTTTCTCGGTGCGTGCTACGAGCACGTGTTTTGCTTGTCGACTCCATCACTTTTGTGAAATACATAAATTCCACAGCCCCCGGCCCCTGCAGGGATTCCTACCTCAGTAACATAGTGGAGTAGGCGCGTGACTCGTATCCACAGCCATAGCGATATGTATACTGGATGTGGTGTGCCGGATCGGAGACCCGGGGGGGGGGGGGGGGGTTACCAGGCTGAAATTAATCCTTCCTGTATGTCCCTGATCATTATTGGACTAATTGCTGCATGAAATAATCTTCAAATTACATCACATCTATTTGTGCGAATTGTGTTTTAAAATAATATTGATGACACATTTGACGTGGTTTTAATGAGGATGTATAAGGCCACATTCTGACCGCAGTTGCTGCATGCGCTCCGGAGACCGTAGAGTTTTCTGAAAAGTTCAGAGGGCCCCCACACGAGATTGCATTTATCTGTCTCTTTCGCTGTCTCAACAATGTTGAACTTCTTTAGCACCGTACATAGCCAACCGCGCGAATTGGAGGAGCGTGTCCTTCTTAGCGTCTCTCTCTGTGCCTGTCTCTCTTTGTGTCTCTGTGTCTATCTTTGTGTGTTTGCGTTGATATAGAAACAAGAGGTAGGGGGGCATCTGCTACCGCCCCCACCACCCCTAACTTTTTAAAATTGCGGTGTGGGTGGGGGGGGCAGGTCGTATGATGTCGCCCCTCGATAGTCTTAAGAGGCCTTATTGGCAATCTAACCATCTCAACCCAACTTAATGCCCATCTACACTGGCGCCCTCCCTGTACATCCTTGGAAACCTCAACACATTCGTCAATAACACTGGCCCTTCTACAGGGCACATCAATGATTCATGATTTATGTGCTGTGATGAAGAGCCATTGCCTCCAAAAACGTCACGTATTATTATTAATCTATGATTGTACACCACTGGCAACACAACAATGTCACCAACACATTGTGAGTCTCTCTTTACGGGGAGGATTACACCTGGGATTGTTTGTGTCTTCCGGTTTTTTTTTGTTATTACATTGCGTTGTATTAGTTTTGTAACCCGGGTCACACTCTGGTCAGTCAGACCAATCCTGCTCCATGGAGCTCACACCTGGTTGAACAAACAAACGTGAACTTTAGGCCATTACATTTTTGATATATTAAAACAAAACGAGCGAACAACAAAAAAACATCATTGCGTAAAGTAGCACGAATCTTGGAATTCCCGGAGAAAACCCTCGCGCGCTTGCGAAGGGGAAAGAGAACAAACGGTTCGCGTCAGTGGCTGCGAGCGTGCGCAGCTGTGAGTGGGATTCCGCTGCTGCTGCTGCTGCTTCTTGTCGGGAAGAGCATGATTGCGGGTATTGATGCGTTATTTGCAATCCCGTTCGCTGTGGGACTGGAGCTCTTATCTGTATTCCGACCTTGCGGCCAGCAGAGGGTTAGGGCGAGGGGGGAGAGAGTGAGAGAGGGAGAGAGAGAGAGTGAGAGAGACAGGGGAGGGAGAGAGGGAGAGCGAAAGGAGGGGGCTGGGACGGAGGCAGTGTGAGGAGGCTGGGAGACCTGTCAAACACATCAGCACTTTTCCTTCTGTGAGTTCCCCACGGCCGGGATTTGGAGGCAAACCATCTGCGCTGTCCACTCTGCTCGGAGCCTTGCCACCCCCCCCACCACCCCCATCCCTCCACCCCCAACTCCTCCACTCACCACCGGTCCTCTCAATGCCCGCGCCAAGCAGGGGCTAAGCGGGCACGGGGTTATGCCCCCCGCCCCCTCCCCGTGTGGCGGAAACGCCTCGTGAATGTTGGATGATGCAGCCCTCCGCGTGCCCTAACCGTGAAGAGGAGGGGCACATCTGTCCGCACAGATAACCCGCAGCAGAACGGCGTCGATTCTCACGACATTCTTCTTCATCATCGTCGTCGTCAGCCATGATCTATCCACTGCCGGACGAAGGCATCCTTGCGAGATGTTGTTATATCTCGCGGTCGTGCGATGTAGCGAGCCATCTAACCGATCCTCGCCCGCCCCCGACGCCTGCGAGCTGATCTCATTGTTCCATCTCTGCGGTGGCTGTCCTCGCGGGCGATGTGTGCCCTTGTTAGTCTGGCACTCCGTTGCAGTGGTGGACAAGCACAAATAATAATAATAGGCGACGTGATCTTTTCTTAACATTCAAAATGATATATTTAATCTGCGTGTGTTCTATAATCCATTAGAGATTAGGTGTACGGCTTGTCAAAACATAAACATCCCAGCAGGTGCCATTTCTCACTCAATATATACATTGCGCTTATGCATCAATTCGTCAATGTATTGTTGATTCTTAATCTCACAATACAAGCATCATATCAACACGTGCGTGTTGTAGTCATGGATCCAGATGCGCCTGTGTAGTCAAGAGTGGCCGCTGTATTCACCTGTATTCATAAAAAACAAGAATAATATATCCTTAATCTAATCGTGATTCTGAATGTTGACCATTAATCGAATTGCTCGCGCGGTGGATGGGGAATTGTTCCACTTAATATTACATTTATTTGTTCAATGAAGCGCATCAGGGCGCCTTTAATACTTGGCAAATGAGAGCCCGTTGAGATTCATTCTCGGGTTTTTTTTTTCAAGGGTGATCTGTCTGCTGAGATGATCCCTTTTAACAAGATGAATGTGGAGTGCCTAATTAAGTGAAGACACTTATTATAATTACATAAATTAGCTGTGGATAATTAAACATTTCTGGGAGTTTGGGCTGCAACCCGGCACAATGGCCTACACTTGCCAAGGATGTCACAGGTCAGAGGATTATGAGGCATGGAGTGTGAATATTACCGGATAAGGATTGGGGACAGGGTGACAGAATTACAGAAGGGGCTCGCGAGTGGGTTACGGTGGGGGGGTTCTACAAGGGATACGGTTATGCTAATAACGGTTAGCTATTTAACAATACGATTCCATCTACTTGTCGACCAAACATATTACCGAGTCTCAAGATCCCCTTTTTCAAGAGGGTCCTAATTTTGGATGTCAGGGCAATTGCTTTGAATTGAGTGTTTTGTATGGTCGGAGGGAAATTGGCGTATCCGGAGAGAAGAAAAATCGCACCTTGCGTCGGAGGGGATAATACTCAACGCTCCGTATAACAATATTGCTATGTCGTGCTGGTGCATATACACGGACAGAAACTAAACCCACTCGTCAACAACACTGCACTGAAGAGAAAGAAAAGAATCGGTGACTATTTGAGCAATGGATCTTCTTCACTGCTACGAAGAAGGGCCACTCCCATAAACACCACCACTCATTATGTCTACTTGATTTGACGTTTTCGTGACTGCAGGAATCCATACTCTTTGGTTCTTTCGGTAAAGTCACGTAGGTAGAAATGTTTTAATAATAAAATACGACGTTTCGATCGCAACACAAGCAATCGTCATCAGGTAGAAAAATACAGCCGTAGAACTGCTGAACAAGCTGAACAAGCAGTTCTACGGCTGTATCTTTCTACCTGATGACGATTGCTTGTGTTGCGATCGAAACGTCGTAATTTATTATAAAAAAATTATACCGACGTGACTTTACCGAAAGAACCAAAGAGTATTATGGATACTGTTTATATATATGTGGTGAGTCCGTGCGTAGCAGGTTTTTTGTTTTTACACAACGCGTTGTCGCGACAACAGAGTTATTATATTTTGGGGGAATACTTTTCGAAGAACGCGGAACGCGCGCCATCATAACGCGGTTTCTGAGCGGTCGATGACAAACGACTCTCTTGAGCTGCGCGGCTGAGAGTGGCACAGCGATCCAGTCCACGGAATCAAAGAGTACGCGTCGGCGTATCGTCATCTCGGTTCTGTGTTCCGCCGTGGGACGACTGCAGGCCGAGTTAACAGTGCACACGCGGTTCAGTAACTCAGTAAATCCCTTGCTTGACCGCGGCACTTTTGAGGCACGCGTTTACCGCGTTCAACGAGGGATTAACTCAACATTGTCGTGACTACCGAGTCTGGACCAGATGGGTTAGCGCACCGATTTTCCGTGCTGCCATCTGCTGGCCACCCCGTAGCACAGCGGGGTTGTGAGTGCCGTGCGTCGTGCGTGATGGCACCAAAAATCACCCTTTCCGATGAAGCATTCAATCACCGGGGCGATATTCTCCGCCGTTGTATTGCCGCTCGAGTTCCTTGAGCGTTGGAGATATTTCGCGCGTAGGAGGTGGTCCATACTCTTTGGCTTTTTCGGTAAAGTCACGTAGGTGAAAACAAAATAAATAATTTAGTTTTATTTTATTTTGTTTTAATCTACGTGACTTTACCGAAAAAACCCAAAGGGTATGGATCCTTGCAGTAACGAAAATTTCAAATCTAGGAAGTGGGTCGTTCGGCATTGCCACGCGTGGTGCGGTTCGCGCGTCCGTCCGGGCCATCGTGGAAAGAGTAGGCCAATGTATCCTCGACGGGCTCTCGAGAGCTCCCCGTGGCCGAGGCCGTTCCAGCAGATGGCGTGGAGCGAGCCAGAGGCATTGCAGGGCCTTGCGCCTCCGACGTTTCACGCGCCCTGGGATTCCTCGGCCAGGAACAGAGGTCGCAAACGGGTTTTGATTCCTTACCCGTACCCGGCCGCACCAGGGTCGCAAACGGGTACCCGTACCCGGCCGTACCCTACCCGTACCCGGCCGGGTATGGGTAGGGTACGGGTATCGGGTACCTGATTGCGACCTCTGGGATGAAGCCATGTTGCATGCGCGGGTGTTTGTTGATTCCAGGAACTTGAATTGTGAGAAGAGACAAGACGTTGGGAAATGAGTGACAAACAGTTACTCACCAGTGACTCACGGTCTACCCGTACCCGTACCCGGCCGCACCAGGGTCGCAAACGGGTACCCGTACCCAGCCGGGTACGGGTAGCCGTGTATCGGGTAGGGTACGGGTATCGGGTACCCGGTTGCGACCTCTGGCCAGGAATCGCAGGGCGCGCGGTTCCGCGAGCAACGTCGCCACAGCGAGCGGGGCCCCGGCTGCTTTACGGAGCGCGCGGAGGCGAGAGCGTTGCTCGTTTGCTCCGCACCCGCGCCCACGAAACAAGGCGAGTAACAAACCCCCGGACACGCGCGAATGATGACTGAACCGAACGAGATGAGCAGACGAAACACAGAGAGAGAGAGAGAGAAAGAAAAAAATATATAGCACATCGCTAAGATATAATTCATAAATCAGCAATCGAAGAGGAGCAAACGGGTTTTTTTTTGCCGTTCGCATAATAAAGGCAATAAGGAGCGCGGGAAGGAATAAAAGGCTGGCGCGGTTAGTTAATGTGACTGACGGGGCGGCTTTACAGAGCAGCGTGACGAGGGAGCTTCTCTCTCGCACGGCGCCCTCAAATGCGAAAGCATCTCATTTAGTGTAGCGCTGTAGCGACCTGATTGGCGAGTGTTATTTTGAGGTTGGCGGTTTAAGGCGCGCCGTGTATAAATGAGAGGGGCTGGTAATTTCCCCCGCATGCCCATCAGCTCTGACAGCTCCTGACAGGCGCCTCTGTGGACGCGGCTTCCTCGAGCCCGGGCAGACAACAGCGAGGGGCGTCCAAACGCCTCGGCAATCAGACGAGGCGGGCGGGTGACTGCACGAGCGGCGAAGGGAGGAGGAGGATGTGGGGGGGGGAGATTGTGTGGGGGTGCGGGTGGGGTGGCTGCTCGTGGTGGTGGTGTGGGAAAGACTGGACGACAATTGCAAGAGGCTAATGAACAATATCAGAAACTGCGTATTACCCTAAAGTGCATGTGGCCTTGTAAATTAGTTTCGCATCTATATTCAAAACGAGCAGAATGTACCGGGGGTTTTGTACCTGTGGATGACAATAATAGGGCTGCGGATATTTGCATAAGATTGAATTCTGGTGTTTGGTGAATAATTATACCAAGCTGTGGATTTTTTTCTTTTATATGAATATGAAATGTTCAACAAGGCAAAGTCACAGGATGTATCTTGTCAATGTCGTTTATTATTTTTGTTGTTACATTTGGTTATGATTTAAAGTGACGAAACAAATATGGTAAATAGTGCGAGTTTTAAACCACGCGAAAGATGGAAACTCGTATATATTGAACCAACGAAAAACAAAACCCACTGTTGATTTAACCACGTTAACAAACTTGTATATACGATGTTGATCAACTTACCCCGTGCAGATTCAACATATATGCGAATTGCTAAATAAGTCCCCAGCTTTTGATTTGTCTCAGATGTCTAATTGCAAAGCTTAGCTATATTACCAAAATCACAAGCAATGGTTAACAAATTGCTCACCCACTTAACGGCACAAATACGTGGGAATTATCGAAAGGTGAACCGATGTGATTAACCAACATGTCACAAAATGAATAGGATAACAAAGAAAAAAATCTGTGGAATATAAGTGGAAATTAATAATTGTGTAAATGTTTACTTATAACTTTCGTGACTGCAGGAATTTATATTATTGGTTCTTTCGGTAAAGTCGCGTAGACAGAAAATAAAAAAATATATGTATTTTAATTGAAGACAGAAGCTTGTGTTGACTCCGAAACGTCGTGATTTAATTTAGTTGTTTTTTCATTTAATTTTTTACCTACGTGACTTTACCGAAAAAAACAGAGTATGAATCCTTGCAGTCACGAAAACTTAAAATCTAGAATTATTTTAATTGTATTTTCTATTTTAAATTAATCATTGTATGTTTCTAGCCGTGACAATATGGATCTTCAAAATGGTCACCGACTCGAGACTGAAACAAAATTCTTAAGAACGCACAAAACAAGCATGGAGAGGTTTGCACACTTCGAAATAAACTCTGATAAAGGAGAACACTGTAAAGGTGAACACCTTAAAGGTGAACACCTCGATCAGAGAACATGCACAGGAAATGAACATCACATTTTAAAGGAAGCCAAGCGGGCTTGGACAGGACACACAACTGACGGCGTGACAATGGCCAATGATCACGGAAGGCGGCAGAGCGGCAGTCAAACCAAACAATGCGCTCCAAGCGTACGTCCACCGTGGACATGAAGTGGGGAGATTGGCTCTTGCGCAGGAAGCTTCATGGATAATTGAATCGCAACCGCGATGGTGACGATTTGGGCAGGCGTTCATCGAGCTGTGGGATGACTGATAACGCCGATAATGCCGCACGGACGCATTTCCCCGTTCACGTGCAGGGAGTGCGAAAGCATTTTCATAGTTTGTGTTGCGCATGATATAGTATTATTTGACAAATGTACAGATTAGTTTTATGATCCGTAGTAATTGTATATCTAATTTGGAAAGCTGTTAACAATATAGGAAACATACTTGTGATTGTAGGAAAATATTTGTGTACGTGTTTATTGGTTGTCGTATAATCCGAGCAAAAATATTACTTGGCTAGTTTCTCAGCACAACATAAAATGTGCGGCTAAGGCATCGCTGACGATGCCCGTCAGTTGGTGATGTCTACTTTTTAACAACTCTCAAGTTGGTGACATTGGAAGTGTCTGTGACACTTCGGCTGTGTGTGTAGATATACGTGTGGCTGTGCAAAGGCTGTGGAAATCTTATGCAGGTTAAATGCCAAGGTGCCTCGTTAAAACCACTCCGTATCATCAGGCATGCCTACATAAGCCAGATATTCTATGGCAGAGCAGATACCTATTCAGGGGTTATTATAGGAATATCTAAAAAGGAAAAACTCATTCAGAATATGGGCTAATGGATTCGTAAGACGTAGAGAGGTCAGAGACTTTATCTGAAATTGCTCCATAGCTCTTAAAATATGGTATCATCTGGGTGCACACGCCCATCATCCAAGTGGCTCTGGACGTGCTCCTCAAACTTCTGCTGATCCATGTCTGGTGGATACTGGTCCTTGCACAAGGGGCACTCCTTCCAGTGGCTCTGCACGTGCTCTTCAAAGTCCCCCTGGTTGTAGTCTGGTGGGAAGTTAATTTCGCAGATGGGACAATGCTTTCTCAGCCTGCACACCAGCGCACACACACACACACACGAGGCCACAGCAGGGCACAGGTGAGAACGCAAAAGAATTGGCAATATTTGTACAAGTGCAGAGCTTTTTTTCGACCCATTGCTGGATGGCATCCCCTCGTGCGTTGCGAATTATGGAGGGGTTGTTTTAATCAAACCTTTACCGAGCATGTTAGTGTGGACTGGTGAAGACAGGGAGAATGTGTGGGAGCACAGAAGTACAGTGCCACAATGTATTTTGCCACACTGCGCACCACGTGACCCTCGCCAGCCTGAGATGCATGGTGGAGGTCGCCCATCCAAGCACTATCGATGCTCAACCCGAGTTCGTTTCCGAGATCTGATGGCATCGTGTGCATCCTCCATGACTTTGTCAAAGGCAATATATTTTGCATGACAATTACACAACTGTATACATTCATTGTTACAGAAAAAAGCACAATGTGACTGCACTTGGGGTGGTGTAACAGTATAGATGTCCATCATCTCTGCCCTGTTCATCTGCTCGAAAGGGTCATTGCAAAAAACGTCAGCCAACCTATATATACTTTTAACATTGTGTAAATGAAGACTGATGATTAACATTATTAGACATTACCGAAAAGTAAACTTCATCATGTAATTAATTGTCTATAAAACTGGAAGATCACAAAATAACATGTTTGGTCGATTCCTAAATGACTGGTTCAGTGTGAACAGTTTTATTACAATTATATCTGTCAGTACTCTTATATACCCAGGAAAGCCTCAGAATTCAAATACTCCGTTTACCAGGGGAGGGGGGGTCCTGCAGCATTGGGATGTTTGGCCAATACACATTAAAAAAATTACCATGGGAGGAAACTGGAGAACCCATGCAGAACGGTGAGAGAACATACTAAATCCATCAAGGCTTTATAGACACTGTCCTATAACCGGATGTTACAATAATAATGTGTACAAGTAATTTTAAAAAAATCACCACTTACGTTTCGAATGAAAAGGATTCCGGCTCCTGCTGCAGTTGATCTCCGTCAACGGTCTGAAAGGTGCCACACAGACGAACATTTAAAGCCCAGCTTATGCAACACCTCAATAGAGAATTGTGATTCCCAGAAGTGATGCACACGTAAAGTCGTTCATTATTATGGCAACTCAATATATGGAATTTCGCAATGACGTTACTTACAAATTAGAGAACTAATTCTATATATACGTTAAAATAAACATTTACGGAATTTGTTATCTTTACATATATATATATTTTTTTGGGGGGGGGGTACACAATGCATGGTCTGTCATTTGTCCTCCAGGTGGTTTTCAAGGAATGCTTTTCGGGCGATACCGCAGACTTCGTGCCATAGTCCAAGCAAGCTTAGCTTCATTTGGTTCGGGCCTTTGCGTTGGCCACACCTGGTAGGGTACTGTGCAGGGAATCGCCCGTTTTCAATGTAGTTGCTTCGGTAAGAAGTAAGTCAACATGTCTGGAAAGAGGCCACTTGAGTGCCAGTGATAGTAATGGCACTCAATGTGATCACCACGGTTTATAATAAGTACTGTACAGTGTTTTCATATCGAGACTTATTTTGGGTATTATTAGTATAATTTCATCATGAGTTTATTGATTTTTACATAAAATGTGCTTACAAAAGGTTTGCTGCATTCTGACGTGTGATTTCATTATGTCTTGTGGCCGATTTTTTTTCCATATCCTAACGCATTTACAATTATTTATCTGGAAGCAAATGGGAAAATAGGGTTCGATAAACGGAATTTCGCTTTAGGGACACGTTTTCAGGAATGTATCTATTCCGTATATTGAGAGATGATGCCCGTACTGTATCGAATATAACAGTTGCATGCAGCACACAATTCTACAGAAATTACCACCACCGAAACAAAACACTGCACTGTCTTATGAAATTAAATAACGTCGACAAAGCAAAAAGACCAGAACAATTCTTTGTAAGCATTTTACATCAACGTAACTGCAACAGATCGAGAAATAGCTTCTAATTTATAAATGCTATCCATAATGCAAAAGAGACAGGTAATAATTAAACCACTTTGTCACAAGGAAGTTGCCGTTTGCAGTACACGGTGTTTTCTCTAACAGAGTTCATGCGCAGAGAGGTGCCCCGATGGGAGACAATTACTCTCGCACTGAAAGCTAATTAAAGGCTGAATGTGTCCCTCGGGAGTCTTTCACGGCTGCAAGCTCGCTCCCAGAATGGGTGCTGCCTACCATTTCACATTACCCACAAACAGCTTCTGTTTATTTTTTGTTGTTTGACACATAGTGAGGATAAAAACCATCAGGGTGGTTGATAGCCTGTATGATCCAAAATCCCATCTTCTCTGCCACAAAAACAGCAATCTCGGATATCAATCTCTGCAATACGGATCGAAGAGGCTGTGCCATTCCTTGGGCCATGATGGATCTTTTATCCTTTAGCCTTGTAATCAGAGCGCTCATCGCTTCTGAAGATCGCACCCTCCCTGGATAAGAGTCTTGCTGTTGATCTTTCACTTACGGGAGGACACTTAGGCAAGAAAGTAATCTGTCACGAGAGCCTAAACGGCACGCCAGGGATCACTTTACTTCCAGATGAACTGCTCTTCACTGACGCTCACCAAAACTTGATTCCCGTAATAGGGAATTGAGCAGGGTTTGCAGCAGGGGTCTGTGGAAATGTTCTTTCAGCCAATGTGCAGTCAAGGAGGCTGTCTCAGTGATAATGCCTACTGAATCGAATTCTTAATAGCTAAACTGACAAGCTGGCCCACGATGGAAAAAAAGCTCACGTGACACCGTAAAGACAAACAGTGGTAGGCAGGACAATATAAGACGGATGATGGCTTCAGTGCAACACTGCGAGGTCGGGGAAATATTTTCAAAATCACTTTCGCGGGTCGCGATGTTTTTTGTGTGTGTTGCGAACCGTCGTATTACAGACGCCACAAGCACCCAATTACCGGCGCCATCTCCAAGCTCGTTTACCTCCAAACGCAATTCAACACGTTGCATAAAATATCAACCTAGTTTAGATTTTGCAACCGGGTTTTTGCTATTAACGATATCACCATCCGTTTGGTTAAACGCGGCTAGCGAGCAGCCCCTAATAGAAAAAATAAATTTCAACAAAGCATCGGATGCAAAATTCTGTAGGAAATACATTTCAAAGCCAATCATAAAATCTTCACCGCAACTGGGGGGGGGAGTAAGGCTCTTATGACCTGCGGAAAGCACAGAAGGCCTAACCAGCCCGAGACACGGGGAGGTTATCGCTGTATTGATGAAGGCTGGAGAGGGGGCCTCCAGCTGACAGGTTCAGCGTCAGTCTCTCTCCTGCCGCGTGACAGAGGCCAGTGGACCATGGCCGGTGCTGTCAGCGGCCCAGGCTGGATGCTCCCTCCCCTCTAAACGACCGCTGATTGACCGTAACGAGGCAGCGGGCTGACATCGGCTGAGGAGACAGCCATCACTCATGCCGATTTGTCTGCAAACCCTCTCCGCCCCCCCCCCCACCAAGCATAACCCCCCCTTCTCCATCGCCCTACCACCCAGGTCACCGACGCCCAACGCGGGCTGTCATCTGACCACTCTTCGTTCTCCACCACCCCCCCCCACCCCGGCACAAATCATACGCGCACACATTTAAGCGCATTTCTCTTCTCGTGCCACTTAAGAGCTGCGGATGTAGCTACAAAAAAAAAGAGGCGAGACGTTCTGGGTTGGGTGGCTCGGAAAATCTCAATTCGGTAGTAAACCATCAAACGGGCCAATTAAACGTAGATGATTTGGAGCGGGTGATGGCCAGCCATTCCGTTTGAAAGCATGGCGTTGGACTGCCAATGCTGCACTCTAAACTGCCACAACCAACAAAGTGTTGGCTTGAAAGGGGCGGGGGGACACAGGCCAAGGGCAAACAAATAGCTATCAAAAACACGATTGCGAAGAGAGCTTCGGTACAATACCTGCAAAATGCTTGTAGCTGACATCCTCATTTTTGTAATTTGTAATTGTAATTTGTAATTTTTTTGCAAATGAGCCACATGAGAAATATCACAAGCAGATGGCGAATGAAGAAATAAATAGCGCCCTTTCTTCTTTTAATCAAGGATCACTGTCAGCACATCCCTGCAAATGATGCTCAGCTGGATCTGTTTTCAACAGCTGTTATGTGCCAGCACGCTATTTATATATGCTGTGCAGATGCAGATGAGACCATTACATCTGATATTGTTTGTTGCGATTACATCACAGTATGCAAACATGCAAGGCACTTAACTAGCAACAATTATTTTATGAGGGATGCATTATTTTGGGGGGCTTAAGTAGTCGAATTGGCCGATGGCAAGTATTGCCTACAAATAAAAAAAATCAGAAAAAAATAACCAATTTAAAGCAGCTTAACTGTGTCCAATGGCAAAACTTTATAATTTATGCACCACGGTATCGGCAGCAGTTCAATTAATGCCTCCTAACTAATAGCGTTACTCATCTGTTAAACATAGCAGAATTCTACAAGAGCGCAGAGGGTAATAAATGACACCAATACGAGTATTCCTAATAGCATATCACACATTAAAATGCTGGACGTAAAATAGCCCTGGAGGATATATCGGAGGATTAACACACTCTGCAATAAACCGACCTTTATCTTTATTGACAAGCGTGCTGCATGTGGATTAATCAGAAATGCATTACAGAGAGTCAATGTGGCAACCCCTTTAGAGGATTTAAAGTGCCGTTTCTTGCTGTGCGGCTCTCCCCTAATCCGCGCAATCCCCACCTAACGGCAGACAAATAACGAGGCACGGGCCCTGTCCGAAGGGACGTCAATAAACAACTTATTAGCGCAAGAGAGAGCTGGCAGCCCAATTACTGAGCGAGCGGGGTTGGGCAGGAAGCAGCAAGGGATGCTCCATTCCCTTATCCTACAGCCGGGGCAGAGGCCACGCAGTTCAAGCCAGCCCCTCCATCAAATAAAAAATATGATATTCATCAAACAAGGCCTGCCCCCCCACTACAGCAAAGCGCTCCGGGGTAAGACGCCCGTGTAAAAAAAAAAAAGCGCGCTATTAGCATATTGCCTAACGGAGTATGACCACGAACGTAACTTACATTTTTCTAAGATAATTCAGCGACGGGCGTCCCTTCCAAAATAACAATTGTGCGCAAAATATAGAGTGCGTACTAAATTAATGTGCTATTTGTAAAAAAAAAATGAGAGGAGAAAAAACGAGTCCCAAAACACTGAATGTGGCGGCAAACCATTTTTTTTTGCTTGAGCAAGACAAAATGAAAATAGCATATTTCCAATTTGTTACATATAAATAGCCTAAACGTGAAGCCTGTTTGGCGAAATTACGATAAAATGAAGCGCGCGCGGCATTTCGTTACATTGTTATTTTAAGCGAGCATAAGATGCCCGAAATGAATGTGCTCTCCGAGCCTCCCAGAACTGGTTGAATTGCAAATGTGTTCTCCTAAGTTCCTAAGTGGCAGGGCCTGGTTACGCTGAGCGCCTTTTTAACAAACAGGATTACGGGAGGCGGCCGCGTGCGGGGTGAATGAGCACTATGCTAGCGGCAGGCTGCAGCTCTTCCAGAGACTGTCAATACGTAAGAACGCCGAGCTCTCTTAACACTCTACCCCGCTGACCGGCTTAGCCATAAGGAAAATATTTAAGAATCCTAAGCCGTTCAGATCCAACGTATGATATTTGAACAATTGTATAATCCTTCCAAATATTTGTTAGGTTTATATTTTCCTGACAAGACGTAGTGCACATGCCTAACGTTAAATGAACGCATGGCGAGTTTCAATCCGTCGCAGCAGATCGGCATAAACATCCGTTTCGGTTTGTGTTTTTTTTTAAACGACTTGGGCAAAGGGCAAAGTCGGAAAAATAGCAAAAGTGAGCGTGCGGAGTAGCACATGCGGAAGGAGCCTTGGTCACACAATGAGATTATTCTTCGCGAGTTTTCCGACACGTTACAGTAGGAAGGGAGACGCTCCGGGATACTGTAAAAAGCGTTAATACGACGGCACTCTGGACTTGGCACGATGAGAGGGGATCCTAAAACGAGGCATCAATTAGGGTCAAAGCGAGTCGTTTGTAACGCGGGAGGGCGACGGCTGCCCGCTGGAGGAAGCCGGGCCTCACGCCGACGCCGGGCTGGCAGCCTGCTCGCGCCAGCTGTTAGAGCCGCGGGTTCTGCCCATCGGCCCCGCGTGCCGATACGGTGAGGCCCCTGGCAAGGCGCGAAGTGGTAGCGGCGATAACGACGAAGACGACGACACTGACGAAAATTATCTTGCGCGTGCGTGCACACGAGAGAGAGATCGCACGGCACGTTTAAGCAGGACTGGACCACAAAACATGGACAATGTTTCTTTTCTTAGGCACAATTAAAGCAAAGTGAAATAAATTAAGCTGTAAACAGGGTAAACGTGTTAACACGACGGCACTTTCGACTTGGCACGATGAGATGGGGGATCCTATAACGAGGCAACAATTATAGATAAATCAATCAAGGAATTAGTAAAATATGAAAAAGGAAACGCAAGAAGGGGTGAAAAATGGTTGCGGGAGATGAAAACAGCGGACTCCCACTAATCCGGAGGTGTACACTCCAGATGGGGTCTATGATGTTTTTGTTGTTAAATTACAATGAAAGAGGGCGATGGCATCGTGATGTCCATCCACTCGCTCTATTCAACTGCGATCGATACGCACATGTGCCACGTACAGTGGCAAGTTCTCACCACACTGTCACCACGCCGCACGTAAACGCCCTACTACACGTAAACGTTTTCCACCAGAATTCATTTGCTCATCCACAATTGATCTGCTACAGATTAGTAGAAGTCTACTGTGCCAAATAAAAAAAATATATAAATTAAAAAAGGCCAAATGATAAAATAATTTCCACAGCAGGCAAGCCGACTCGTGAGTATTTCGGAATGCTTTACCTGCTCATTACGGTAATCTCGACGGAATGGTTGATTCTTGACCACATGGTGTGGGTAGGGGCCTGTGCTGACCACGGGCTTGTGAAGCCATGGGTTGCATATCCCACAGTTGCCTAGCATGCCTGAGAAGACATAACACTTTACTGCTCGCGTCCCAGGCACACAGGACAGCCAACACAATGGCAAGCTCTCGGCTTGCAAACGCATTGGCGCAGAGGAAAACACAATGTCGATATGCTCGTCCTTTGCAAATATTGCTGCACACCCATGTGCTGCTAGCTTGCGCTTACCGCCACTAGCGCCACCCTGCCCCGTGTCGCACTTCTCTTCCAGAAATGCCAACTTTTTCTGAACAAGGATAAAAACAATACATATCACGGACAAAATCACTGCTCGTAGCTGAAGCCCCTACGTTAATTGGAAGCAAAGACTTGGTGAAAGATTTTCTGTCTGAATATTAATTGTAATTCTGTCTGCTGTCAGAACGTGCAACAGATGTTGCCTTGCAGAGATATCTTGAGGCTGCGTGTCCCGGGCTGACCGACGAGAGTTTAAAAGTCCCACTAATCGAATAAAATACTTTGAAATAACTGTGACAGCATTATGGCAACACTCCCATATTTTTTTTTTATCAATCCAGTCCATCACTAGGGTGCTATAGAATGATTTGCAAAAGTGTTTTGTTCTCACAATGGAAGTTTAACTCGGGCAGGACAGCTCATGACTTGCAGCCTGGTTATAAATGGCGATGGAATACATGGTTTTGTTCATGTTTCAGTTGCATCTCCATTTTTAAATGTGTTAACAACACCTGATAGCAATACAGCAGACTCCCATTAATCAGAATCAATCGAGAGCAATATCCTTCTTGGATGAGCAAAAAAATCCCAGCCGACAAAAAAAACCAATCGACATTCAAAGGAAGGCTGCGTCAAGTGACATTTAAATGCTTGTAAACACGATGCGGAGCAAGCCAGCGGATGGCTCGCGACACGCTGCTGCACTTTGTACTTGCAAAACACTCGAGGGAGAAAAGTGTTGATGAGTTTGTCCACATATTTTATCGAATTATTAAATTATTTGACGGCTGGCAGAAAGCACCTCGCGCTGCAGATAGTGTACCCAGTGGCGGAGTGTGGTTGGCACGGGCTCCAGTTCAAGAGAAGAAATTGGGCCTACGTCTAAGTTATGCCACTGGGTCTCCCAGAGCAAAGGACGCATTGTAATGTTTTTCATAGCAGGTGACAGTCAGTGTGCAGTGTGGTCAACAAACATGGTATTTTTATTCTCTCAACAGGCCATGGCATTTGCAAACCGATGAAGAGTCGATTCTTTGCCATCATTTTCTATTATGTCTCGTTTAATCAGTCTCATTTGTCCATTTTTATCTCGCTCCATTAGCTGATGTAACATGATCATATCATTTGCTGATTATTTGCATAAAGAATCCATTCCCACGTGCACGATTTCAATGCGTGTATTGCGAGCGTAAGAATCGAATTTGACGAACGTAATCCATCGTTACAAGTCTCGTACCAATCTGTAGCAGGGTGAAATATCGTGACTGCTGATGCAGCCGTCGCTAACGCTAGGTTTGTTTCAAGATGGGGGGGGGGAAGAAAAGTTACTTCGTGCAAACGAGAACGCTTTCTGGATGACACACACTTGCAGATTAGTGGGAGTCGATTGAATTCACAGCGCACGCAACACAATGTGCATCCGGGCCCAGCGAAACGACGGCCAACGTTCCACGCGACGGGAATAAATACCGGCGACTCTTATTGACGTGGCAAATTCGCAGCACCGGCCCCGCGTCGCCAAAGACTGCAAGCTTCAGCAGAAACAAATTACTCTGTTATGATGCCAAGGTTACGAGCGACACAAATTGCGGGCGGCGTGCGTGCGGACCCAGCCGCCGCCAGAGTGTGACCCGTGACAGCTTCCTCCACGATGACAGGCCCACATCACTCGCAAGCAGCAAACTCTTACTTCTTTTCATCAACGTCTATCCCACTTGCCGGCCATCGTAAAAAAAAAACATTTTTAAGGTCACGCTGGATGTGCTGTAGTCTGAAGGTCAAAATGCGAGCCTAAGAAAATTGAAATCCTGGGAAGAGCCGTGCCCCAATACATCTTCGTTATACATTATGGATTTTTCTATTCTTTTTGACTGCCTCTGTTATCAAAGTCCTTCAAAGGTGCTCATTAAATGGATCCTGTAACCTCTATTACTGCAACAAGCAAAAAAGGCCCATAAACAAATTACCAGCACTCAAATTGCATGTGTGATTTTGTTATATTTTGGTCACGATTTACTTAAGCGGTTCAGCGTGTGATGTATCCATCTTTATTTCCACGTGGCCGACTCACTGTGTATTTATTGTCAGCGCAGGTTGCATGCTCGCCCAACTTCTTATTTTATTATAGATATCACAGCAGCAGCAGATTCCTAACCCACTTTCGAATACATTTTATTCTTAAGATTTTCATATAAAAAGCGCAATCTTCTTGATAACACTTTTGTACTAAATGTTATTTAAAAATGTATCTTTAAATAGTGTACGGGTTGAGCCAGAGGCCAGAGAAACTGAGGGCTATGCAATATTTTAGTCCAACCCTAACCCAGTAGCAGTGCCTCATGGCCACATCGCAACATGCCGTCATTCACAGACATTGTGTATGCTAAATTCTACTGGCCACATTTGAATGTACAACTTTTCTAATTCTACGGGTAGGTTCACTGCGGCAGCACCTGAGATTTGATGTAGAAGTTTGTTTTCATCTACATTAAATACCTGAACACCACCTACTATAGAGCAGCAACTAATTTGTGCCAAGGACCAATTAAGTATACCGACTATAATCGCCCAAGAATGTCTGTCCGTAACGGTCGTGACGTCACTCCACATCGACCAGCCCCCCTCATTAAAATTCATGAGCAGGTGACATCCTCCAAATGGACCCCCCCTCATTAATAATCATGAACAGGTGACGTCACTCCACATCGAACAGCCCCCCTTCATTCAAAATGATTAAGGTGACGTCCTCCAAATGGACACCCCCCCCCCCATTCATAATAATTAGCTGCTGACGTCACTCCATATGGGGGGGGGGGTGAGGTGCCTCCTCTCCCCCCTCCTCGGCGTCAACTTACAACCCTCAGTACAAAGGCAGAACCCTCACGTCACGCAATCTCCGTAACGCTATTGAGACATCAAAGTAAAAAGGACGTCATGATGAACAAGGGATTATAACCTTAAAATAAAATAGGTCTGTGTCACCGAGCCCTTACAAATTGCACACGCATCAATGCAATATCACGTCGCCATCTGCTTTTCGCTTGCATGTTTCAGATTTACTGCAATACACGGACAAAAGGCTCGTTAAACTATCTTCTTGAGAACTGCTTTTTATATTTAGTTTGTTGTTCTTTCCCCGCATCTCCGATTAGCGGTTGGTTACGTACGGTGCGAAAGAAGTTCCATCTACATACATACAACACCTACCGGGGTTGTCATAACAATAAATAAGAATCGTTTGTGTGCATCTAATACGTTTATCATGAACGTCATTTATATTTTAAAGGCAAAATGCCATGACCGTTGCTCCGCATCTCCCTTACCAGATACCCGTCTCTTACAAGCTTCAAGTCTGTGACTGTGGCCACCAGCTCATCGATTTTCCCATCTCTCTCGCGCAGCTGCATCTGTGACATTTCACAAGAAAACAAAGCCTCTTGAATATGCCACACACACCTTTAGTTTACACTGCAAGTGAGCAGATGTTTACATCAATGGATTCTTACTGTTATGATATGCGTATCGAATCATGTGCACAATATGAACTACTGAGGGTTTATTTTTTACCGTGCAATGCATGTAATCGCTTCGCAGAAATGCTGAGGCTGCTATGAATTCTACGTGCACCAGTGACAAAAAGAATTGATTCGTGACCCCCAAATCATGACCCCGAATCAAGAAAATTCATTGCATCGTGGCTGGTGGGAATTGTTACATCCATACTAACAAGGTGGGGTTGCTTTCCATTTATTAGGGACTTGAACTTACAAACGAATCAAAAATGTTTCGTTGGGTGCAGTCTGAACCGATAATCCACATTGTGAACATTGCGTGAAAAAAAAATCACATGTTATTATTAACACCACTCTGCTTACATTCTTGTGTGTGTCCTTGTACATTTACACATTGTAAAAATGGTGTTTAAAGTTACCAGTAGTTGCTATTAACATTAGTATGTGCACATTACATTGCAGAATGACTGCTTCAAACGATGCATCCTGAAATATTAGTCAATAACATGAAGATCATATTCTATAATTTGTGGCAGTAACAAAAATCAAAACTATACAAAAGAGCAATGTGGGGATTCTCAAGTTTAAATGTTTTCGTATTTGTAAAGCAAGCTGTTCGAAGATTAAAGGGGCAAACACTGCACATTATCCCGCTACATGTAGCTAGTGCAATTAAACTGTCATTTCGCTTTTAATTAAACTCTCTCCGAGCATGAAACATTTCAATCCAACAGCCAGCGGTGTCCATTAATCGCCGGCAAAGTGGAGATGTAATTCAATATGTATCATGGACATCTTATTTGAAGACCTTTTATATAACATGTCCATTTAAATAATTGCAGGGACAGCCAGAGGCCAGTGTAAGAATGTGGGTTATGCAATTGTTAAATTCTGAGCTCATGCTTTATAGCAGAGCATTCTGCTGCTACACAAATCATGTGGTATCCCAGCAGCAGTGCCTCTTGCCGCATATCAGAATAGGATGTCGTTAAGAAACTTTGGCATGTTAAACACTACCCGGCCACACTTTAACATTGTGTTTAGTAAATTGCCCTTTTCCCATACCTCCAATGAGCAGTTGGCTACGTACGGTGCGAAATAAGTTATGCATATGTTAATGTACCGTGTGGCAACATCGAAAGCTGCTTTCGACATATAAGTTGTTCACATTCAGTAAATATCTCAACATATTGTAAACACAGTGAACACACATTTTGTAATTGGTTTCACCAACATCTTTCGGGGATATCACTACAATAACATAAGTGAGAATCACGTGTATAAAACACTGTTCATCGTGGAGATAATGTGTAATGTAAAGTTAAGTGCCATCCTCATTGCTCAGCATAGCCCTTACCTTATGCTCATCTATTTCATCCGTTAATTCTTTAAGTGTATGTTGCAGCTCGTAGATTGCAAAATCTTTCTCCTGCTGCTGCCTCTGTGTGCAACATAGCAACAAGAAAAAAAATGCACCTTGTACACACACCTGACGTTGTTGTCAATAATGGTCAGGAATGTAAACATCAATCAATTTAAAATGATTTGTTACGCTCAAGACATCCACAGTGAATAATCGTGCATCCAATAACTACTTTCTCTTCCGTTACCGTTTGTTGCATACAGTTACTTGCAGAAAGCATGAACCCATTATGGATTCCATTGCACCACAATGACAATAAAGAATTGATCTGTGGATCGAATCGTGACCCTCAAATCGTGACCTCCAAAGCATGCAAATTCATTGCGTCATGGATGGTGGGAAGTGTTAAATCCATACCAGGCGAGATGTAATGGTGACTTAAAATGTTTTTGGTTAGTTATTAAATGTAACTGCGTGCAGTCTGTACACTGAGTGGATTTTAAAATGACACCATTATCATTATTGATATAACTGTGCCTTGAGATGCAGTGCATTGTCAAATTAATGCATACGAATTCTGTTACAATTTAGCTGTCACGGAAAATGTATACTTTGTTATGAAAATTGTTGAACATTCACCAATAGCTTCTATTACATTTAGTGTATGCAAAGCACATGGCAAACTGACTAGCTGAATTGATGTATCCTGATATGTCAATTAACACAAAGATCATGTTCATATTCTAAGATTCATGGAAATTTCATCAACAAGATTAAAACTGCATGAAGGGGTGAAGCGTATATTCTCAAGTTTTGAATGTTTAATGCATGCTGTTCAAAGATTAAAGGGCAAAGACTGCACATTATCAGCCACATGTAGCTCATGCAATTAAACTGCCATTTCCCTTTTAATTAAACTCTCTGAGCATGAAACATTTCAATCCAACAGCCAGCGGTGTCCATTAATAGCCGGCAAAGTGAGTACGAGGTTTGTGTTGATCGGGGATTAATGAATAGATGCTGAGGGTGCGATGCAGACGGTAACGCAGCTGCACACCACGGATTTACCCTGGAGTAGCGCCCCTGGGGTGCGCCGAGGCTCGGGCACATTTCATAGCACGGGGCCAGCCAGCCATCTGCTTCGCTGTGATACACAGCACAAGGGGTCCCCCCCCCCCCTCCGTAGCTCACACCCGGGCCCCAGGCCTCCTTAACGCTACCCCAGCTGTGCGCGGGTCTGTTTATCCACGCGCATGTTTTGCGCGAGTGTTAACCAACGAGGGAAGCGCTTGTCGCATCAAGATTCACCCCCTCCTTGCAATTTGAAAAATTGTCACAATCTAGGGTCACGATTCGAGAGGAGGATTGTTGTACCGCCAAACTTGTGATGTTTCTCTTTTTTCTTACGATTTGTACCGTTTGGTTGGCTCCATGAGCATGAATGAGACGGCGTATAATTTGTATTTGCATAAACAGAAACCAATTGATTCTTACACGTTCAATTTAATGCACGCAACGTGAGCTTAAGAAACTATTTGAATTGACTATTTGGTACATCGTTACATTGATGCCAAGAAGTGTTTTTCTTACTTTTAGATATCAGTACATTCAATTGTGACATGTAAAGAACCGCTGTGCGATGGTGCGATTATATTGCAAAAATACCCACCCCCATTTGTTGAATGACTAAATTCATATTCCAGAAATATTTTTTTGGGGGGGGGGTACTGGAAATCCTACTCTAAGCTTAAAGACATTCACCCGGGCAAAAACACTTCAGAGCAATAGCATACATTCGCATTGTAAATATATTTAAGATTTCAAAACTGTAATTTGCAAATCTTTACTCTTCCCCAACCCCCACCCCTCGAGTATATTTCAAAAAAGCTTTCTCACATTATAACGAGTGTGGTACGATCAAAGTTTAATGCTGCAACGGCAGTGGTCTCGGGATTCCAATCCGCGCACACAATGCAGCGAGGCAAAAACGTCAGCGGCAGATATTGATTGATTGGCTCACATTTGGGCTCACTGAAATGGAAGGCCACTTGCCAGAGGCGCGCGCTAAACCGCGGAGAAATTCATGCTGTACTCAGCAAGAGATTACGCAGCATGCTGCTGGCATCTGCCAGTGAACCACCATGAAAATGGCAAACAAATTGAAACACAAAATCTAATTATTCACCAGCGGGACGGCAAAGCAGTTAGGAAGTTTCTCGCAGCACACCAAAAACACATGCGCCAGATTGTATGCGGGCTGGTTTGCAAGCAGGGAGGCAATATCCTCCACGTGAAGTTTTTGTGGCAAAACACTGCACGTTGTAAAGTTGGAAAGGTTTCTGGAGTGGTGCACCATTCAGCTCTCACGCTACATTGTGGGAAATACCGAAATTTCTTGTTTGGTTTGCTGCTGCTCATTGAAGAACGTCTCCATCCGCATCACCTTCTCTTCCAGAAGCTGCTTGTCCTCCTTCTCGTGCTGTGTGTTGATATCGCATGACAAGAATTAGGACGCACGTCGAACACAGCCTCCGATGTAGCTCACTCGCGCCGTCCAACAAAAGTGCCCTCTCTAAAAGCATCGCTAGGCTAACCCGGGCCCCCCCTTAAGGAAAAGCAAATAGGTTCGATGTGCGGTTGAAGCTACACGTGAACTGGTAAAACAAAATACGCAATTTACGATTGCCGCATTGTATCGGTGCTCTAACGGCACCGGTGAGCAATGCTTGGAACCCGCGCCGTGGAACAAGAACAAGTAAACAGACACACACATATGCTGCTTCTCTGCTGCAGGAGATAACTGCTAAAAATCGGCACCGCTCCAACGTTGTTTAGAAATTGTGTTTGTTTGTTTGTTGGTTTCTTTATTTAAGCACGTCAGCATTTCTCAAAGTCAACAGTGTGCCTGGTTTAAAGTGCTCAGGTAATGAGTACGTAGAGATGGGATGTGCAGCCACTCGAGTGTAATGCACGCCTTACTTCCTCTAAAAAGCTTGTTACTATGGCTGCTGTAAGCGCATGTCCTGCGATGCACGGCTGCTGACATTCATGGTTCAAGTCTAGCGTGTCGCAAAGTTTTAGCGAGCGGGATTTACACTACCGTGAACTTTGTCAGCAGATCTTCCTTCTCCTTTTTAATCTTATCCAGAGCCGACCGGACGTCTTTCAGCTCCAATGCCTTTGTTGAAAGCTGATCCTGAAAAAAAAAGTGACCATTATGGGCATACACTGTGAAAGCACCCAGAAAGTGGCAAGCCTACGAGAAGACATATAAACAGCGTAAAGTTAAAGGTAACACAGAATGCATTAAACATGAGAAATGGCACAAAGACAGCAGAAAAAAAACTGTAAATGAAAAAGGAAAATAAATGGAAGCATGCCTTTTTTGCAACACAAAAAAACAAGCCAAACAATAAAACAAAAACAAACAAGCGAGTTCAACTGCCAACAAAAGACAGAGCACTGTACGATGAAACTGAGAATATAACGGCCTGAATAGGATTGGTGACAGCAAAACAAAATCCAAATTGCACGTCGAATGACGATGCAGCGTACTGAGTGAAGATTAAAAAAAACACAACACGCGAGAGGAGATTAGCAGCAAACCATTAGCTCTTCAAGCATTCAATTACGAGGCAGCATTCGTTTATGACGATGGCAGTAATGAAGCACTGTCAATGTGTCGTCTCCTACAAAAAAGTGACATGGGTGTCTTCCCTGCCAAATTACACAGGAATCTGTAGGTTCGCTCGCTTGTAAGTAAAGGAAACTGTAGAGTCACTTGAGCACTGCGTTACCTGCATGTTGGCCTGCTCTCTAGCCAGCTTATCCGACAGCACTTCCGTGGCCCGCTTCTCCTCTTCAATGCTCCTCTGCAGCTTCTGCAGCTCCTCTTCCAGCCGCTCTCTGTTCTCCTTCTCTTTCTGAGCAACATCGCGAACGACAATCCGAGATCAAGTGTTCAGGTCCTTGTTTGTGTGTGTGTGTAGTTTTTGTTCACGTCACCTTTCTCTGAGAATGCAATTCCTAAAATGGGTTTGGCGACGCTCGGACAAATCTGCGCCAGCTGTTTCGTTAATTCACCCAATGAAACGGTGCAAGTGTCCTTTATGAAAATAAAATACATTTAAATTAGACGTAATATGTAATTATAGCAACCTGCTCTGAGAATTTGAGTAATGGTCTAACATTGGCCACTTTAACCCCCCCAAGCTGTTGTGTACGGCCAAAGGAGGCTGGGAAAAAAAAAGCTGTTTGTGGAGCCACCGCTGGTTAACTCGGCTATTTGTATCAATTACTGATGACAGCTGAAGGAATGGAAATTTAAGAGTGTGCCGCCAGAACTAACCAGCTGGTGTATGAGAAAGAATCGCTGCCAAATTTATGTGGGGATCAGCCGTGCGGGAAAACAAAAATATAAGTAATAACCTCACTTGCTAGGCAATGAAATTCCTATCTATACATCTATAAAAATGCATCACATTTAAAAGCAAATGCTTGCCAATTTTTTTCCCCGCATTCTTTCACGAAGCTAGAACAAGCTATTATTTTTATCTAAGCACTAACATTATTCTCCAGCGTACACACATTATGTCGTGTTGCATTTAATTACGTGCGAACAACGGCACAATTAATTACGGCTCAAGTTTTACGACAATTGTTATCTCAACAACAACAAAAAATACTTTGTGCAGCAAACGCACACTGGGAGGGATGGGCATGCAATCCTTACTTTGAACATTTCCTTATACTTCTTGCACTTATCCGTTTTTTCCGCCAGCTTCTCCATCGCCCGAGACGACAGCTCACCGCCCAGGTTCTCCTTCATCTCAGACGCAGCTGAGAGGGAAAGGGGAGGGGGAGGGAATAGTGATGCGTGCAAGGCGGCCAAAAGAACACACATGAAATGAGTTTTATCTCTCTCCGCTCTCAACCGCCCCGTCGTAGATTCTGCCGGCGGACGACAGAGACATAAGTTACGGCGATAACTTTTTACAGGATCAAGGGCACTGAAATGTTTTAAATGACGCGCTTGAGAATAATGTGTCTCGACTTACGAGGGGACTTCTGGGTTTCCATCGAAACGACCGCCGGCGCTTCCACCTGTTCATCCTGTCGCAACAAGGCAGCGAAGGGAGAATTTTTGCGTTAACGTTTCAGTTGAAGTGGCCACAATAAACCGCTTCGTTTTTTTCGAGTCGAGGAGGAAGAGCAGCACTTTCAAGTGAAAGGCGTTAAAATCGATTAGTGCAAATGTGAAAGCAAAAAACTGTTCATGTGACCAAATGCACAGGACTGTGAACATGAAATGACATTTAGACGATGACCTTCTCAACTGGAGCAGATTACATCCAACCTCAAAAATGTATTTTATTTTTAGAAAACTTTTAGTCAAAACTGTTAAACTGAATTGGTCCCTCCTCTTATTTACCAAGGGCTAAAATGTAGGCTTTAACGACAAATATCTTTATCGATTTACATGAATGCTTATGCTCACTGTACATGCATCTAATGATACGTATAGGAAGTTATTATCGATTTTGTATTCTGTGTATGTAAAGGAGTTCATGTGATTCTCTGCCACTAGAGACCGCTATTGTCACCCTCATGAAAAAAATAAAATAAATGTGATTCTTGGACAAAATCGCCGCCCCAAATCGTGACCATTCATTGAAACATAGGGAGGGGGGGGAGAGGGGGGTGGGCATGACGATTTAAAAAACAGCTCTCGATTTCACAAATGGAGCATGCGCTGCCACCTCGAGCATCCCGGAACGTACCCATTGCTGCTTCGCCTTGGTGAGCTCCTTCTGCAGCCTCATGCACTCCTTAAACTTCTCCTTGTAGTGCTCGGCTCCCATCTGCAGACGCAATTTCAGGTCTTCATTCTCCTTCCTGAGTTCGTCATAACCAGGCGAGTCTTCACGCAAGCCCTCAACGTTCTTGCTTTCCATCTGGAAAAGACGACGACTTGGCTTGGTCAATGAAGTCGCAGGTATGAGACCGGCTACTTCAGTGCAATGGACTAAAACATTTTGCGAAATTTCACAGTTTAATCATTTCCCCCCACCACTCCCCTCAAGTGAAAGCTTTCAAAATCAGATGTTTCATCACTTCACAGAATGATTCCCAACTATCAACTCAAAAATCTGAGGACGGAAAAGAGTAATTTTTTTTAATTACTTTTTTTACCTTACCACTGTCAATAAATTATATAGACCTTTATCAATATGGGTCCCTGGTTCCTTCCAGTAAAAATGAGCGCTCACTTGACCCTTGTTATAAAAAAGAAGAGATGGACTTATTGCCTCTTAAGCATGTCAACTGTGCATTAAGTTCATCCAAAATAAACTTTAGCAATGGCAATCCAAAGACCGCTTGCACAGATCGTATAAGGTACGCCGATACTTTTAAATGTTAGCAGGCTCACGTAGAGAGCAAGGAATTAAAATGTTCCGTGCGGATTGAATATGTCAAAGCCAAGAACACGAATTGGTATCATTGGGCACCTGAGTGACGAGGGTGCGAAGTTCCTCGCTGTTCGTGCGCTCTTGGTACAGAGAGGCCATCATTTTGTCCCGGGTACTGGTCGCGTCCAGAAGCTCCCCCTGGAGGAGCTTTAACTTCTGCTCGCTGTTGGCCAACTGATCTTCGGTGCGGCGCAGCAGCTCCCGTACCACACCCAGCTCCTTCTGGAGAAGGCGCAGAGCAAACGAGGAGAGTTTCTACCATTTATCATTGCAATGTGATACGCAGTGCAGTTTATATTAGGGATGCAACAATCCATGGACACAGATTGGGTCTAACGATCAAGATACCTGCGTCGAATCCTAAAACTAATAATTACTTTAAATTATTACATGTCTTATCGATATCAGTCAATCTTTATCCACCAGTGAATGAAGCCTTCTCGAGGACGCTGCCATTCCGCATGGTTTGTCTTACGATGCTATAACCCATTACATTCCTGCGCATAAACTTTTCTGCTCCATCTCCGTGGTGGTTCCTCCTCTGAAGCGCATTTTCTGTTAATTTACTGCCGTTACTTCCAATGCGAGGAGACACTCATTATCAGTGGTTACTGTACCAGACGGGCGTACTCAGTAAATGTAGCTTCCCGAGAGAGCTAGTCGACCAGATGCCTGAGCACCGTACATTAGCAAATGTTGCCTTTGCATTGTAACCATCAATGAATCCACCTGCCCTCATTACCTAAAACCACGAAATTCCAAGCAAGAGCTTGCTTACCTTCACTAATTGGAGCCGGAAGAGGCCGTAAGGTTGGCCGAGTGGATGAAAACTCATCAAGCAGATTGCTGCACAGATCAAGTAGTGCCACGCTCAGCGTAGAGTTGTTGAAATCCGAGCACTCGCGTGGACTCACCTCCGGTTTAGATGACTCGGCTCCTGCAGCCCCACAGAGCGACCTCTCTCTGTGAGCCGCGCTTTGCTGCAGGCGGGAGATTTCCTCCGTCAAATCTGAGATCGCGTTGTTCTTTTCTCCGACCTCTGCCTGGGCGGCTTTCAGGTTTGTGTTGAGCTGCTTGTTTTCCAGGTCCGTCTCCTTGATGTGCGTCTGTGTACAGATGTTGGTCACAGTTTGGCATCCATGAGTATGAAACTGCTGTTGGTCTTCTTTTTTTGTGACCAAGACATTTCCATTTGGAACTGCCTGAAAGATTACTTCACTAATCTACATCAGAAGATACTTCACGAGATGTCTTTATCCACACGAGAGAAATATCTTTTGTATACCTTGCAAAACATGCTGGTTGCATGTTAATAGTATTTTTTTCTGAGCTGGAACTAGATAGATCAAGTGAATTACCACGTTTAACAGGATGAAGATGATTTTGTTGTGCAATCATTATGACTGGATTGAGACCAACTCATTACACTTTTGAAAGCATTGTGTAAGGGTGGGCTGAAACATAGCTTAGAACCTAGCATCTCGGTGGTGCTGGTTCATTAATCAGTGTTATTCAGACAGTGTTAGCCTCCTGAGCCACCCAACCACCTCTTGCACTTAAATGGCATTAAAAGCTTCTGCTCACTCAGACTTACCATAAAAAGATTTTTCTCCTCCCTCTCATTTTTAAGTTCGGTCTCTAGCTGTTGCTTTTCAGCAGTCAACTTCTTAATGCTGTCCTTGCACCTGCGCACGGACGGCAGTACAGAAAAGAAGTGGTCTTTAGATACCTGTGCATTTACAACAAAAGAAACGCATCAATCCTTAAACGAGATTGTCACATTTCTGGTGAGCACACGCTCGATCTATAAATCGGGTTTTGTGGCTTTTACAAACCCCTAGACATCAAATTTCAGCATCAAGACTCCGTACCAACATGAAAAATAAGCTTGCGAGGTCAATAAATACCCTAAGGGTAATCATGCACTTTGCTTCTCATAAACGTCGCTCACAAACCCACCCCCAAGGCAAATAGCAATTTGTAAATAGATCACCCAGGGACCTAAGAATCTTATCGGCAAAAGAGTTCCACAGCCATAAGGTGGGCAGTAGGCATGCGGCGATATCATCAGTTAAAATTGATTCTTAGGCTCATTATGCGTGCATCGAACTGCGCGTAAGAATCTAATTATCCACAATTTATTCAAATTATATGCGCATAATCAAAATGTTAACAAAGAAAGCTGAACGAGACGGTTAAAATCAGAATGATAAAGCCATTATTCGCTGAATCAAATGAACCAGATCTGCGATTCAACGATGTTCAGCTACTAAACGTAAAAGTCTATATGAACATATTGGAGGCCTCACCCATCCAGTTCCATCTCTTTGTTCAGCATCTTCTTGCCCAAGGTCTCCAGGTCTCCCTCCAGTTGCTGAACACGTACGGCAGACTCCTCCAGCTGACGTTTGTGCTGCACGAGCCCCGATTCCAGAGCCTGCTTGCTCTGCTCGAGTTCCTGCATCACAAGCGTGACGAAAGCCACATCTCGCCGTTCATACAATGATACGTCGCGGTATTCGTGACAAAAAGTAAGATGTGTGTTTGAGGCAAGTGTTTGGCCAATGTTCCTTGTTGTCATATTTTACAGAATTTTTTTTATATCTTCATCGACAGTGGAGCAAGTTGTCAATTTTGACGAATTGTGAACATGGCTCACGATGTTCACAACTGCAGCAAGACCGTTATGATCACAGATTGACCAACTTGTGTCCTCTGCAAAGGTTGACTGTGGCCAAATAATCCAGAACGGAAAAGCGTCTTGATCTGGTGGTGAAGCCACAACGGAAACTTAGTCTTTCATTGCAAACCAGGCACAGCAAATGGCAGAAATGCTGCCAAGAAATAGTGGAAAACGCCGCGCCGATAAAAACGAACTACGTGTCTGAGCAATGAGCTGGAGCAATCGTTCCATATTTCAACCGGGTAATTTAACTGGTCTTTCAGGATTAATTTATATTTGTATTGCACGATCGATACACCTTTAAGGTGGCTAAATGGTCAATTTAAAAAGAAGAATAAAGCCAGGAATTTAATATCAACAGTATAACCCACTCCAGAGGGCAATGATTCAATGTGTAAACACAGTGCTCTGCCGAGGTACGACAGCTGAAAATAGAATTGGATTTCTAAACTGAAATGATGTCACCCAGCCCCCAGAGATGAAAAGGTCATTTTTTATTCCAATGCAAACCGTCAAACGTCCTCTGTCAAGCACTAAAAGAGAAATGGATTACTCACACGTGGCACACTGGTATGCCAGGCAAACTATACATGGCTGTGGCCTTTAATTAGGTTTATTTTGCCTCATTATCTTGTCAGCTACATGTAAGCAATGCACTTGAGATCCAGTATTGGCTGTTTATGCAGTGGCTATTTTTTTTGCACAGCAAGAACACAGCCACGATGAAGGTTATTAACCCTGCAGTAAGGTAGTGTCTGCACACGCACACACCCATGCGCAGGGCTTAATTTCTCTCTGAATATTTTCTGGGTCGCTGGCAAGACTGGAGTAGTCATGTGCCTAGCAGACAGTGAGAGACATACTGCATGTGGTGTGCAAAGAGCTTACTTTTTCAACGAATCTGGCTACGACTGGAGTAGGCACGCAACGTATAGCCATTGCGAGAGGTATTCTGGATGTGGTCGGGCACGTGTGTAAATATTTTCCGCGTGACCGACCCGGACCGACCCAACTGAAATGAATCCTTGCTCGTGCATCCCCAAAGAAAACTGCGGGAAAATATTTCCCGAAATGGCGCGTCCGCATTCATCACCGAAATGCCAATGTAAAAAAAATATATCCAGTCAGAGCACCATGAATGTTGAATGATTGGCACTCATACCGTGTAGCGGCTCTGCAGAGCACAGTCCTCCTTGCGCCGCCCGTCCAGCTCCTCAGAGAGCTGCTTGATTTTCTCATTCATGCCGGCCACTTCGGCCTCCATATCAGATTTAGCTTGGCTCAGCTCCTTATACTGGCGCTGCACCTCCTCCAAGGAATTCTATCAGACAGCACGTCTTGTTAGTGGTACGAACCTTTTGTTTGGGCAACATTTGTACAAGTTAACTTCTCACACGAACTCTAAAAAAAAACGCTAAAGCTTTTTAAACGGTTATCATGCCACGCGGAATGTCTGAGTTTTTCTCCTCCCAAATCGACAAGGTTATTTTCGAATACCTATTGCGTTTTTAGGAGTGAACCTTTTTTCTTGCTGCTTCAGGTAGCATTCTTTAAAGGGCTATTGCGAAATCTATGCAGTCCCTACTCTATTGTTTAATATTCAGTGTGGAACACCGGGCCATCTGCTTCTTGCTTTGCTGTCAGCAGTATTGTAAGTGTTTATGGAGAGATGATGGGCCTTGTCAGGCAGCAGGAAAATGTCACCTGCCATCGCACGCTCCTTCTGCTCTGCCATCTGGGGCTAATAGAAACACCTTATCTGGCTCAGCCCTGCCGAGCGCACACATTTATTCCTAAAAGCCAGCGTTGCTCTCCATCACTTTCGCTAAATACAACTGGAATTAAAGGTTACCGAAAGCCCTACTCTTCAAGCGCGGCAATTGTAAACGTAAAGAGCAATAACAGTTCTACGAAGTGGCTGGGTGGGGCTCAGGGGTCACAACACGAAGCTGGCAACACTTAGAAACTTGGGTTTGAATTTGGGTTTCAGCCACCTGTGATTAAACTGGCTTCTCGAGTGCAGCGAGTAGATGGTCACCTAATGATAGCACATATTACATTTGGTTTTTCAGTTTGTTATGCTTAATCCTACTTCTAGATTTAAAATGTAGGTGTTACTGACATGTAATGAAGAATATTTCGAGAGGATGAAAAAGTGTGCTCTTAAGTGTGGCTAATTTAGGTTTATTCAAGTGACTAGGGAAGTAGTCACGTGCCATCTTCTGGGGCTGTTTAATGTTTTTAGTTGAAAAGTTTAAAAGGCAAACTATACATCACTAGCGGGAAGTACCCGGCATTGCCTGGGGGAAAAAAATATTTCAAAACATTCTCTCAAAAACATAACATATACATACACAAATAATAAGTGATAAATTGTTAATTTAACTCCTTTACATTTGACGGATGGGAAAAAGAAATCGCGATTTATTGGTCGGGGGGCTTATTGCGTCGTACGTGTGTAGTTTGTTGAAATGTAAAGCCAGCAGTTTGATAGTTAAATGCGTCACAAGGGTGTGTCCACACACAGACAGACATGAAATTACTTTTATAGGTAAGATACTATTATTTAAAATAATCTATACCTCGAGTTTCCTCGCTGGTTGCTTGCTGGACTCCTCTCCATTAACAATGACTCTGTTGTTAGAAGCCTGGCTAAACAGGAATTTTCCGTGTAACAAACACCGAGTTGAAACGTTGGAAGAAGTTCGGAAGACATTATAGTGACACCAGAGGTGGAAGTAACAAATACAGAAGATGGACACGATTCATTTAAAAATACTCTAACTTTTCAACTTGTGCTCCTATTAATGTAATTATGTTGCCAAAATATTCTTTAAATTCCAAATATATAAAAAACAATACATATTATTTTATAATTTTAGTACGTAATATGCTTTTATTACTTTCAGTGCTCCGAGTATTAAAACTACAGCTGTCTCCTATTTTCTGTTGTAGAGCAACGGCTTCTCTATTCGCGAGAATCATAATAAAAACACATGTCGAGGAGTGTGTAAACAACATTTTACTAACAACATTGCCCCTCCTTGTAGCCTTGCCAGCTGCACGAAAAGACTGTGTTGTCCCATCGAGGTGATGATGATGATGACGATGAAGGGCGCGTTACCTTCAGCTGAGCGGCCTTGGAGGTGACAACAAGGATGTCGGATTCACCCTCAGTCTCCAGGGTGAAGAGCTCGTCGGACTCGGAGGAGTTGCGGAACTGAAACGGCGTGCTGGCTCCGCGGATCTCGCCATTGCTCGTGACATAGCACAGCTGGTAGAACTCGCCGTCGTCTTTCGGCAAGTAATACGCTGGCAGGGGGGGTCGAAAGGTCACAAGGTCGCAAGTGGCGATAAACGTAATGCAGAGGTGTGCGTGCGTGCAGCACCTTGTGTCAAATGCTTGCTGGATGAAGGCTTCCCCCCCATGCCGTGCGGGTGGACAAGGCGGAGATTAATAACACATTTTAAAAGACCAACTGCAAATTACAATTGCTTATTGATTTAATAGTCACCGTTGCTTTTCGGTGCAATATTATTATCCTGATTGATTAGAAATTAACACATTAGCATACAAATGTGAAATGCTGTAATTCATTTTAACCTGATAATTGCCCAATTTGGCTTTAAATAAAAGATTAAAATGATTGGTTGCTATATTTAATGCAAATCAGTAAACATCATGGATCAAGCACAGTGGAAAAAGACAAAACTGGAGGCAGCAATGTTCGTTGATGCCAGCACGGAAGGTGTTAATGCTCACCTTGGAAAATGAGATGCTGCTCCGAGCCGAGGCTGGTCTGAGTAGAGCTTGGCACTGGGGCCCACAGAAAGGTGAAGTAGTCACGTGGGGTACGCCAGCCGACCTACACACACACATGCAAGGCTGGGAGTGTCACTCAGTCCACCTCGCTGGGCTAAATCGCCCAAAATGGGCACTGCGCAATGAGGATGACAGACGAGAGATGATGCCCTCTGGTCTGCATGATAGTATGATCAACAAGCTAAATTTCCATATATATTTTTATATTGTTTAATTTTAGTTCAATTGTTATTTGAAGTGTACTATCGGTCGTTATCAAGTCATGAGATGAAGTGAACGCTCAGAACTCTTGCCCGAGCATCGCATTATTCAGTGTTAAAGAATGACTTGTGGAAAGTGACATCGCATAACTACTTCTGAGATCCATTCAAGTGACCTCTCATCCACATTTGGCGGTACCACTGTATCGCCCGTCCTACTCGAGATGTTCGTTGCATTGCGTTAAAACCAAAAGCAGAATTTAAATTCTAAGAGCTGGATTGTTTGCCACATTATGAAAACCAGATTCAATTAAATTGATTTTTGCACCATCATTGGTGACTTGGTCTGAGTCTATTAAGTCACTGCAATTGAGAACCCAGATGAATCACAGGAGGCTATACTTCAGACATGTTGACATGTGCCCGTAACCATCGCAACCAACTGTTCATGATTAATAAAATCAATAACTTTTTTACACATTCTATTCTGAACTTACAAGTTGCTTTATTATTTAGAATTTTCATGAAATTCTCAGCATCCCACACACGCAACTAGTGTAACACGTGTGGTCATTTGAATGTAAAAAAAAATCAGATAAGGAAAATAATCATCAGTTTGTGCAGCTATTAGGCAATTTAGTCATCTGACACTGAACAGAAGGCAGCCCAATAGCAATTGTACATGCAGCACTAATACAAATAATATACAGGCTCACAGGGTTTATGGTGATAAACAAATTTCCCAAGTGGAACAACCGAGCATTGAAACTATAAGGACAGCACTCTCTTTATACGCACTAAGGGAAGTGTCATCTATAAATAGCACAGAATAACTTGTTAAGCAGATTGAGACACCGCGAGCAGGAGGGAGCTCATGTGATGGCCGTGTGTGCCCGGTTTGTTACAGTTCTGGGAATGAACAGCTTTGGCAACGAAGGTGAATTGCACAGAGGCGCTTTCTTTCAGTCCGACATTACTTTTGCGTTTTATGTACGAGGCATCGCGGGCCTTAATCCAAAAGGATACTGACCGTAACAGGTTAAGAAGGATGGGATTTTGCTGCACTTAAATGCCGTTTATATAAAGCAAACCTCAGCAGTGTAATACTATTCCGCTGTCTTCAGGTGGCAGCAAATACCTATATATTAACGGCAAATACACAAGCAACACCAAACAGAGGGAACTCTACCAGTCAGAAGCAGAACTGGAAGAGGGCTCGATAACCTATAAACTGAAGCATTCGGTACAAATTTTAAAATGTGCAACAAATGTTTACAGTGGGGAAATACTCTACCGTAAACATGTAATGAGTCACCCCTACCGCAATTCTATGATCTTGTGACAATTTGATGTAACGATTACATTTTACAAATCGATTACTTGAACGGCACACATGGTGAATGCAGGGAGAAACTGCAGAATTTAACGCAAATGATAATGTACAAAACATATAGTGGTACGACTGCATAGGACCTGTTATAAGAATCTATGAAATAATTATTGAACAATCGCATGTGCAGCCCATGACAGACATCCAGCATTGCATTGACAAAGGGCTGTATGCATGTAGAACTTCTTTCGCACCGTACACAGCCAACGGTGCTAACTGAAGGTGTGGCTGTAACTTATTATTATTGTTGGTATGAATCTCTGGAGCTCGATCTAGCAGATTACCCTTCAGCCCAGTGGCGTGATCAAGCAATTACAGGGCCAAACCTTTACCTGCTGGATTTTTAGTGATAGAAATCCCCAAAAATACATTGGACAAAACCAATCCTTACAAAGATAATTCAATGCATGTAGCATGAGAGTAAGGCTCTTTTTGAATTGATACATTATTCATTCATACTAGCTTTTTTTCCCATCCAAGGACGGGTGCATATTGCAGTAAATGTGAAATATTCAATAGAAAAATTGTTCAGCTTATGATTATTAATGAGGGGGGTGGGTTGCCCCATGTGGAGGGGTGCGGCATGTGGAGTGACGTCACCCGCTCATGATTATTAATGAGGGGAGGGGTGCGGCATGTGGAGTGCACGACCTTCTTGTGCGTTAGTGTAAATTTCCACGTGGGCATGAATATTAATGAGGGGGGGGGGGATCTTTTGCAGTGACGTCACACACGGATGTAGCACTGTGCTGCGCAGAGAAATGTTTTACCGTTACTTTCTGTAAAGAAACGTCATATTTGAAGTGGTTTTGCGGAATAAATGATTAAATTCAGCTCGACCTTCCTCTGCGTGAGTGCAAAAATCCACCCACTCATGAATATTAATGAGGGAGGGGTGGGCCTCATGTTGAGTGACGTCACGTGCAGGACACACATTCTTGGCTCATGAGATTAGTAATTTAACTTTACACTAACCAGCTCTACCCAGGGTCGCGATTATAATGAAGAGAAAATTCTGTCCCGTTTGTTACACATCACTGTTTATCCTTTGTTCTGTCTATAATGTAAAGTTTGTTTGCTCTATTGGCCAAAATGTAACATGAGCATAGTTTTCATAAATTGTACATCACCAATTCTCACGTACATGATTTTATGCATGTATTGTAAGCATTACAATCGATTATAAATTAGTGAATAAATACATCGAATCATATCGAGTGATGAAGATGACTAGTTTCAGCAATTAAGCTGATGGATGCGAGAACACTAACAAAGAAACCAATTATTCTTTGGGTCTTTCGGTTAAACCTATCTATGTCCCTTTACCGAAAGACCCAAAGAATATGAATTCCTGCAGCCACGAAAGCTTTAAGTCAAGATTTAAAGAAACCTATAGATTTTTTTTACACCGAACTAATAATATAATGCTGATTACAGGTTGGGAGGTCATAACCTTGCATTGTCTGTTGATGAGGCAAGCAAGAAATCTCGAATTTGAAGATTGTGGTGTTTTGAGTCCATTATAGCTTAGCAAGGTTTGCCAAAATAATGCTGTTGTAAGCAGTTTGCTTTCAAAACCTGTTTGATGCAAAGTTCACAGCAGTGCATATTTGACATTGTCGTGTGCCTGTAAATGCACACGACAATGTACCTTGACCGGAAAGGATACAATGTGTAACATTCTCAGAGTTGTGGACTAAGATATATATTTTATCGTGTAAAAAGTGTGGGCCTATGACCAAATCACCCTCAAGTGTGCGCTATCTTGTAAACTCTCGGCAGCTAAGCAAAGTTGAGCCTGGATAGTGCTTAGATGGGCAACAAAACCACGCACAAACTAGTTGTTATAGGCTCCTGCAAGGCTACGTGGTGGGCAGCAGAGGGCAGTGCCACAAAGTTAAACGTTGTGCTCTCCTTCTATCCTCCAACGTCTATGCTTCCCACCTTGACCAAGCCCGCACTGACCATCGTAGTGAAGTGTGTGTGTGGTTAAATAACCCCCGTGACCCAGGAATCATGAAGCCTTCTTCCAGCAGTGTAGACATATTGCAATTTATTGACCATGATTTCTTTACGGATAAAAGTCACAAGTGTTTTAAAGAGAGAGCACTAAAATACACTGAGAACTTTAACCTACATATACAGGGCTTTTGAAATCCACAATAAAATGGAGCAAAGTTCAACCCTTGGCTCTTTCCTAACTATTTGTAAATGACGGAACATTCAGTTCCCTTTCCAAGGCAATCTGTGTAGATGCTGACTCACATGAATGAGAATGACACATTTAAAAGCACTGTAAGATATTTTTCAAGACTCAAATGCATTTTCAAGGCTGCATCCACGTGACAAATGATTATAATACTGCATACTAGATCAAAGCAAATAAGTCTGAACATGGTAGTACAGCAACGGATTGTTGAATCTATCTGTGAGGCACTCTGTTAACTTCTCTTACACGTGGGTTTTCTCCGCATACTCAGGTTTCCTCCCACATGCCAAACATTCATAAATGGAATATCAGCAAACTCCCACGGTCCCATGTTGCAACAATGTGTCTAGCCAATGCACACCAGCTGACCTCATCCCTCCATCTTGCGGTAGTCATACTCTCAGGCATGTTCCGTGCTAGCAACCATTCCAACTTGTAAGTGACCATTATTTAGCTTGTATTTATCTTGAGCGTAAGTTTTCCCAATTATTAATTTTTTTATTGAATGCAATCCATGTCCATTGGTTGTTACGACTGCCATCAGTGAATCAGTTGACATTTATGAAAGATTTTACAAACCAAAGTCTAAATAAAACTATTGAGGAATGACAAAAAAAACAATAATATAAACCTACATGGAGATTGCACAAAGAAACACTTTCAACTGTGTTCATTTACAGCAATATTAGATGCTTTATAAAACATTGGACTCGTAAAATAAAGACAAATAACATAAATGGAAAATCCATAATATTGTATGTACCTGTAGTGACTGACTCAAAGACACTAAGAGTAGGAGGCACTCTGTTTATTATACGGCCTTAACAGTTAACACTTGGTAACTAGGGTCCCCAGTCAGGGCAGCTGGGAGACTGCCTGACTGGCGACGCCGAGATGGTGAAGACGGAGACGACGGTGAAGACTCCGGCAGCACGACGGGGACCCCACTTCAAACGACAGCCCCAAGCTCCCCTCCCGGGGCCCCTATTATACTGGGGGGCGTGGCCTGGCTCCGCCCCCGGCCACGCCCCCTTCTGGAACCTACTAGCGGGTTCTCGATGTGCCCCTTCCGTAATCTTTCCCCTACATCCCTCTCTGGTCTATCACGTGGCCTGCTGTCAGTCGGGGCTGCTGCAAGCAGCAGTTCCCCTTCCCTGCCAGCAGCCAGCGCTATGCTGCTACGTGACCGATTCTATGTCACTACATACCAAAAAATCTCACATGTGGGTAATGACAATATAACAGTTTGGAAGCTGCATTACTTTTGCTTAAATAATCTATTTTGTTTAAAGTTTAAGTGTCATAAGAAAAAATGTTAAAAATCAACAGGGTAAATAAAAAACAATTGACTTTATATTTGATGCAGTAGAATGCAGTGAATGCGTTTTCAGTCAAAACAAGCTGCACATGACAAATGCCATCCAATTTGCTGGCAGTCATAATCGGAAGCCTACTGTAAAAACAATGCAATTATCGCAAGGCACAACATCAGTAAAAGCGATGATTAAAACAAAAGTATTTTTTTGGAAAACAGTAAGGTATTTAACATACTTTAATTGAAATAATTAGAGTAATTCCTCCTATTTCTTAAGAAACATCTAGTACGGGAAAAACTCACACAACCCCCTCACCTTGAAGATGCCAACCCAGTCCTTGGAGTGTGGCTGAATGTGCTGCGTGAGTGTGTAGCGACACTCCAGGTGTGTGTCTGGTGGGTATGCCTGGGCCACGTTGTGGAAAATGACGTGTGAGAAGCTGTACGGCTCGAGATTGCCGTCGCCCACAGGAGGTGTCTGCACCAACTCGGCCATGGTGTAAAACTCTGCGAAAAGAACAGCACAAAATAGAGCGACGATCACAAATCATGCTCACGTTGGATTTTTGTTGAAGTATTGTAATACTTATGAGAAAAGGATAGGTGGATTATGCTAATTATGGTTTTGTCTACATTACTGTAATGGGCCAACCTACAATGTAACGTGCCATTTAATAGCATAACTTTCAATACAAATTAGTTTATTTAGTGATACATTTTGATTATTTAAAGATTTGTCTATTACTCAAGAGACCAATTAAAAACATTGTTCATCTGGAATTGTTTTAATTAAATTGTTATCCGGTCTTTATGTGCTCTGAAGAAAGGTAATTGGTTAAAAAGTCGCTTATTAGATTTTTCTTTTAAGGCAGTGTTATTGACGCATATGTTCAGTGTTTTGATATTTGGATTTGTATACAACTGCCAACGCAGTATCACCATCTTCTTATCACATGTCATGCTTAATATTGAAAACATCCTTCTAAAAGAGCCATGTTTTGATGGCTCACTCAGGACCAGACAGAAACAATTTGAAGAGTATAAATGTATATGATTTGATGTCACCAGCCAGACAGGTTAGCAAGTTTCCAGGAAATTAAGATTATTAGGTGCAAATCTACGATCACATCATTATAAATTCACAGGTTGCAAAATAAATACATCTTATTGTATATTGCATTGAGGTGTGGTCGTATTCAAGTTATGTATAAAAACTAATTGTGTTATAATGAAGGAAGCCAGTCCAGTTTTTTTCCACTGCAAGTGTGACATGGTCATATTTCCTGACTGAAGATTTATCGAGTAGCATTTTGAAATTGCTGAAATGGAGACACCACCATGAATGGCACTGTGATAGTCTAGATGGAATTGAATTAAAGAGTTAGTTATTACAAAATAAAATGTGGCTTTTGTTTATTTGAAATATGAAACACAAAAGTGCAAAAATATTATTTTGGGCATACCTGCCTCGGCTAACACAAGTCTAAAGCTTCAATTTTGATTAAAACAAAAACGTTACAAGTTACTGTGAGGGTAGACCATGATAACATTCCAGTGAAGCCGCTGCCATGTTTCAATTCGTCAACGTGGTGGCATCACTAAAGCGCTAACTTTAGTTTAATATTATCGTTCACAAAGCTTCAAACTCATACTCTTTGGTTCTTTCGGTAAAGTCACGTAGGTGAAAAAATAAAAATAAAATAGAAATAAATAAATCACGACGTTTCGATTGCAACACAAGCAATCATCATCAGGTATGACAACCACAGCAAGATTTTTTTTTACTGAAGTGGGAGAGATGACTGGACAGCCAAGGGCACAGCTTAGGTACACCTCTAATATATCTTCGTTTTTTGCATTGCATTCCCTTAAAGCTGTAAGTTAAATACAGTTCTTATAAATAAATAAAAACTACTGACGTTACAATACAGTCACGTTAAGCCTGCCACTAACCCGTGTGCAAAGTAAATGCCACTCTGTTCTACTTTAGGAAGATTGTATCCCAAGCTTGCATATCAGCCATAATGCCGGACTCTACTGTATTCTAACTATAGCACACTCAAAGCAATGATTCAACAGCAGTGTATTTGCATAGTTACGAATGCCTGCTATGATAGGTACTACTTGAACATGATGTGGATCAACCGCTTTGAACAATCATACCATTTTCATTCAAGGGACTTCACATCTAAGCACAATGCCTTTTTGGAAGCAGCAAACTTCTGATTGACTGACAATGCCTGCAATATTGTTCTGTACTTTTGACTTGCTTGTAATGTTTTTGTTGTGCATGTAACAATTGAGCCATATAAAATACAGCTGGCTGGATGGCTCACATGTCCAAATGATGAGCTGGCACTTTAAGATGCAGTACTTTCTACAGTCCATAATACAGTTTTTTTTGGGTTAGATCACGTAAATATATAAATGTGTAATTAAACCCACTACCACCCGACAGAGCCATTTAGTAAGGTTTGCCACGTAAACAGAACATGCAAATTCGTTACTATTTATGCGATATAACCCAAAAAACCTGCATTATGGATAAAATTTATCGTGAAAGCCTAGGTGTTAAACGGACGTCCTGCAGTGTTACTTAAAAAGAGGAAGAAACGATAGTTTCAGTTCAAGTTCATTTATTAGGTATAGCCCTGTGAGCCATTCGGCTCTTGAATACAGTATTAGTATATCAACACTATGCAGCGACCTGCTGCAAAGGTTGTATTTTTATTCGGATATAATTTTACCCAGGAAAGCTGTATTGAGTCTCAAGAGGGTCCTGTCTTGTAGCGTTTGGCCAGTTATTTTGTTTTATGTCTTTCGTAAAGCGTGAAACTGAAGTGCCCAGAAAAAAACCCCGACATAAAGAGGGAATCATACTCTTTGGTTCTTTCGATAAAGTCACGTAGGTAGAAAAAAAGAGGGAATATCACAAAAATGTTTGAAATACAGCCAAGCTGGCTGTATGCCATTCCTGGCCACCTTGCAGCCCAAGTTGGTTTGTGAGTTTCAGAAACGTCCCTTGCATGAGCCATCGACCGTTGCATATAAAACGGCGCATTATGAAACGTGCAGAACAATGGCACCGTGAGAAGCATGCTTTGAGACGAACCCAGCAACCTCAGTTGCATTTTTGATCGTGGCTACCATCAGTGGTGAATATCTGAACCAGTTCTGGGCTGTACCTTCACCAACCCGCATTGACCAGTGTAGGTGAAGCATGGTCAAACAACCACCAAGGTCAACATGTGGAAGGCCTTCTCGTCCAGTCGTGGATCAACGTATGTGAAAAGATAACTTGAAGTGTATTTATTGGTAAATCTCATGTGAGGCTTAGTAAAGTGAAAGGTTATCTTCTCATAATCCATCTGTGAGATTATAAACTACGGCATTGCTTCATGCTCATTTATATATTATCATACTGAACTCAAATTCCTTGGTAAAGTACCAAACTAAAACTGTACAGCTAATTTACATTTATATGTTTGAGTAAACTGTTTTACAACACATTTAAATGGTTAAATGATACAAGTACTACCATGCAAATTCATAAGTAATGTATAGTAACTGCAGTAGATATAGTTTGCTTCTCTCCACAACCTCCTCAATCCCTGCAAAATGTAAGGTTTTTTTAATATTCTGTGCTCCCAGTCAATAATTTATTTCCCTTCGCTGGCACTTGAATTTTCTGTCTTTTCTGCTTCCCTTCACTCTGCTTTATTTAAATGTATACAGTACATAATTTTCAATCCACTGTTCCATTAAGGCCTCCCCAATGTTGGTCCTGGGGTTATTTAACCATACTACATGACACTTTAAGCACGTGTTGATGGAGCAAGACTTATTCACAATTCACTCGCGAGTGATATTAGTGCTGGGCTGGAATTGAACTAACCACTGTACCACCACTTCCCACATTGTAATGTACCACGTGGTTTATATTGTTGCCATAATATTGGAATTGATCCTAACCTAACCCTGATGAGTGGGTGCAAAACATGTATCAAATTATATTGAGCTTAAGCTGCATCCACTAGAGGCCACTACATTCACCACAATAAACGATTCTCAGATCAAACCGATCCAGAAACATGGCAATTCATCCAATCTCTTGGGTTGGTGTCAATTGTTAAACCCACACTGACACACAATAATGGAGAAACCTTTGGACTTTGACTCCAATACCTGTGCTTATGCACACACAAATAATTGGTTACCACATCTCTTAATATAATGATGCACTAATTAAGTCTTGTAAATATGGGACGTAATGCATTCATGTATGCAATTATGTAGTATCACTGTACCACTGTGTGCTTGCTAGAGTGGCTAATTATGTGAGGGGTTAGGGGTGAAAGCTAGGGCCCTCAATACTACCCCCACACAAGGCCGTTTGACCTCTTAAAACTTACATGGTGTAATGACGAATGGCCAACTCTGATTACCACCTAAAATTTCATAACCAAATTTCTGGATGTGATATATTCAAACGTCAAGTGGTCTCTCATCTCAAATGTACGTTGTCATGGGCCTGTGGTGGAAATGCTGAATTTCTACAACAGTGGCCAGTGTATTCATAAGACAATCCCTGTTGATTTCACATAAAGTGATGCTCATTTGATGTACCCTGGAGAGATGTCTGCTAACTCACGATAGAGAGATCTGAACTTATGAACTGTTTGTTGAACTTCTTTCGCACGGTGCTAATCGGAGGTGCGGGATCTTCCCTATGGGAGTCCAGTATTTTAAACGTAGTGGCACTCGGTTTGATTTAATCAACACTCTCTATGTAGTCAGGCTACGGTCTATTGCGATGGAATGTCATCGGTTCGTTAGCTGTCGACCTGGAAGCCAGTGTCATCTGGAATAGAAGACATGTCGTTCTCTTGATTGTGTAATGAGCACGTACACGTCGATCACGTGTCATTTCACAGCAGCACGAGGACGTCCACAGCTGCGCGGATTATTTTTCCGCACTTGGTCATGATGGTCATTGTGGTAAAACGCGAGGTGCACAAGGCACGGCATCATAGAATCACAATTTGGTAGCAGTGTCTAGCAATTTTCTGATTCAGTGCAACAGAGACAGAGACCGAGTCTCAAGGCTGAACAGATGATCTGTAAGTTTCACAGGTCTCTCTACTTAATACACGAATCATTGCCTCCAAAGCGCTGGATGACAGACGTCCGCCATCACGATGACATCTGTAAGGCTGTTATAAAAACCAAATACTGTACAAGCATGCATTGCATGGCATATGGATGCTGTCCCTTTAAAGTGCATCCAGAAAATAACTTGGCCTTCAATCAATCCACTACGGGACGAAGAAGGCCTCCCCAGGTCTTCCGGCCATTTGAGTTGGTCAATAGAGGTTGGTGAAAGGTTAGTAGAGGAATGGTTCAGATAAGATCCGCCAAGCGTGTTAGCCGTGAGCGGGAATCGCTCGAACTCAGGTGGTCGGGTTCATAGTGCACTGCGTCATCGCAAGCTAAACGTACTGCGCACGTCCGTAACGGCCATAAAGAGAGAGGCGCATACGCAGTATGAACCTACTCAAAACAGCGCACGATCGAGAGACGCAGCAGACACAATAGTACATACATACATACAAACACACGCATCTATATATAATAATAAGGGATAAATGTATTAAGTGAAAGGGAAATGCCGCAATTGGGGATGTAAAGGCACTTGTTAATCTTGGGCCTCTTCCTACGTCACTGCCGCTCGTAACGCACGGCATTCATGATGGCGATTCCGGGTATGGTGATGATGGCGATGTGGATAACGACGTTGACGCTGTCACACAGTTACCCCCGATTGATGATTGGTACGAAGCTTTAATGTTGGTTGTAAGATGTTTACCGTCGTGACGCTTGGCAGCGATGCGAGCAATGATGGTTATGAAGATGTGACAGTGACTATGATGAGTCAAACATACATTGAGGGTGATGATGGTGATAGTAATTGGCCGTGATAGTGAAGATTACTGTGCTAATGGCTATGAAGATGCTGAGGGGACGGCGATTCTGATGATGGCAGTGGAAGATGCTGACGACGATAACAGTTAGAAAAACGATTGTGAACACCAACGACTATCATGTAACGTTTCACAGTTAAATTTGACGTTGGTGCGACCGAAGACGACATTTATCGATATGATTAAGATTACGACAGCGACGACTTATTATGATGACGACGACCATCACTCACCCCGAGCCGAGTTCTCGCGTGCCCGTCCCTCCTTCTTCAACCCCTCGTCTGGGCCGCTACGAACGGCGGCGACGAGCGCAGGGACTTGGGCCACCTCCGGACTCTCGCCGTGGACTGCCGCGCGATCTCTTGCCACGAACCCGCTCAAGTGACTGCCTCCTCAGCTGACACCAAACACCACCACAACACCAACACCACCACTAACAACACCAACCACCCCGGAAGTCGCCTCCCACAATCCCGCGCGCGCCCCGCTTCCGTTCTCCACGCGCGTGTTTGGGTTTTTCCACCCGCCCCGCCGCGCCTCACCGATACCGCCTTCTGATTGGTGGGCGCCCCGCGAGGGGAGGAGTTGAGAGAGGTGGGGGAGGGGTGGAGGGTGGGGGAGGGGTTGAGGGTGGGGGAGGGGTTGAGGGTGGGGGGGGGAGATCGAGAGGGGGCGTGGCGCGATCCGGTGTTGACTCGTGACGTCACGCGAATGACGTGAAAGTTGGTGACGCACAGAACCAGAATATTTGTACTTTAGGAATCCTATGAGCTCTAAAGGATCTGTTCTTTTCACAGACATACAGTCGTCTTGACCATGAGTGGCGGTGCGTGGCTCGCTGCGGCCTTGTCGATGGAGACGGTGGTTGTGGGTGTTGTTATTTATCCCAGGGAAGTCTCCACCGTAGCTCATGGCTCTCTTTTATTCAAGATTGTCTCACATTGTCATAGGTTCTTCCGTGCCCAGTTACATGCTAATTTCTCACTTTAACATCATGCTAATCTCTCACATTAACATAGCCATTCCGTACCCAGTTACATGCTAATTTCTCACTTTAACATCACTAGACCCAGCCACTCCTTTATAACCATGGGGCTACACCCATTTAAAACCTTTAAAACAGTCTGCATCAGCAGCAGGCCACGCTTTCCCACCTGATGACGGACGCTTGTGTTGCGCCCGAAATGTGATTTATTTGTATTTTATACCTACGTGACTTTACCGAAAGAACCATAGAGTAAAGATGGTCCCTGCCACGTTTTTGTAGGAGGGATGAGTTGAGTATCTACTACTGCAGGACATTTAAAGTGGAGCTAAAAAGCTCTTTACGGCGTTAGCAACAGATGTTGTTACATTAAGCGAATGGTAGGGGACGATGTATGTCATGCATAATCCCAATTGAGCAGTTTTCGGGAAAATTTGGTAAATTTGGCCCATATGGCTAGTTAATTGTGTTGACTTTGGCTATTGTATTGATTTTGTGGTGGCAATGACGATGGCGGGTGATTGTGATGATAGTTGTGAGTGTGGTTTATTTTGGTGGTGATTGTGATGTGATTATGAAAGATGTAGACACCATCTCATAAGTGAGCTCCTTCGACAGGCGAGGCTGCTTTGGTTGAGTCATGTAGCCCGCAAGCACAACCACTACATCCCCAAGCAGCTTCTGTGTGTCCGGATAGAGGGGGCTCGACGCCTTACGTAAGATAAGAGATGGGCTGATGTGGTACAGAAGGATGTGGAGCTGAGTGGACTTGCCGATGACCGGCACCAGCGGTGTCAAGATTGGCCTCTATGGAGGATGCTCGTGAAGGACGCTCCTCGGCACTTGGAAGCAGTCGCCCTCCAGCAACAAGAGGGCAGATTAACAACGCTCACAACAACGAGCAGAGCGCCGGGCGGTTAATACGCAGCACGTTGGCACATTAGGAAGCGCCTGTCAGTCAACCAGTAACACCTGGATCTGTCTCGTGACCCGCCAGCAGCGAGCCTTCCAAAGTGGACCTAGCCTGGCACAAGCGCCGTGGCGACGTCACCGCCACTTTGTGGTGAATGGCGGCTGTTGTGATTTGTGGTGACTGAGAACAATTACAGGCATGTTGATCTTTAACGATGGCGATAATTACGATGATGGTTGTGATAGCACACCTGCACACGAGTTCGTTCAATCAAACAATCCTCTCTCGCTTTATTCCATCAACGTACAGCAAATGTACACATGTCAGCCTTGGAACAGGGTGTACCATAGTTTCCATGGTGTGTGAATTTTGTTTTTATTTTTGGGGTCTGCCTTCGAGTTGAGGCAAGGTAATTCGCCCACACTTGGTTTCCGCGGGGCACAGCAAGTTGCTGGAAATGTTGGTCTCCATGCCCAGGGCGACTCGCGTTACACCGCACCCAATGCGGCCGCGTGACTCGTGTGCTGAACATTGCTCGCTGCGAATTCTGCGTCACTTCGCCGAGGGCTGTGAATTTCCCGCGTGACTTGCTGAGTTCGCGTCGGTTCTTGCTGCCTTTCTCACGCAGTGCTGCTGTACGTGTGTAGAACAAAAATAGCTGGTCATGAGCGACTCCGTCAGTGACTGGTGTCAACGTGAATTGTGTTCCAGAAGGGGCTATATACAGGAGCTGAGATAGTAACACTAATATTGTTCAAATATGACTAACTTGGTGCCAATACAATTTCCGTTTTGTCCATATTAGCCTTTGAACTTAGCCCCAGGAACGTGTGTATCCGAAGGCATTTAAGAGAACTGAAAACAAATATGACGCCATATTTTCCATAGATGAGACATTTTTGGACTTTTTTGGTATTGTGACCAGGGTGGGATTAGTCATATTTCCAGAGGGGTAGGGGATCAAATACAGATTTTCAACAACCCGGACTGGCTTGCATGGTGAAGTATGGTCTGACTGCAGGAATTCATATTCTTTGTTTCTTTTGGTAAAGTCACGTAGATAGAAAAAATTATAATAAAAATAAAGTGGAAAAAACCCACTAATGTAGACTGTAGCCTGGTTCTTAATCGGAATGAGTGTACTGGCAGTCTATAATGTAGACTGTAGCCTGGTTCTTAAGTTTGGTGAGTGTACTGGCAATCTACAATGTAGACTGTAGCATAATAACCAGACTGTAGCATTACCAAACATTGCTTCAGTCTTCATTATAGACTGCCAGTACACTCACCAAACTTAATAACCAGGCTAGTCTACGTTATAGACTGCCAGTGCACTCACTCCGATTAAGAACCAGGCTACAGTCTACATTAGTGTTTTTAAAAAATGTTTTTTATTATATTTTTATTTCTTTATTATTTTTATTCTCTGATATTTCTATGTGACCGATGTCACAGCTGGAATTCCCATCCAAAGGTGGCACTTTCGGATTTCAAATTGACTCGTGACACCACCGTCCTGCGGTGACTCGAGTAAATACACACGTCCGCGGCGCGCTCGCATCACACACGCGCCCAGCGTGAGTGAGGGAGGTTATTCATGAGCATTGCCGCTGCAACCTTCAGTGGCTTAGACACGAGTCCATTTTCAAAACACACTGGGGTTCAGTGTCAGGTTGCTGCCCGTTGCGGTAACGATCAGCCGCAAGTGGACCTGCAATTCCCGTTCGATTCGATCACCCGGCGCGGCCGTTTGAAACAATGGGCACGTTTCCTAAAATCCCCTCGCCTCTGTGCACGCAACAGTAAAACTTGGGTAGACCACAGTTGGTCAGCAGGTCGTGTGTGGTGGGGTAAAGTGTGGGTACTCTCCCCTCTTAACAAGACGTCTGGCCAGCTTGGAAGAGTAGGCCAAATACCATCTCATGGGGCTTCACTAGAAAGTTTAGAGCTCCATCTATGTGGCAGCCCTAACGCCAGCAGTGGCAATCGCAGGCAGTATCAGGGCTGCAAGTTACCTTGTTTTACCTATTTAAATGCCAACACTTGCGACCTTCTATGGATTATTTTTAGAGAGTGCATGAGGAGCCAGTTATAAATATAGATGTTGGACTTTCCCTGTCCAGAGAGTTACTTTCACTGCGTCGAGAGCGTCTGGTGACTGATGTTATACTGTAGCAGGTGTCGTTCGAAAGGTGACAATTCACCGTGATGGGATTCCACTAGCTGTTTATAAATTGAGACCTGGGACCCTGTATTAACATTGGAACACTCCACGCTGTTGTCGTTTTTAATCATGATGGCATATATTTAACCAGGAAACGCTGGCCACATTAATCGCGTAGTGTGCTAACCGCTGCACCGCCGCTCCACTCTCATTAACATATAAATGCCCAATTCTAATTGTAAGTGGTGCAAACATTATCAACAATCATCCCAAAAGGAAGGTGTCACGAGGAGCGATGTAGCTATTAATACACTGAGGATACATGTGGCTGGTAATGGTAGAATCATCCCCTGATGGGTATTACCATCGTAGTGAAAAATAGCTCCGTATTCACATGCATGTACAACGCTATGGCGTGGAGTTATTGGACAATACTGCACCAAGCTGGTCAGTACGGATTGTGAAGACCCAATTTAAATGTATTGGTGATTATTTCACACACACGGCAAGCTATCTAGTGTATGTGATAATAATACACCGAAAACATTGACACCTATACATGCCGTAACATTAAACCTCGTGTTTCCGCAGAAGAAGAAAAAAAGTCACTGAATTATTAACATAGAAGATAATGGAAACATGATGCTGGGGTTTTATATTATTATCGCAAGATATTGTACTACGATATATGTATTGTTGCGTTGTGAGAGAGTGAGTGATGTAACCGGTTTGGGAAACCCTCCATCCCGCAGTGTGTTAGCATAGCTGATGATGATGATGGCGATTGCATCTGAGCTGGCCGCCAAACGAAAACAAACCACCGCTTTCAACACCGCGACCAATGCATTGTCACCTTGCAGACTGACTGTCATCTCGTCCACACAGTGTTCAACTACCACACTGAAGGTCACAACACTGCCCGTTCTCATAACCTTGCTCAATTCGAGACGTGCATTAGCTCTCATCTAGCATGCCATACAGTGCCGGATTATCCTAGTAGCAAAAGTAAAAAGCATATACTCTGGGCCCCGCACTTTCAAGGGCCCCGCGCTAAATGCTTTCAAGCTATCAATTCCGGTTCAGTGATTCTACACTTGCTCTATTACTATAATACTATACTGCCTTCAACTTTTATGAACAACTGGGTGTTTAAGGTTAGCGATTTGTCTTATTATCTGGCTGATTAAAAAACTACAATTACTTTACTATGCAAGTAAAACATTTTTGTTTTAATTATTATGTGTTTTATTTTTTTAGGGCCCCTTTATAACATATGCTACAGGCCCCGCACTAGCTTAATCCGGCACTGATGCCATCCAGCGACGAAGTGGTACGAAAAACCGTCCCAGGCACACCGGGCCCAAATTGCCGTGCGATCTCATTTGGGCTGGTCCAAAAACACAAATGGGCCGGTGAGGAAGAATGTTTGGGGCTGCCGAATATGGTACTCATTGCCAATTAAGAGCGTAAATAAGCAATGAAGCGTACACATCAGGGGTAATTAAATATTAGTATTTTAAAAAAATGGTATATATATTTTTTAATGGTATATATATATATTTTATTCTGATCACATTTGCAATTTCCCAATGAAGACCGGCCCACCGGCCCTCGGAATGGATCGTCCCATCTGGCATTTGCGCCGGACTGCCCTATGGCTGGTCCAGGCCTGATGCCATCAATGCAGCTATTTGTTCTTGGCTTTCGTGACTGCAGGAATTCATATTCTTTGGGTCTTTCGGTAAAGTCACGGCGATAGGTTCAAATTCATGAAAATGAAATAAACTAAAAACTGCGACGTTTCGATCACAGCACAAGCGATCGTCATCAAGATGACGATCGTCATTAGGAGGATGACCATCGCTTGTGTTGTGATCGAAACGTCGTAGTTTTTTTTATTAATTTGAACCTATCTACGTGACTTAACCTAAAGACTCAAGGAACAAGCTATTTGTTACTGGCCGCTTGGCGTTTTGGGCCTCTGGAACTGGCCGCTCCCCCTGTACCTTGAAAAGTAAGCCAACACAACCAACCCCTTCCCATATCTTTCTCTCCGCATTAAAACAATCCGAGTATTTATTTCTCACAAGCAATCGACCGACCGCACGACCTTCTGAAGGTGCCCAATTTCAGCAGCATTGGTTCAACACAAGCAATCTCTGGACATGGCTTCGACATTCAGTGTCTCATCAGCAGGCTTCCTTAAATCAATGCTGGTGAACTGTTAATAAGCAAGGGCCCTCTCTGTTATAGATATGGGTGCTAGTCTTGTACCTTGCAACACCCCAGACCCCTCTTTTCCTGGTCCCACACCACCCCGTTATCCCCCCCCCTCCTTCCACCACGTTCGTGGTGTCGGGGCCGTGAAATCTGGGGCTCATTATTCCCATCACACGCACGCTCTGTCACTGTGCGGTGGAGGTGGTGGAGGAGGAGGAGGGTCCGACGCGGCACCTCTCGGCTTGTTAGGCAGCACATTTCACTTGCTGAGCAGCACTGAGAGCCGGGAGGAATTCCCATAGCGGCGCGCACACGGGCGGGGAAATGAGCTCACACTCTGCGCGTGTGCGTGCATGTGCCTCTATGTGTGTGTGCGTCTATGGGTGTGTGTGCATATGCATTCATTCATTCATGTAGTATGCATGCATGCATGTATCTGTGTATATATACGTATGTGCGTAGGTGTGTGCGTGTTTGTGTCCGTGTGTGTTTATGTGTGTCTATGGGTGTGTAAGTGTCGTTGTCTCTAGTAGTGTCGTGGTTAGCGACCCGGGTTCGATCCCCGCTCACGGCCAACACCAGTGATGATAATCTGAACCGGTCCTGGGCCTCCTCTAGGTAGACTTAGCCTCAAATGAGTACCTGGTGCGATGTGTAAACATCGCCACTAGGGAGACAAAAGCGGCCGGGCGTGGTGTTGGCCACCTACCCCCTCGTGTGCCGTGCCGGCCTTTATAGGTGCTCGCTAACAGCACTTTCCCCGACAGTCTGTTAAGGCTATACGGGTGACATTTGTATGTATGTGTCTATATGCATTTATGTATGTATGATGTATATATCAACCCTCAAAGAGCAACTAGCCTGGCACAAGCCAAGCGCCACATCGTGGCGAACCGCGGTTGTTGTTATGGCTATTTGACGTGTGCTTGACGAGTTCGTAACGATACGAACCCGGAAACCAATGGCTGGGAACTTCCTTATTTGTGTACGTGGAGCATGCAGTGTTTATATAAAAATCAGCACTGATACAAAGGAGGCCAGGCGTGGTTTTAGCCACAACCACCCCCCACAACCACCCCTCGTGTCCCATGCAGAAGGTTAGGCATGGTTGGGTGAAGTGTGGGTCAGCATGCAGCAGTAGACCAAGCACTCTCGCGAGCTTCCTCTAGTGGAGGCCCTTCCGCCAGCAGTGACGTGAGCGAGCAATTGCAGCGCTGCACCTTTAAATTCAGAGACAAGGACAAATGTAGTAACCACGCGGCGACTTAGGCCACCGTGCCGTTTGTACGATCGCACATGCCAATCGGGGCACTCGCGACTCAAATTCCATCGACAATGATTACTGGTTCCTGACACAAGCATAATTATTTGATAATTAAAAAAATATATGCATTTGCATTATTCAGAAATACGTACGTACACGCACAGAAACAATCGCATTTTGTTGGAAAAAATACATGCATTCATTTTTCTTTGTATCATAGAAGTGAATTATTCTAAAATGGTTACACACCAAATACACACAGTATTCACATACACATATACACATTCACACCACTTACGCGCACAAAGGTATAGCCTACACAGGCTGTTCGAGCAAGTGCTGTTAGCGAGCAGCTATGTAGCGGGAGGGTGGCTAGCACTACGCCTGACCACCTTTGTCTCCCCAATGGCAATGTTTATACACCGCACCAGGTAGTCGCTTCAGGCTGAGTCGACCGAGGGGAGGCCCAGGACCGTTTCAGGATAATTGTCACTGGTCTTGGTGGCCGTGAGCAGGAATTGAACTCAGATCGCCAGGTTCGTAGCGCAGCGCGCTAACCGCTACACTACCGCTCCACACACACACACGCACGTACACACACACATACACGCTATAACAAACTGACACACACACACACACGCATATGTGTCATACAGAAGGCTGCACGCTTCACGGTCTCGGTTTGCATCGAGGAGAGAAGCCTTCATGCAAGAACAGCAGTCATGAGTAGCAGTTGATGTTGTATGGAAAATTAGCTCAGTGGGGACCTTGGCATCTTGAACCGTCGCAGCGCTGGGATTTGACGCGTGTACTTTTGGGCGTCTCTGACGATGTAAAACTTTTTTCTTTTTTTTTGCTTGTTAGTGTTGGCCGACGCGCGCGCGCGTGTGTGTATGTGTGTGTGCGCGCGCGCGTGTGTGTA
>CM025650.2:7820892-7864097 GCA_014621495.2 Entosphenus tridentatus | reverse complement strand
ATGTGTGTGTGCGCGCGCGCGTGTGTGTATGTGTGTGTGCGCGCGCGTGTGTGTGTATGTGTGTGTGCGCGCGCGCGTGTGTGTATGTGTGCGCGCGCGCGCGTGTGAACTTGCGTATGGACGGTCGCCCTAGGCATGAGATAATGAGTGAGTACAAATATTGATTTGTTTTTTTTTCTTTCATCGCGTAGTAAGAGATTTGTTGGACGTGCGAAGTAATTGCGTGTATTGGCCGCGCATGCGATTAATTAAACGAATTAATGCTTACTCAATGCGGATAAGTTAGTATGTTTGCGAAGGGTGAGATCAAATCATGTTAATGCATCCATTCATCCGTAGTGGGTGTGCCAATTATTTGTCTTTGAGATGTTTGATCAATGGGCAATTTCTGCACTTTATACCCCAGTAGACTTCGCTACAGCAAGCTAACGAGGAATGGGGTGGTTATTATTTTGTGGTCAATTTATGAACATTATTTTTTTTGCGAGCCCATTTTGCATATCTGAAAGGTAAAAGTATGGTTTGATATACTGCAGATACGAGTATGTCCACTATTCAAGAGATATGTCACGGAGTTTTCTTCAAATTCGCGCTGTTGGAAAATTGTACCCACATACAATTAATGCAGTAACACAAATTAATAGAGCAAAAAAAAAACAGTTGTGGTTCATTGCTCCAGGTTTTGGAGGCAACACATGCCAAATCGGGGTTGATTTTCAAATCCTGAGTGATGATGCCCGCAATTGCCATCATGGAGAAACTGAAATGCGCTGCCAATGACTTCTCGCACCCATATACTCACAATGGGAACCATAGCGACACGCAGATACCCGTGAACGCATGTGGCTATTAGATACTTTATATACATTTTTGTGAGTATATAACGTATGTTCTATATAGTCGTATCAGCGGCCAGCAAAAATATGACAAGGTTTTCATGTTCTGGATATGTGTTATTTAATACCCTGACATCGTGATAATGCACGATTGGTACCTAACGTTGGGGGATTTGAAAATGCAGTTCATTTATAATGCCTTGTTTAGAACAAAATAGCTGCCTCATCTTGATGTCAAAACCATTCCAGAGTTTGGCTTGCGTTGGACCAAAGCAGCTGAACGTTGACACTCCCAGAAGGTCGTGGAGCTGATGGGAAGGGCAAACACACTCCTGTTTTTGTGGAGGGACATGTCTGTGACCGAGGCGTATTATTCAAGAATCGTGTCTCCAGTCGAGCAAAGCAAAGGCACAAATCCCCCATATAGCCTTGTCAGACTTGTGGGGCAAGTGCTGCAAGCGAGTAGCACCTATGAAGGCCAGCACTGCGCGCGATGGTGTGGGTGGCCAGCAGCGCGCACGACCGCCTTTGTATCCCCAGTGGCGATGTTTACACACGGCACCGGGTAGTAATTTGAGGCTGAGTCAACCTAGGGGAGGCTCGGGAATCGGTTCAGACAATCGCCACCAGTGGCGATGTTTACACACGGCACCAGGTAGTAATTTGAGGCTGAGTCAACCTAGGGGAGGCTCGGGAATCGGTTCAGACAATCGCCACCGGTGTTGGCCGTGAGCAGGAATCGAACTCGGGTCGTCGGGTTCCGAGCGCAGCGCGCAAACCACTGCGCCACCGCTCCGCGCCCCCCCCCCCGCCCCCACACAACACACGACCATAGTTGACACATGTGAGGCATTTATACGCTTGGCCACTGGAGGGCTCTTCAACACCAAAGCCCTTCCTCTCTGGCGGAGTGGAACAGAAGGGGGCTTCTTTTTCTCTGGGAGGTGTTGAGCCGCTAACAAGGCTTTAGCCGCCCGTCTCCACGCCGGCATCATTACGAGCCTGTGCATAATCACTCATTGACAGGTAGTGCGGTCTAGCGTGGGTGTGAGGGCCCTTCAACACGAGTATGCTAATGCGGGCTAACTCTCTCCAAAGCGTAGCTCCTGGTCATTAGGAACACTTCATTACAGAGACTTTCTCTTGTCGAAATTGTAATTGGCTATAATCGCTAATAATTAACTTTTTTTTGTTTTGCCATTTTTCTGTCCTTGTGTTCTTTCTGGCTTTTGTGAAGCGGCAATGCACGGGACTCTGTTGCAGGATATAATTGCTTGACTGTGGATTGTGAAAGAAAATGCATGATCTCTTATGTGTGCACTACGGCACGGTCTAGTTTCACATGCGCTCTATGGTACATTACGGAGGCGTTGGCACGATAATTAGCGCACGGTGTTACGAACCTGACTGACTGAGTTCGATTACCGGTCACGGCTAACACCGCAGGCGAGTGATATCTAAACGGGTCATGGACCCCCCACTTATCACCTAGAGTGCACTGACCAGTGTGGTGAATTATGGTAAAACAACCCCAGTGACCCACACGGCATGCGGATGCCTTCATCCAGCAGTGGATTTACAAATGGTGTTAGTAGATTATTATTTTTTGTTTATTGTGTGCTGTTGTATTCCGAGACTGTGAGAGATGACGGCTTGAGGAAACCTACATCCAGCAGTTGATCGATCATGGATTATAATGATGGCATATAAAAAAAACACATTCTACTGTGTATAGAACATTTTAATTTACACAAAACAAACTCTGTTGGTATACCGCAGGTATTCTCATCAGCCATGGTCAATCCACTGCTGAATGAAGGCCTCCACAAGCCGCCGTTATACCACACACAGTATGACTGCATAGTAAAACTACTCTCTGTTGGACGTTCCCTTCCGGTCAGCTCGGCCACAGCCGGACCAGCCAGCTAGACAGACAGTCAGCCAGCCAGCCAGTAAGCCTGACATTTAAAAAATATATACAATATATGAAATGTTTCATTGTAATTCAGTTACAGGCAAATATGTGGCGCACGGAAATCTGGTTGAGTTGCAAATGTTATTTCGCCAAACCTAACATTCACTGATCATTTTCTGCATCTACAGTGAAACAAAAAGGGTCTGGGCAGTGGAAAACACATTAACTTCGATATATATTTGACTTCATTAATTCACAGTGGCACGCACAATAAATAACTTTGTGCCTAACTAAATAAATTATCCCGGGAATATTGCTTTCCGGATTCAGAGAGCATTTCGCTAGCAAGTTGACCTTTTGCCACGGCAGCATGACAACATATTCCGTAGTTAGTCTCTCCCTGCCACAACTTGCACACGCCCGCGCGCGCGGGCTTGTGTGTGTACGCGTGCCTCTGTGTGTGTATGTGCGCGCGCGCGCCTTGGTCCACGCGCGCGCGCGTGTGTGTGCGCGCGCATGTGCAATTGTCCAACAGAGAAAGGCAATTAGGGCGCGAGCTGACAGTCTCTGCTTGATTCCTCATTGACTGGCGCTCTGATCGTCATTATAAGCTGCTAATGGGGCGGACGGCTTGTGAGCCAACAGCTGCTGGTGGGAGGCCGGACTCCGCCTCCTCCCACTGCACCCCCCCCCTCCCGACACTCAAACTACCCAACCTCTCAAATACTAAACCTCCCAACCTCCCATCCTCTTCACCATCCAACCTTAAGGCTATAATTGCGCCCAACCCCACAACTTCCGAACCACGGAACCACGAAACCACGTAACCGTTCATCCACCCAGCCTCTCAACCTGCCAATCGCTCAACCACCCAACTTCTCAACCAGCCGATCTTTCAAGAACCTCTCAGCCACTCGTCTACTCAGCCGCCCAACCATGCAAACCTTTTAACCACCAAAACCTCTCATCGCCCGGCCTCCGAAACACCCCAAACATCCAGTCTTTCAACCTCCCAAAATCGCAACCATGCAACCATCTCATCCCTTCACAAACCAGGGGCCTACCCACCACCCCAACCCCTGAACTACCCGACCCCCCTCCTATCCCCCCAACCCCAGTAAATTATTCGAACCAAAACAGTGCCCAGATCTGCAGATCTGTTGGAGTGGTGGTGGGGGTGGGGGATGGGGGGCGGGGCTCTCCGGCCCGCGTGATATTGATGGCCTCTGCCGTGGATGGAGAGAGAGAGAGAGAGAGCACGGGGGTTACGCCCCCTCGATTTTAACTCAGCGGAGCACGGCTGTCAAATTACTGCCGGGCTGCTCCGTGGATGTGGAGAGGGGGGGCGGGGGGTGCGCGAGGGGGGGGGGCATTTGGCGGTCCGCGTCTCGAGTCCTTGCGCTGCGTGCGTAGCGCTCGACCGGGGTGGGGGGGGGGTCGGCATCGGAGCTCTCCGCTGCTGCTGCTGCCACCTTGGAAGTTCCACGAGGAGGGATGGATCGGCGTCGCGCGCGAGGCCGCGTCATTCGCCCCGAGCTCTCCGAGACGTTTGGAGAACGTTTGGGAGACGTTTACGTGGGGTCGGTCTCTGCGCGCCTGTGCCCCTGCGGTTCTCCGAGGGGCCGTGACGGGTCCTACGGGCGCGCGTGTTGTTCGGCTGCGATGTTCCACGTTTTGATCCACGTCCCTCCTTAGGAAAGGGGAGCTCTTCCGGAGATTCAAACAATATGTTTACAAATCAGGCTTCCAGCGAAACAGGCTGTGAGTTTTGACCAAACGTGGACTTTCAGACTTGGACACTAAAATCATGTGCTTATTGGAAAGAAGCCAGCTGTAATTAGTATTGCTTTTCGTGTGCGTTTACATCGCGTGTGTGTGCGAGAATCTCACCCATGGGTGATGTTTAATCTCCGTTGGTCATCGTGAAGCACTGGTGAACATTCCTCATTCTCATGATGGGGCCCTGTCTCTCTGCGGGCCTGCCACAGTGAGCTATTCATGTTGTCATAACGGCAGCGCACGCATGGCTGTGAAGGATGGCGACGGCAGGGGGACGACTTCATCCAACAGTGGATAACAAATGGCTGAAGATGATGATGTCTTTTGTGCTAATGAGTTCACCTGACCCTCCCGCAGATACCAGTGGCCACTAAATTCACTGCAGCGTTTTGAAATATAGTAATAGAAACATTGCCGAAACGAATCCCAAGGCCGAGTCGCGAAGACTCATTGAATCGCCGCTCAAAGGATTAATCTTTTTCCCACCCCTAATTACATCATTTGAATAATGTCGGATCAGGCGCTCCTGAGCGACCACGAACGCTATTGCTCAAAGGTCCCGACGTCTCCTCTGTCCACAGTGTCTCTTACACCACTTGACCAATCTTGACACAATTTTCAGGCATGATCCAAGACTAAAATATCTCTCATGGGGATTGGATTCCGGGTCACGGGGTCAAGGTCTCGTTGTTCCCGGCGCCTGTCACCGCCGCGAGTATGTACCCACCGCGGCTCTTTTAAACTTATCGACCGCTCTCAACACAATTTGCACGCTCGGTCCGGCGTCGTCCGAACTTCGGCTGGGATTGCTTTTTGGGTGAACAGGTCGCGGGTCAATGTCGCCACGTTACACAAGAGCTGTCCCGGAGAGATGACCCCCCAGCAGTTATATCGCTGCACTTGTTTCTGGCAGATATGGTAGACACTTCACCTGGCTATATATATATATATCTCCAGTTAGTTACGCGCCAGAAGTATGGAGTTCTCCCTCTTCCCTTCTCACCTTGCTGATACCATCTATATATCATTTTGTTTCTGCTTCCATTTGGACCAGGGTTCGCTTCCAGCTCGTGCGCAGGTGCGGAGTGAATTCTCTACATCGCAGGATCGTGAGTAGGGCTCAATTTGGCAATGCCGCATCCATATTGCCTTGTTATTGTTATTGTGATATGGTACTTACTTTGTCCTCGTATGAATGAGGTGTAATATTAGAGGGTTATTATGGATAGACGTTCCTTGCACTCTAGTAGTAGTGCCTTACGCCTGTGATCCTTCCTCCAAGCCAGCCTAGCAGCGTTCCGAAAAAATTGAATTTGAAATTAGGCCCTGATCATGTGAGATGGTGACGGCTTAGGGAGGCCTTCATCCAACAGCAGATTGATCATGGCTAATGACGAGTCCTACGTGAAGATGCTGTAGAGCGGCGTTCTTCATTGGAAGGCCTGCGGGCCACTGGGTGTCCCGTGGTGGCCTTTAGTGCGGCCCCTGACGTGCGGTCACCGACAATACACAACAACAACAACAACAACACGTGACAACAACAACACGTGACAGACCCAATGGTTTCATATGTGTGGCGGCTCTCACACTGATGTCTTATCGACGAAAGTGGCCCCCCTCTGAAAATTAGCGAAGAACACTTCTTGAGACTGTCAGGTTAAGGGACCAAAGGGACGAAGGGCAAACGCGACCTGCACGCCTGGGATGTCGTTTATTTATCCAGGGAAGCCTCGCCGAGTCTCCAGTCTCGATTCCATGAGGATGCTGCGTTGGGATTGTTTCACCAGTTCCGAGTATGAGCGTTTGGCTTCACGCGGGAGGAAATCCGAGTACTCGGGTGCATGAACCCACTTGCTGTACTGCCGTCCCACGGGAAGCCTCACAGCCGTGCAAGTTTAGGAGTTTCACACATTTCTAAATTATCCACCAACCATACCTTCCCAAGCGCCGGATCACGTGCGTGCACGTGACCTATTGATCTCGTTAATCCAAAACACTCGACACCTCCATCATTAGCCCTGCTGTATAACAGGAGATTAAATAATAGGCTGATGTTTCGGGCAATCGCCCTTCTGTAGGGCAGAGTAGGCCTGTAGGTGGAGACTGCCCTTGTAATTGGGGGATCTTCTGTCCCGCCATCTGAAATACGAATCCCTTACTAATCAGCGGTCAAATCCTCCAGTCGCCAGACTCTACATTGTATATCACAGAGTTAAAATATGAGGCTAATGAGAGATTCAATAGGTACTTATACATACATATAAATACCTCGCCACCTTTGTAGAAAATACATTTTTGCGATTGTACGCATCTGCCAACACCGTTCCTGAAAATGTATTTTGTAAGCAAGAAACAATCGTTCTGCATCTCACGTTAATGACCATTAAAAATCCCCCAAAACTCGGATTTAGTCTCATTCCATGGTTCTGGAATGACGTCCATCATGAAGACAAATCAATGAGAAACAATACAATTGAGATTATAGAAATGGGACAACATACGAATTTGATATTTAGGTCAAACCACGACCCTGAATGGTGACATTTCATAGAGTTGCCAGATGAATTAACAATGGGGGAAACACACCACGAAGACGAAATGGAGCGATGAAATCGGTTTGTGTGCAGGGCATTGGTTGATTAGCACATCGCAGGATTGTGAGAGATGGCGGTGGCTGGGGGAGGCCTTCATCCAGCAGTGGACTGACCATGGCTGGTGATAATTATTGTAAATTTAAGGCTACTGTTGTGGTGGTGATGTTGCACTCGTGGACATCACAATGGCAATGCTCTTCATTGTGGCCAGGAAGCCCTAAACGAAACTCAAGATTCATTTTCCAGGAGCGCCATCAAATTGGGATATGTGGCAAATTAATATTTTTTAGCGTTTGTCAAGTGGGAGGAACCTGGAGAACATTCTAGAAAAAAACCCTCTAAAATCTTCCGGCCACCTTCGAAGATCATCATTAACAGTGCTTTGATGAATTTACGCAGCACTGCACGATCAATGCAATCAGCCAACGCACTCCGACCGCCCGCCCGTCCGCTCGGCCGCTCACTCGGTCGCTCACTCTCCTCGCTCGGCGTGCCCGTCAATCGTCCACCCCGAACCGACGCTCGCCCCCCAGCCGCACGATCGCGCAGCTGCGACCCGGACTCCCCAGGCAGCCATCAAACGCGCCAAACAGGGTCACGCCGATTCCGCTTACAAGGCGAGGCTGATAGAGGCAATCGCCCTGATTGTCCACGGCCCTCTTCTAGCGGCGCCTGGGGGACGCGGGGGGTGCGGTGGGAAGGGGGTTGGGTGGGGGGGATTATCCCGGGGCTGGTGAAGGTTTTCGTGTTTGCCGTCGCTGCTGCTGCTGCTGGTGGTGGTGTAGGGGAGGTGGGAGGGGGGAGAGAGGAGGGGGTGCGGGTGGCCGTCCTTAATTGGATATTGGACATGATGCCGCGCGCCGATTTAATTATTTCTCGGCGGTGCGGATTGTTGTCTGCCGTGATGGTGGTTGACAGTTGGCCAGTTGGGTGCCGCCAGTGAAAATAATGGAGCCAGGTTGTGTATTCAGCTCAATGCTCGCCAACTCTTCCCACCCCCCCCTCTCACTCCCAACACAGACCACGTCCCCACCCCCCACAACCTCCCCCCCCACCCTCTTGCGCAGGTTTTGTATTCTTTTTTTTTCCAGGCGCTCGGGTCGTACGGCATCTGTGGGCTAGACGGATGGGCCGCCGCCTCCTCCTTTCATTGTGTAAAAAGGGCTTATGATGTGTCGCTATTGTTGCTGACAAAAAAAACCAGCCTGGGAGCTGCTCGGAGACAGGCCCGTTAATAGCCCTCTTAGCGGATTTAAACACCTCGGGCACAATTGACGTGTCGGCAGACAAAGGCGGTTTCCACCAAAAAGTGTTTTTATTTTTGGGGGGGTTGGGGGGATGGTCAAAATTCTCCTCGCTGCAAATCACGCGAATCGTCCGATCGACACCGCGCGCTGCGTGCGGGAGTTTAAGGGTCACGTGGTCGATCAGAATCAAAATAACGTTGCGATAGACTTGTTTTGTGGTTTTGTTGCGAATTTTTGTTAAGGCGTACGGAATCGCAAGAATCGATGGTTGGCCATGAACGTTACAAAAAAACTTTTTTTTATAAAAAAAAATTGAGGCGGCTATTTTGTAACAATATCAGAACTCGTCTTAATTACGAACTTAAGCGGGTAATGCGCGCGCATAGAGGCGTTACAGACACCGGAGCGGCGCGCGTTCACATCGTCAGCTGTTTTTCATCCGTCTTTGTGTATGGGGGGGGAGGGGGCATTTTATTTATTTTTATTTAAACTCCCAAAAATATACATATGGTTCGTGCATATGTTTTATGAGCCAGAGCGCCGCTTGCGATGCAAACGCAGGGAAATAGGCACGCGAGATGTATGATCACGCCGCCAGCACAGACAGGAGGAGCGGGTGCGCGCTCGCTGGCTTCCTGTAGGTGTAAGGGTTCCAATTATCAGTGCTCCTTCGGTGTTGAGCATCTTTAAGCACGCGTATTTGTTATTGTGCCAGCGCGCCGTTGTTGTTGTGGGTTTTTTTTTTTGCCGCGTGCGTTTCGTTATTGATAAGGGGTGGCCGTAATTGTCGGGACCCTGCCCCGCTCTTTGCCATGCCCTGGTGGCGCGATCCGCGGTGTAGAGCCCCAATTTTTGCGCGAGGATTCATTACGCTGCTGCGCGTCATCCATTACCACAATTACTGCTCCCCGAGGAAGCATTAGTTTCCCTCGCAAACGACATGAATAATTCTGTAACAAATGAAGTTTCGCTCAAATTTGTCTTGTTTTTACACAGATGCTGTTTATGTCTGTAATTGCTGCGCGGTTTCACCTATTACTGGAGGCAATTCAGGAAAAATCACTGCTGCGCGGTAATAGTCATTTAGCAGTCGTGCAATTAGCTGGGATCCAATATGTGACAGCCTGGCAGTTGGGCGATCCGCAAACAAATCGAAGATGGATTTAACAGGAGTAAACGCCTGTCTATTAAGTTTCCTTTGATTAGCCACGCAATAAATAAACACGATGACACCGCTTAACCAGTAAGCGTGGCTTGATGCGCTCCACTTTTTCCGCTGCTGCTCTGAAGCTCATAGCACTTGACACGTTTACACGCGTTAGGGATGGCGGGTGTAGTGTGGGGGATTGTGGGGGGGGGGGGGAAACTCACGTCGCCTTGTTAACAAGAGGGAACTTGCTTGAGTGGAGGGTGCGTTTGTCTTAGCTCCGTTGACTTATAGGAGTGCACCGGTGGATACGTACACACCAGGGCTTTGCAATGCATCGGGTAGCGGCATTAAGCCATTTGTGCGCTCAAACTGCTTTAATATTGGTATAAACTACAGTCGCCGTTTTGTAAACCTCCTCCCGTGCAGACCTTTAGAAACCGTTTTAATTGCACTTTACAGGAATATATAAGCGTACTTTTATATATGAGCGCTCGAAGCGGGTCCTAACGCACCCTCGCTCGTCGGCATGCCCGCTACAGACCCTGCCCTATAGCGAAATGCTCGCTCTGCAGGTGAGCATGTCACACCAACAAAGGCGTGGGTTGTTTAGGGAATGGTTGGGGGGGGGGGGCTGGTGGTTTAGTTAGGAGACGGAGGTGGAACTAGCAGTCATTTTCATTGCGCTTCCCTTAAGGCCATTCAAAGCAAATGTTGCGACATTCTGTTGAAGAAGTGAGCTAAAGAACCACGCGATCGCCTATATGGTGTCGTCAGCATGCCACGTAGTTGGGCAAGTTGTTCTACCTGGACAAAAGTTATTGTTGTTGTTGTTTTTTCTCTTTCTTGCAGAATCAACTGCTCGGCTCAAATGTTCCGGTGGAAATGTAATGGTAAAACAATTGCAAATGCATCAACTCAAGCGGCAGAGGCAATTAATTTCACTTCGTCATGAAGTTGGTTTGTAATATCCGCTAGAGGGTAGATTTTTTTTTTTATATCCGCTAGAGGGTAGACTTTTTGACAAACGGAATCGAAGGCGATGGATAATTTGAGCGTCGGACGCTTTCTGTAAACAAGGCATTCAAAGAGCGACGTATTCTTGCCCAATTATGTGGAACAATTGCATATTTGACAAGAGCCTGGACTAGGCCTCGGCAAGGATTCAGAGCCCCCCCCCCTTGCGATGCAGATGTTCCCCTCGTCGTCACCTCGTGTGTTCTCTCTGAGGCAGCTTGCCCTTCTGTGTCACGATCCTAATGGTGACGGGACTCAGGCCAACTGCCAAGGAACAGCTCGCTATTGGGCGTGTAACAATTCTCCATCATCAACATCTTCATCGGTTATTAGCAATCCGCTGCTGGACGAAGGCCTCTATCACAGTCTCTTGATGTAACAATCTGTCTAGCTCCTGCACACGAGCTGGTTTTTCATCGCTCCATCTCCACTTGGTCGTGTCCCATTATTGTTCATGTTAGCATTCAGACTGTCGTGACTTGACCCAAAGATCCCATTTCTAGAATCTCACTTTTTAGGTTTTTCATGAATTTGTCTCGTGCAAGTATTGTTCCATTGATTAGCCTAGAGCCGTAGAGTAACATCACCATCTGCATACAGTTTGAATAAATTCGAAATAATCAGTCATCAGTTACACATATATATCTAGAGCACAATAATAGATGTAATCAATGAGTAAGTGCACCATTACATGCCGAGTAGCCATAAACTTACCAGTAGACGATGCCTACAGGAGGTCAATTTCCCGAGAAGGCCAAACTCTCGCAGAGCCAAAGTGAACCCCGCGAGAAAAAAAAAAACATAAACTTCCCAACATTCACAGCGTGGGTTTCCTTTGTAATTTGTGATCTGGCGGAGACGATCAAACTCCCCATGAATTGGGAATGCGTTTTTTTTCTTCTGTCCCAGGCGAGACCAACAACGGGGCTCAGTCCTCGGCTCCCCGGCAATGCCGCGTCAGCGCTACTTTGACGTGATGAGCGGAGTCGCGGCTGGCGCGGCGCTCTCGCCATAATGAGCCCGGCGAGCGGACATCGCGGTGAGATCTACCCGTCAACGTCCGCTCACCCTTTGGCCACAGTCCACGTGCCATGCTCGGGGGGGGGAGGGGGGGTTCAGTGACATTGGAGGCCTCTCAGGCTTTAGATGAGAGGGCCTCGGAATGTTTCTGCTATGGACCCCCTGCACCCCTAAACGATCTAATTTCGATCTTTGCTGTGTCTGGCAGGCGATGCGCAACTTTGCCAATCGTGAACTCCCACCCGAGGGAAGGTGCTGCAAGACAATTGGGCTTGCAATGAGAACTCGGAGAAATGACTCTGATTATTAAAATTAAAATCAATAACGTACGGCCCTTTGTCATTGCGCTGCTGGGCGAAGGCCTCCCCATGCTGAGACAGCTGTGTGAGCAGTTTGACCATATTTCGATTTAAAGCTTTCGTGACTGCAGGGATTCATCTTCTTGGTTCTTTCGGTAAAGTCACGTAGAAGGGAAATAATACAATAATAAAAATATTACATAATAAAATAATATTAATTATGTTTTATTTTTATTATTTTAATAAAACATAATAAAACAATATTAATTATGTTTTATTTTTATTATTTTATTATTTCCCTTCTTCGTGACTTTACCGAAAGAACCAAGAAGAGTTTGACCATACTTCACCGCGCTGCACGCTGGTTGGTTGGTGGAGTGGGAGTCCAGGACCGGTTCAGACGTCATTTGGCACTCGCTGAGGCTACCTGTGACCGGAAATCGAACTCGGCTCGCGATGTGCTAACAACTGCACTACCGCTACTGCCAACGTCACTTGTGTCAATGACAATATATGTTTTTAAATTATATTTCTTCTGTTTCTCATTGTACTACATCTTAAATATATTTTATTTTAAAAAGTATCTGTGAATTCCATGTTTTTTTTCTAAAAACAAGCAAAGTAAAACGTTCTTATCATGGATACAATCGATTTCCCAAACCTTATTTGAATAACAGCACATCATCATTATTAGCCATGACCCTATCCCCTGCCCGATGAAAGCTTCCCTAAACCATTGCCATCTCTCCTCGCTGCCCTGGGATGAAACAATCCATCTCCGCACCTCTGCACGTGAGCCTGATTGTTCGAGAAGATCATTGGTAGCAGAATCGCAGCACATTTATGGGCCGACCCACCGTGCGAGGAAGCAGGGTGTTGGGAATGGCTTCCCAAAAAAGCCGACAGCTATACATAACAGTTCCATGCCTCCGCAACATCTTAAGCGCTAAATGTGCACACAACAGGATAACGCGTATATATGTTGAACTTCTTTCGCGCCCTACGTAGCCAACCGGGGGTGCTCTGGTGTTGCGACGAGGAGGTTGTGGGTTCGATCCCGACCCTGACGCCTTCATATTTGGAGTGTCCATGTTCTCCCCCGTGTTCGCGTGGATTCTTCTCCGGTTTTTTGTCCCCTCCACATTTTGAAACGTGCGTTTAGAGTGTTTGGCTGCTGCTCTAAATGTCCACGTAACAAGCCACTTCGTTGAGCTATCATTTGTAGCTTCTGACAAAGAGCTATATAAGGTCAAGTGAGCCTTACCTTGTAAAATAATAATAATAATAATAAAAACACAACAGTAAAAAAATGTAAATAAATACACGTAACACCTGCGACAACGGAGCCGTGCGTTTGCGTTTCTGCCGCGGGGCGTTAGTGGACTAACGTGTGGCAAGTCGCACGAAGCAGCCCCAGGACGTGTGAAATCTGTGCGCACAGCGGGGTCGGGGGGACTACCTGCGTCGTTGGCTGTTAGGCAAGTGGGATCCACAAATCGTGTCCATTACAACCACAAAAGCCCACCCTACAGGACATCCCCCTAACAAGCGGCGGCGGCGGCGCCACGGAAAGAGAACAGCGCGCGACTACGCGACGTGGCCCCGTAATGGGAATGTGGCAGGGGGTGGTAAAAGCGCAGCCCTGCAATCGCTGTGACGTATGTTGAACTTCTTTCGCGCCGTACGTAGCCAACCGTGCTAATCAGAGGTGCGTGGTGATTGCTCACGCGGCTGCTGCTGTTGCTGCTGGACGAAGCTCTTATCCCCCTCCCTCCCCGAACTTGAGATAGGCCCCCGGAGAGACGCTCTCGACTTGTAGAGGGTATTTTGGTCAACTCTTTCTTGCTGGCCAAGACGTCTTGGAAAACATGGGTGTACCCCACACTTTACCAGCACCGCCACTGCCGCACGCGACCTGCGAGATCGACGAACTGTGGTTGCAACCCATCTCTACCGCTGGGAGGGACGGAGGCTTTAATCAACTCTTCCCATTGTTGCAAGTGCCGCGCCAGGTGATCGATCTGGAAGAGCTTCTTCGGGGGCGACATGCCGCCTGAGACCGACCAACTCGTGACTTGCGCCCGTGCCGTTGCGGGCGGCCGAAACCCCGGACTCCGGCCCAGAATCTAGACTGTGCCCGGCCTCACTTCCCCTGACCTCTACGCCACCCGGCAGGGCGCCGCTCTTCTGACGGCTGCCCCCCCCCCCCCACTCCGTTCAACTCGACGAAGAGGCGAACAGGCTGAGAGATTAATTTCTCCGTGTCCCCTTCACCTGAGTTGCTGTAAAAATGAGCATAGACACGGCCGCGTTTGCCCAAGGTCTTTGCGTTTCATCGTAGCCCCCCCCTCTACCCCCCCCCCAGCCCCCCCCCGGGCTGCCGGGCACATTTGTCGCCGCATCTCGCTGTGCCGGCCGGTCGCTCATTCCACGTGCTTTCTCGCGCCTGGCGGCCACGTCAAGCCCTGAATGTGCTCAATGGCATCAATATTTTGGAAGCTGCTTTGGCGACTGAATGGGAAGGCTGTCTGGGAAAACCAGGTGTGGCCGTAGGATTATGGAAGTAGTTGGGCGATGGATTCTTAAATCAGGGTTATTCTCCAGTTTCCTCACACTAATGTCAAACACTCATAAAATTAAATTCACGAGACTCTGAGGCTTTCTGGGCTACACAAAGGCCATTATCATAATTATAATGACTACGCATCTCATAATATGGTCAACGGCATATAAACCTCTCCTAAACACTGCTTGCTTACGTGATTAGTCTTGCCATTTTAATTTGTTTATTCTTCTGTTGCCAATTGCGTTTGTTGTGAACCCGGCTTATGTCAAAACCAGGAGAATCCACGGATTTGAAGGTTGTTTTTGCAATTGGAGGGGACATTTGTGCAAGGTAGAGAGGAGATCATGCCCGGCCAGGTTGGAAAAGTGCTGCCTCCGACCGTGTACACCCGAGGTCACGTGAATGGCTTTCAGAGGTAGCTCTGCACTATCTGCTTCCACGGAGTGGCCCCCTAACGTGAAGGGTTGCATGCACTTCTCTGTGCGAGATCCGAACGAATTCTTCATTCACCTGATATGATGCAAAAATAAAACCCACAATTGGGATATAATTGGGGTAAATTACGTCTTCAAACTGCTTCTGAGTGTATAGGAGGACCTGACCTCGGGCACCGGGTCGGTGTGGCCTTGATGTCGGTGGTTAGACAGTCTCTCCGGCTTGGCTGGGAATAGGCCGTGGTGGTGCGAGAAAAGGGGGAACGATTGAATTCGCATCTCACGCCCTGGCCCCATTTCCCCACGGGATCGTAAAAGCCCCTTCACTTACTCTGCAGTATCAATCATTGGCTCAATTATTTCACTGTTGCACGGTCCTAATTAAGAGCTGATAAGTGCTTAGGGTTGAGGGGGGGGAACCCCCCACTAGTGATGCTAAAGTTTATGGTCCCTAGTGAAGAGGGGCACCCTACGGCTTGTGTCGATACGAACACCAGGGATGCGATGGTGCATCGATTAGTTAATTAATTAGCAACCATTAATCGATTAATATAAATTCTTCAGGATCGCGATGCATGCGTCAAATTTCCTGTGGTGGGAATCGAAGGTTGTCTTTGAGTTACGCAAATTACGCATGAATGACGTGGCGTTGCAGTGGCGCAGTGGGTTCTGCATCGTACTACGAACCTCGCTAGCGATCTCAGTTGGACCACTGCTACGGATGAAATCAGTGGTGAGCGCTATCCGAGCTGGTCCTGGAAACAGCCTTCGACCAAACTCGCACTGGCCAGCACGAAGAGGTATGGCTAATCAATCGATCTTCGTATCCGGCATGGCTTAGGGACGCCATCATTCAGCAGTGGAGTTAGAATGGGCTGTGTACGTTATACACGCAAATAACGTGTTAATGATACATTTACGTGAAACGACCTAACACAGCTGCGCAAACGAGACAACGAAATAGGAACAATACAAGGAAGGCCGTAAACACTAGACGAGAATTATCGAATTGAATTGTGGCCCTGATACGGACAAATACCGCAATACACTTCGCCATGTTTCATATTCAATATCATAAATTGATGTGTTTTACTGAATGTCAAACCATGCCAATTATTCACCCACGAAAGCCTCACTTGGGTGTCTCTAGGCTATGTTTTCAAGAGGGTCCCGGCTAATTTGGGATATTTGTTTAACCCGATTCCGTTAAGGAAGTATGGAATTGGCTTCGTGGGTTGGGAAACCAGACAACCCGAAACAACAGTACAACGTGGGACCTACAGCACCTGGCAAGCCTCCGTGGCCACGAACCAAGTAATACCCCGGCTCATCCCTGCATAGACTCTGAGATCTGATGAGATCTGAAGAGATCACCTGCATGTAAGGTGATTTCAACAGTTATCCCCTCTGCGTTTGTTATTTTATTTAGACTCGGCCTCATACGAGTACCTAGTGCGGTGTGTAAACTTCGCCACTGGGGAGACAAAGGCGGTCGGGCATGGTGCTGGCCACCCACGCTCTCGTGTGCCGTGCCGGCCTTCATAGGTCCTCGCTAACAGCACTTGCCCCCAACAGTCTGTTCAGGCTTTTCGGGGGATATTTTACTTTGTTTATTTTATGTAAATATACATACAGACATCTGTGTAAAATCTCAATTAATGAACTAGAGGCCCTTTTCATAATAGTATCCGCACCTGAACGTTGATTTCCGTTGACGTCACAGTTTGATACCCACACACCACGCACACCACACACACTACACACACCACACACCACGCACACTACACACCCCACGCACACCCCACAGACCACACACTACACACACCACGCACACCACGCACACTACACACACACCACACATACACCACGCACACTCCACACACACACCCCACATACACCACGCACACACCACGCATACATCACGCACACACCACACATTCACCACGCACACACCACGCATACACCACGCACACACCACACATTCACCACGCACACACCACACACACACCACGTACACACCACGCACACACCACACACACCACGCATACACCACGCACACCACACACACACCACGCACACCACACACACACCACGCACACCACACACACACCACGCACACACCACGCACACACCGCGCACACCACGCACACCACGCGCGCTTCTCGTCTGCTGCCGCTAACAGCGAAAGAAGCGCAGATGGAAAGCTGTTGTGTTTTTTTTAATAAGGGGAAGCAGTGTCGCCACGCATTAATCGCCCGGTGAAAAATGCGGCACGCAGCTTCGCAATTAGACTTCTTCACATCTGTTCCAGTCTCTGGCTGGGTGGTTCGGTGGTTGGTGCGGTGCAGTGCGGCTTGGTGGTGCGGTGCCACGTGGTGAGCGGTTCTGTGGTGCGCTCCAGTGTGGTGCCGTGGCCGGTGCGGTGCCATGCGGCTGAGCGGTGCAGCGTGCGATGCAGCGGGCGGTGCGATGGGTGGGTGGTTCGGTGGGTGATCCGGTGAGGTGCGGTATCTGCTGCGGTGCGGTGGATGATGCGGTGGGATGCGGCTGGGTGCTGCGGTGCGATGCAGTGGGTGGTTCCGTGGTTGGTCCTGTAAGTTACGGTGTCCGATGCGCTGCGGTGCCATGTGGTGGGTGGTGCGGTGGTTGAGTGGCGCGCTGCGGTGAGTGGGTGGCGCAACGCGTAATTGGCGGAGGGGATTTCGTTTCCAAGGCGCACGCGTGCGTCGAGGCGGCGCTCTGTCTTCTGAGCCAAACTTAGTTCGAGGCCAACTAAGTCGTGGCGGTTGCATCGAATTGAATGCTGCCGCGGGGTGGTGGTGCAACGCGGTTAGCACACCCTGGCAGCTGAAACAATGGTGCCAGTTTGTGAAACCAAACCCACACCTCTGCCACACCCGGCAGTACAAATGGGCACCCAACGGTCGCTTGTGGCAATTACTGCGTCCTTCCGCCAGCAGTGGTGTCCAATCGCAATTGCTGGGCTGTACTTTATTATTTCCTTCCATACCTAATATGCGATCTCCGTTCCTTCCCCACGAATACCGAAGCAATGGCTCTCGGAGCACCTCGCGGAGGGAGGGAGGGATTTGATTTGATTTTTTGGGGGGGTTTTTTGCCGGCGCCGCCAACAAATGCGTCCCTATTACCAAAGCCACCTCTCTAATTACGCGGCGGTGGCGGTCGGCGCGTGCGGCGGACGAGCGAGCGAGCGCCCCCCCCCCCCCACAAACGAGCGCTGCCAGGGATGATGAGTCTATCCGCGGCGGCCTGCCGTTAGCGCAACACCACCACCGCCGCCGCCGCTGCCGTGGTAATTGCAGCCCAAATGGCCCTGTTTACTCTGTTTATGCGGCCGCCGAAGATGCGCGAATTAGTCGGCGGTGAACTGGGGGGAGGCGGGAGGAGGGGGATCATGCCCATTATGCGTGGGTTACGCTAAAGCGCGCGCTGAATCACCGCTTTTACGGGCAAATAAGCAACGGAGTAACGCTCGGCGCGCCGACTCGCAGCTGCATTATGCAAACTATTTGCCTCCTAATAATGGCTCTTTCTCCTCATTAAGTGGCTCGCTTTCGGAGGCTTGCGTAGCCAGCTCATGTTGTAATAATTTTAAATAATTAAGTATTTATAAAGGACGACGGTGAGGGAAAGGTTGGCCTCGCGAATGCGGCGCGTCGGAGGAGCGGCGGCGGCGATTGTGGTCGTTAATCAGAGGGGGCGCGCGCGCTCCCTCCCTCTCTCTACGTGTCGGCACGCGCCGCGTTTATGAGCGTAATTATTTTCTCCTTTGCAGGGTTCGTCACGCGATTGCGTCTTTGCCTTCACCTCGCCGCCCCCGCCCCCCTCCTCATCCTCTTCCTCCTGCTCTGCCCCTCCACGAGCCGTGGATAGGCCGTGGCGAAATGCAGGCAAGAGAAATAGATGCGCACAAAGATGTGCAAAGACAAAGATGCACCCGTATAGCCGTAACAGACGGGACGATTCCCGACGTACCTTGCGTTGCATGCCACGTGATTGCCACGGGGCACGCACGTGTCCCTGAGCCCTGTCGCTTCTGTTCTTCCGATTTGTTTCCAAAGTGTTGGATCTGAAGTCGGGACGTATTTGAAAGAAAAATTAGACCTGGAAAGTTTACGAAGTAAAAAAAGTCAGCGTGACCCACTTCTGACGCTTTCTGTGCACGATCAGAAACCCGTCGGACGGAAAAAATGGCGTGCAGGCTGTCATCAAACAATAATAACGATGCACACCCACACATAATCCACAGTGCGTGTGTTGTGAATAACTTCAAACAACGGAATATGGAATGAGCAACTGTCCCCCGGTACTTAATTTGTGCAAACCATCTCTGACATTCACTCCGCATCTCTCTAAGCTCTTGATCGGATACCAAAACATAAGCTCTCACTGCAAAATGGTCGCTATTGCTCCATCCGACGTCATCATCTGAGCGTCTATGTGAGTCTATGGGTCTCTACATGAGTTTGTGGGTCTCCATATGAGTCGTTAGTTCTCTCTGTAAATCTAGACAGTTGAAATTCACACTTCATTTCTCACGGCCCCTTGACCGGATGCCACAATTTAACACCGCAGAGTGTGCAGTATTGGCACTCCCACGGAGGGTATCATCAGAAGGTGATTTCTAGAAGGACACGGCGAGGAGACGCGACTGTGACCATCGACTCGCTCCTTCCAAGCGCATTGCCTTGCGTGTCGCGTGGACACAACCGTGCCGCGCGCGTAACGCCGCACAACTTGGCTGCAGACGACGACTGCTCGTTTGCTTTTGTTCGGCTCGGCTCGAGCCTTATAGAGCATCACTCTGTCTCTCTCTCTCTCTCCCGTGGTTCAAACTGCGATCGGCAGGCCAGGACGGTTTAATGAGGATGGGAATAGGAGGATGGGGGGGGGTGATTTTTTATGTACCGCATGTGTAAAGACATGAGCACGCATTGTGTCGTGCGTAAAAAAAAACATCACTTGGTTTGGTTAGTTCAATTGACTTAACCACAATATTTCGTGTAATTGGTCTATGAGTTGAAGGCATGCTTTTCAAGCGTAATAATTATAATAAATAACTAAATTTTATAATAAATAGCAATTTATAACAGGGAAAATAACATACGTAAATAAAACATACCACTATTTCGGGAAGTGTCCCTTCTTCAGAGCAGGGACCCATTGTTACGAAACCTTAACACAAGCCGTGATAAATCTACTGCTGGATGAACGTCTCCCCGAAGCCAGCGACGTGAAAATCCGCCAAGCAGCTGCACGCGAGCCGATTACATCTCTCCGGTTTTGTGAGCGCGTTCTCCCCCCCCCCCTACCCACCCACCCTCCCTCCCACCTTTAGCTGCCACTCCATTGTTCGTCTTGACCATCAGCCAAAAAAACCTCAGCCTGCCAAACACAGTGCTCTGTTTTTATTTCGTGAGGAAGTGCTGCGGGTGGGTTGCTGTGAGCGCGTTCTGAAATTGCGCTCGAGCTGCGCTGCCAACCGACCCAGCCGAGTCGCGTCGGGGTGTGGAGGCTCGGATTCGTTCAGACACCGTTCGGGGATCGGACGTCAGGCGGCCGGGTCTAGAGTGGCGATGCGCTAACCACTGCGCCACCATCCCCTCCCCCCGGGCGTAATTTTTCCAAAACTCATTGCGTGTTCCACCATTGGAACCTCATTTGCCAGTAGCAAAATATGATAATTGTTTTTTGACCCTTTTATCTGGCAACAAATTTGACACCTTTTTTCTACAAGGAGTCATGTTTGCATTGACCACAATACCTGCAGTCGAAATGCAAACAAACAACACAACTCTGATAATGTGTGCACTGTCCTTTAAATTGATTGGTCCACACCCGAGACAAAAGGCATACGCTTTTTGACGTCATCTGGTCCAACACCACGGGAGACTAGGCTCTAAGGAAAGCTGTCTCGGGTGTGGACCAATCAATTTCAAGGACAGTGCATACATTATCAGAGTTGTGTTTTTTTTTGCATTTCGACTGCAGGTATTGTGGTCAATGCAAACATGACTCCTTGTAAAAAAGGTGTCAGTTTTGTTGCTCATTGCGTGTTGTGAAGCATTTATGTCCGTAGGCTAAATGACGACGCAGACAACTCTATTTATTTTGCTCGATTGGCTTTACCTTTTAAAATGAAAAAAAAATAGTTTAGTTGTATGTGTATACATTTATTGTACGCGATTTGTTTACCTTTACCTATGCTTTGCGCTCCTATCGTGTTTATTTTGTTACTGTTTATGTTTGTAACGTTTTGACCCGCCACGAACTGGGCATCCTGTGAGAAAAAAAAAGAGCTTTACATCTCATCGGTTTCCTCCAGCATAGATACAGATTCTGATTCTGCTCAGCTACAATGTCCATGCAGAAAGAGAGGGAGAGAGAGAAGGGGAATCGTGCTCAGACTGAACGCGTTGGGACGGCGACGCGCGCAACGCCGCCTGCTCGTCAAATCACGGAGGCGGCTCTTTAATTCGACGTGAACCGGTCGGCGCGCATTAGTTCTGGCTGTAAAAAAAAAAAGACCGGAAGAAAAAAAAAGGCCGACACGAAACACCCCCCCCCATTTCCCCCCCCCTGCCCCCCTCTATTTTTTTGTTTTACATCGGAACTCGCTGCAACGCGAATGTTGTTGTCACGCAGCTTTGATGCGTATGGATGTTGCAGCGAGCTCCCGGGGATAGTTTGATGGCGCGCCGCAAAATGCTTTCTGATTTATATTTATATCATCAGTTCGTATCACTTACGAATGTGTTCGCCGTCGACATTGGCGGTGGAGGCACTGGGAGGCTGGGAGCGTTGTTGGGGCGGTGGCGGGGTTGGTGTGGGAGGGGTGTTGTGAGCTGGGGTGAGAGCAGAGAAGATGAGAGATGAGATGAGAGGAGGAGAGATGAGGAGGGACCAGTGAAGAGGAGTGAGCGGAGGAAGAGAGAGTAGGACAGAGGGGAGGGATAACGATGGAGAAGATAGAGAAGAAGATGAGGACATAGGGGAGAGAAACCGGTGGGGGAGGAAATAGAGATCGTTGGAGATGAGAGAGAGGATGAGGAGACATGAGGAGGGAACGATGGAGTTGAGAGAGAGGACGAGGAGACATGAGGAGGGAACGATGGAGATGAGAGAGAGGACGAGGGGACATGAGGAGGGAACGATGGAGATGAGAGAGATGATGAGGAGACATGAGGAGGGAACGATGGAGTTGAGAGAGAGGAGGACAGAGGGGGAGAGACCGCCGGTGGAGAGGAAAAAGAGGAGACGACGAGAGAGAGCAGCAAATGAAGGAAGACGAGAGAGGAGAAGCAGGAGAGTCGAGAGGTGACGGCGGCGGGGGGGGGAGGCGGGCGGGGGGGGGGGTGCCGATAAGTCAGCGTTGGTGGCACGGCGTTGCCGCCTGCCACGGACGCTGCTAGACTGAAGGGTCTCCTGGCGGTCACCGGGGTACGGGCATAGATCACGGCGGTGATGAACGGCTGTTTGTGCCGCTCCCTCAGCCAGGGCCCGGCCGCGCTTCATCACTCCCCCTGCCAGTGCTCCGCGCGCAAGCGAACGATGGAACAAAAATATATAATAATAATAAAACAAAAAGCATCGAGGGCTTCCAGCTCGGATGCCCGCTCGGACGCACGCACGGACACGGACGCAGACAGAAGCACCAAGATGGGGAACACAAAAAAAACACCCCCCCCCCCCCCCCATATATCTTATGAAAGATTGTTAGGGCACGTGCTGTTAGCGAGCACCTATGAAAGCCGGCACGGGACACGAGGGGGGTGGGTGGCCAACACCACGCCCGGCCGCCTTTTTCTTCCTCGAGGCGATGATTACACACCGCAGCAGGTATATTATTTGAGGCTGAGTCGACCTAGGGGAGCCCCAGGACCGGTTTCGATAATCGTTACTGATGTTGGCCGTGAGCGGGAATCGAACTCGGGTGGCCGGGTTCGTAGCTCAGCGCACTAATCGCTACACCACCACTCCCCACACACACACATACGCGCACGCAGGCACAGAAACGGACAGACATACATAGGCCCATGCACGCACAAGACAGACCCATGAACAAATGTTCACAGACAGACGGACACACACACACACGCGCGCGGACGGAAAAGATGGACCTCCGCCTCCCACCAGCCCCCCTCCCGCCCTACAGCCTCCCCCCCCCCACCTCCAAAAAAACGACGACGACTTGCTGCGATTTGCATGGGGCTATGGAAAGTGTGATTTGTGACCCACTTTACATCCGGGGAGAAAATGAAGTGTGGCCGGCATAAATCTGGCAAGGAGCGTAATCGCAAAGGTTATGGGCTCCTGCTGAGTCCGAGAGGCTCACATTTAGCAGTTGGCCGCGGCATCTGCGCCAATTAAATGCTCCGCTCTCGCCGCGTAATGTATGGAGGGCGGCGGAGGCGTGTGGGTCAGCTCCGTAATTATGCCTGGTGGGGGAGCAGAAAGAGGGGGGGTGTGGTGGGTTAAGAGGGAGGGGGGGGGGCTGTTGGAGGGGTGGAGGGGGGGGGTGGCGGCTTTGTGCCGGTATTTGACAATTTTTGCCGGAGGCGGCGGTGGCGGTGGTGGCGAGAGAACGCTTGGGGGGTTGGGAAGTTTGAAGCGATGCGCGCGATGTGCGCCGTTTCGGGCGTGCGTCGCAAAGTTTGTCCTTGGGAGGAGGGGAGGGATGGAGGAGAGGCGAGAGGCGGCGTCGAGCGACTGTGACCGCACGCGAATCGCGCGGCCGCTGTCCGTTTTCGCGTTCCCGCTCCTCCTTTTCCAAAGTTTGTTGAGCACGCGTGCGATAATTACGCCGAGGAAGGCGATCAGACGTTAATTTGGGGGATGGGAGTTTTTTTCTTTCTGTCTCGCTCTCCTTCTCTCTCTCTCTCTCTCCAGTAAGTTTATGGAAGAGTTTAAGAAGGTTTTTAGCGTTAAGCAGGAGGTGACATCAATGGCTTTGGCCACGATGATTTCCTCATCGCGATGGCACTTTACGATTGTTGTTATTGCCCCTGCACTGCCTGGCAGAACAGTGACGTATTTTTATTGTTACTTCTATTTTTTGTATATTTTATATATACACACCGTATACCATCTATATATAATTGCAAAACCGGCATTGGGATGAGTTATCCCGCACTGCCGACTTTCAAGCTCCCAAACAGCAATTTCGGTGCGGATTAGGCCCATGAAGCCCCAATCCACGAGCAGGCTACAGCCGCTGCGCGTCCGCTCCATCTCCACCACCACCATCCACATTTGAAAGTTCTTCAATTTGGGAATAATCTCGTGTGTGTGTGTCGACAATAGTCGCTGCCGCCCACGCAACCACCCCCCCCCACAAAACCACCCCCCCCCCGCCCTCCCCCACCGCCACTTTCCACCACCGCCACCTCCCGTCTCGCCTTCAGCATCTGCTCGCGAGCGGAGCCTCGAATCGGCCCATTAGCTCCGTGATAAAAAGCGATGAAACCGCCGCGGTGTCGACCTCATTCAGGTTGCTGCTGCTGCTGCTGCTGCTGGCGCAGTAAATTTTATACCAATTTTCCCTTCCGTGCTCTGCTGCGGCAATTCCTGATCCCTCATCCCCGCCGTTCATACGCTACAACCGGGCCCCTATTAATCAGCTTATTACCTTCTTTCAACATTATTTCCCTGCCTTGTCAGGGGGCGGCATTACACCCACAAATTTCGCGAGGTGGGAATGATGGTTTGGTGGTGTGGGGTTAAGGGGGGGGGGGGTGTTGAGCGTGCGAGACGTGTCTTGGTAAATGGGATTTGACCTTCGTTACAGATTTATTCGCGCGCTGCGTTCATTGCTCTTTGACCCCGTGAAGGGTTCAACCCTGGGACTGTGGGTGTCGGGGGGATTTTCATAATTCGCCGAGCGCGTTGTTGTTCAATGGGAATGGGAGGTGTGGGGAGAGCTGGCGGGGAAGGCAGATTGAAAAATGATCGCCTCCTGACGAAAGCTCAACATTCGGGAATTTGAGGATCGGGTTCCGCTGCGTTAAGTGCAGGCGGTAAAAAAAAAAACGAAGTGGCATTATTATTTAAAACGGAGTGCCACTGCCTTGTTGCTATTATGCCGTCAGCGAATACGACATTTTTGTTTTATTTCATAGATATATACATTTGGTTATTGTTATTTTTTGTGATTATTGTCATACACATATGGAGATATTGAGCCGCATCTCATGTTAACATCTATCTTTACCATAGTATATACATTCCGTTTAATTGGATTAAATTGTAAATCATTTTTCGCCATGTGTTGCGTTGTTGACGTTCCCTCGGCTCCCACGTGGCGTTCAGACCGCTCTGCTGCTGCTCTGCTTCGGCCCAGGTCTCCTCTTGCAACAGAATCGTCTTTGCCGCATTGGGTTCTCCAGAATCTGGTTTGAATTTAAAGTGGCCACTGTCACTTCACGGAGTGACGCAAGCCCTTTTTCACCCACGCGTTCAACCTTAAACAACGCGAATTTAACCCCGATGAACCTTGAAGAGCTGAATGGAGTTCAAAAGAACTCACAAACAAACACCTCGTGAAAGATCTAACGCAGAAGACCCCAGTGTTTGATCTTCCACGAAGCTCATGGTCCACCCTAAATCGCATCCACTGCACTTCCGATGCACAAATTGAACATGAAAAGCTCTCCGATGTGCGGCTGCGGTCACCCAGAGCAGACCGCACGACATTTCACCACGCAAATGCCCCCGATCCACAAACACGAAGGAGACATCACGGCGACGAGACTCTCCGCTGCTCCTGACGGGGTTGTCTGGACTTGACCAGCTGAATGTGGCATCGTAGTCGTTGCTCTGCATCTACATCAGCAGCCGTACGAAAGCAGAAGAAGACTTCACGAGTTCGTACTTATTTGATTGTGCAAACAACGCACGGTGTATACGTACGCGTGATATCGTAAACAGCAGATTGCTCGTTGAACTTCTTTCGCACCGTACGTAGCCAACCGTGCTTATCGGAGGTACGTTCGACTGATTGTGTGCGTGACACACATCCATAAGTATTTGTTTGTGTATATATTTATTTATTTATAGTTCAACCAAACCTATTTGTCCATACATTTACAAATATGACGGAACGCTTGTCCGACAGATACCGTTCAAGAGAATGTTATTTACATCGATCAATAACGCATCTGTGCCCCAATAAAATGAACACAATCTCGCATCTTTAAACACAAATATATACACACACATCCACACGTCCTGCTGCTGCTGCTGCTGTTGAGGATGCTCGGCTCGCGTGGTCGCTGTGCTCGTTGTATATTAAAACATTTGGCGCACAAAAAAAATGAATTAAAATTGCATCAATTTGCACTCGCAGGGGCATTTCATCAAGTGCACAGCAAAATCATGCAAAGGACGGCAGCCGTTCGCGCGCCGCATTTTGCCTTGTGACAGCTCAATTTGTCACATGCCCCGGATAAAATTGCGCGATACAGATATTTAGACACCAATAAAGCATGTCAAGCAATGAAGGTTGCACTTCTAAACGGCAAACTCAGAAATGTTGATTGACTGCATACAATTGCCATGTGTCTCGTATAAAACTGGTGTATTATTCCAAAACAGGGGAATAAATGGGCGTGCACAAGCTAATAAAAACATGCCTATTAAGTCTTCTGGGCGTGACAGATAAATCAATGTAAGTGAACAGTAAAACAGGACGCTTTATGGTATGCACACTGGCTATGTTCATAAGTTACTTTTTAATATAACGCAGAGGAGGAGGAGGAAAGAGGAGCAGGAGGAGGAGGAGAGGGGTGGAAACCGTTAGTCAAGGATCTTCCCTCTGCCAGGATGAATCGGGTGGTGAATGTGCACGTTGGGTTGGTCAGCACAGGTCAATTTAAACCCCCCTCCCCCCCCCCCTTCCCCTTCACCCCCCCCCACTTCCTTGAAGCTGATGGGTGCTGATTAAGCGGCCTGGTTGCGAGGGAGGGGGGGGGTCCAAATCACAGCGGCAGTGGTAGCGCGATGCCGAAGCAAACCAAGCAAAGGTAGAGTGCCCCAAAGGGACAAGGGGGGGGGGGCGGTGGGGTGGAATTCAAGCAATTTTTTTTGGAGATGCTTCAAATATTAGTTCAAATGTCAATTACGAACAAATTAACGTAACACGCGAATGAACGCCACAAAGGGCGATTCATGTCCCTGCCTCCTCTGTCATCTCGCCGGGATTTCAGAACTTGAGAGAGAGAGGGGGAGGGTTGGGGTCGGACGATGAAACGAATGTCCGATGAGCGCCCCTGATGGCCTGTCCGCGTACTCAGATGGGCGGCTCTCGTGCCCACCTCTCTTGTGTCCGCCTCGCACGGTTGGCCACGTACGGTGCAAAAAAAGTTCAAAATTGCACACACCTCGTGTAAGTAAAGGAGGGACGCGTGAGGACGCCGCGCGGGTGACTGTCGTGGTTCAACATTTGTGGGGATGAAAAAAAGCACTTCAAGAACAATTTCAGATATTTTCCTTGCAGTTGTTTTTATCACTTACGTGCCGCAATCATTGGAATCTGTTTCCGTGTTATACAAAACTCAGTCAGCGTGGAACTTTGCGCCAACGTTTCCAACCACGTGCTAGCGTTGGCACAAAGTTGCATGTTATATATATTAAACAAATAACGATGCCTTTGATTCATCCACGATCCTCCTTCTCAAGCGGGGCCTCCCATGGGATGTTTGAGGATCTGGACAGGTTCAGCAGTTCCACTGCTGGATTTTTTTTTTCCGCCCGAGGACGACCGCTTGTGTTGCGATCGAAACGTCGTGATATATTATTTTTTTATTTTGGTTTTATTTTTCTACCTAAGTGACTTTACCGAAAGAAGCAAAGGGTAAGGCCAGAACCTTCCTGAACACGAGCCTCGAGATTCGATGAGCCTTTCTGGGGTAAATACCTCTCAGGACAGTGGTGGACACTTGGAGAGATAAATTGGTATTTGACCAGTTAAGAGCGTAACGTAACACATTGCAAGAGAGACCTGGGAAGATGTAAAACAAACTGAAACCGTACACACACGAGGGCACACACAAAATGATAGTTACGTGTTAAAATTATAATTTGGTTGAAGACATCCAATACACGTTTACGTCTAATGCGCCAGTAATCTCGTATAATAATTAAAACTACATAGACGCGCAGCCCTGCAATAATTGCTTGCTCACGCCACTGCCGGCGAAAAGGCCTCCCAATCTAAACAGCTCTAGCGAGCCCCTCTGGAAGGCATCTGGTCACACTCTAACACAATGCACTCGTGCGTAATGTGCCGGTGACGACTGTGCACGTGATGGTGATGCGTGCGTGCGTGCGTGCAGGTTGTTGTGTTGAGCCAGTGGGAACAGCACAAGGGAGAGAGAGAGAGAGCGCGAGCCAGTCAGACGGACAGTCGGACAGACAGCGTGACGAAAACGCACGTGGACCGTCGATTCACACGGCCTGAGCGACGCCCGAGGGCTCGGAGAAGAGTGCGGCGTGGCCGCGCCAAATCACACGGATCTAGACTCGTCACGGGCGTTAAAAACGCGACGAGGTAAAACAAAGTGGGGGGTGGAGGGGGGGGGTTTGGGGGCTTCCGCCACCCAACAAAACCACCGCGGGTCGTCCCAGGCGATGATAGGGGGGTGGGGGGGGCGTTGCGTAAACGCGTCCCGACTGCGCGTGAAGGTGGTGTTTAGGGCTCCGCGTTGTTGTGCGCTTCGCCCTCTTGTGTGTTGCACATCGCTGGGCTGGGCTTCCTCCACACTCCGTGGGCAGGGACGGAGAAAATTGAAGGCTTCGAGCGAGGAATGCGCGAGCGAGGCATCGTCGTCCCCCCCCCCCCCTCTTCTTCCTTCCTCCCCTTCCGTCACGGAGGTGTTCTCGAATGTACCTTCTGGATGCACCACTGGTCGCCGTTCGATGCCATCTCCCGGAGCGGCAGTTGCAACAGTGGTGATTTTAATTGCTTTGCCCCCCCCCCCGCCACCGCCCCCCCATCGCCGCCTCTGTTCACTCAGCAGTGTTAATGGATGAGCCATCGGTAGGTCACGCGTGGTGGGGCAAAGCGTGGAAACTCCCACCTCTCACACATACATCATGGCCAGCGTGGCAAAGTCGACCGAATACCCACCAGAGCGTTCGCTCTCGTGTGAGGCTCTTCCGCCAGCGGTGGCGTGAGCAGGCCCTTGCAGAGCTGCACCTTTATCTTATTTTTATTTTATCACGTCGTTCGGTATTCGACGAAGCTGAGCACTCAACGACGGCCGGCCGACGGCACACACCACCACCAGCAGCAGCAGCAGCATCAACAACAGCTGCCTGCCGGGACATTTATATAACCGAGAGGGAAAGGGGAGCTGCTCCGTTGTGGAGTGAAACTGTCGGACACAGCGCCGAGCAACACGCAGCACAACGAGAAAAAAATTAACCCGTAAAAACAACGTTTTTCACTATAAATCCTTTATATGCGTGGCGGCTAGAGTCCTCTCGTCCTCTGGCTTGAGATGGCTGCCACCTATGGGTCAGATGATTGCCTGCCACCATTAAGCAATTGGTAATTAAATAGAAAAACATTTTGCCTAAAAAGTGTAAAATTTTGGAGAAAAAAAATTCACGAACATTAATTGTCACGCACAACGAGTCTGTGTGCAAAATGTCAGCTCGATTGGATCACGGGAAATGGGTTAAAAAACGACCGAAAGATTTGCACGGTCGTAAGCGCGCAAGCAAGCAAGCAAGTGAACTTAATATAAAGGATTTCAAAAGACCCCACATCGCAGAGCCTTCCTTGAGATCAGCGGCTCCCTGTAGGCCGTGACCCGCGGGCTCTCGCTGTTGCGCAATGCCCCTGGGAAGTGGTCCATGCAGCTGTTGTTGTTGTTGTTGATCGACCGTGTTTATTTTACAAACATCGTCTGTTGTACAAGACGGTGACCCGCGAATGCTTCGCGATTGTTGAGGCTTGACAGTGATCCACGGGCTCCGAAAGGATGGTAACTCTTGCTTTAGACCACATCAAATGTAGTTTGTTTTATTTGAAAAATGTTCGACCAGACCTAGCTGACTTAACTTACTTGCGACTTTTACGAGGCTGTTGGCGCCAACACAAAACGGATAAAGCAACAAAAACTACAACAACAACAACACACACATAGAGAGCCAACACCAGTGTTTGTTTTTAATTTCTGCAGCGGTAACGCCCAGATGATTATCACGGGTCCTGGTTGCATGATCTGTGCGGTGTCACCGCTCGTCTCTCGTCTGGCTGTCTGGCACGACGACCTCCTAAAACAGGCCCGCTCCAAAATTTATGGCGCTACCGTGATAAGTGAGCTCCGGCTGGATTGAGATAAGATCAAAGACAACACTGACAGATCATTAGAAGATCTGCACAGCTTCGCAAATTTGTCCCAATGGCCACCTTGGGAGGCTTTGTGCGCATCAATCCATTCGCCTTGTTAACGGAATGAAAATCGGTTGCAGTGTTTAAATCCAGTTCCGTGGCCGATCGGTCAAATTTTTTTTGAACTTGAAGAAATCATTTTTTGCTCATCGGTCCCTCCGTGAGCAACGCGGGGCCCTGGTGTGGAATGGCTTTGCGTGTCTCATTTTTACTGCTACGGCGGCTCTGGTTAACGAGACCCTTGTCCGGTAAGCGTCTCTCGTGACTCACCTCTCTTTGTTTAAACTGCAGCAAATTACATGTACTTTTTTCACAAATGTCAAAACCGCCCATGTAAGAGTGCGTCCAGCAGGACTTGTGCAACCTCGCTCGTTCCGGTCCCTTTGATGAGCAACACCGACCGGGCGTTCGTGCATCTCCACCGGAGCTGTGAGAGGGTGGGTGGGGGGAGGGTTCCTTAAACTCCGCACGTCTGTCTGCTTAAGCGAGCGATTATCAAACTGGGAGGGGTCTGGGTGGTGGTGGTCCTTCAATTCGGATCATTGCGCCTGCTTAAGCGCGCGATTATCAAAGCGAACAGCGGAGTGGGGGACGTTGTAAACATGGGAACAAATAAACAGGACGCCTCCCCCGCTCCCCCTTCAGACGACGAGGGAGGCCCCGAAGAGGCCGAGCGCGCCGCTGGGGAGGGACGACACCCGATCATCGAACATCACCACAGGCGCAGTCGCCTCTGCTCTGTTATCGGCTGCCACCTTCCCCCCCTCCCCCTCCACCCGATCCTCCACCTCTGATCGCCCCCCGTGGGAGTCCCAGAGACATCAAAGCGAACCGCGGCTGTCTCAAACTAAGAACAACAAGAGGGGGGGGGGGGGTGATGGCGGGGGTCGAGAAGAGGTCTGTTCAGAGGGTGTAGAGAGGAGGTGGTGCACAGCCAGACGTTAGCATCGTCATCGCCAGCCATGATCTCTCCACCGTTGGATGAAGGCCTCCACAAATCCGCCAGCACCTCGCGTTGATCCCACGTCGCAATAACCCACGCAGTGCCTGGCGCGCGAGCTCAACTGATCGCATCGCTTCATCGCCCCAGCGAACGGCGTCTCGGAGGCGTCCCAGACAATGGAATTAAACAATGTTGGGTTTTTATTTTACTCCATCATGTTGTGACTGAATATATTAAACTAAATTTGTTTTTATTTTATCAGGTAAGGCCTACTGAGCTTTATACTATAGCTTTTTTTCAGAAATGATAGCTCAACGAAGTGGCTTATCATGGGTATAGCAGCCAAATACTATAAAAGCACGATTTTAAATGTGATGGGAAAAAATAGAGGACCCGGAGACGAATCCATGCGACCACGGGGAGAGAGACATGCAAACTCCAAATATAAGGCATCGTCAGGGTCGGGATCGAACCCACAACCTCCTGTATACCAGGCGAGGTAGTTGGGTTTAATTTTGGCACAGATGACGTAATACATGGTGATTGCACTGCACTGTGAACCTAGCACCATTCTTGGTTATGGCGAGTAAAATCTGAACCCGTCCCTGAGCCTCCCACTTCAGCAACCCGCATTGACCAGTGAAGTATGGCCAGGAGCCCCCATGGTTGACATGGAATGGGGAGGCCCTCACCCAGCAGTGGATTGTCACGTTGGATTGGCAAGGGGGTGTAAGTACGTTTCTTGTTTTCTGGCTGCTCACAGGCTGCGAGTTTATTTGAGAAAAGATCCACGGCCATGCAGCAGAATTTGTTTAACGCACATCATACATTTGAAGTGACATTGAATGAGTCACTGTAGCGCGTGGCGCTGGGAGATTGGGAGACAATGGAATTAGGGGTAGCAGCCCGCTCTACCAGTTGGACCTGTGGGTCAAGCCCAGAGCCTTCTGGGGGATCCAGAAGGGGGCGTGGCCGAGGGCGGAGCCTGGCCACGCTGGGGAGAATAAAAGGCGAGCTCCGACTCACAGTCGGGGCTGCTGCCATCGGGAATGGAGCTCGTCATGCTGTTGTCGTCGGGGTCTTCGCCACTTCAAGCTGTGGGTCTGGAAGCGTGTTGGCTGTCCCGACCCAGTATTGGGTTATCCCCTATGGCTGTGAGAGCCGGAATAAACAAGAGGGATAACGCCTCCTACTAGTGTCTCTGAATTAGTAGACTACACATTAACAAAATATTTTTTCTTTTAAGCCGGGTCTGGAGGCTTTCAAACACTTTCCAAGGGATTTGTGAATCTCCTTAATCCACCATCCTGTGAGGTTGCCAGGAGATGATACTTCAGCAAAAATTGATTAGTGAATCCATCTGTGCACAGCTTTGAGTGTTATCCCCTTAAATACATGGGGTTGATCCATCTATTCTAAATTCCTCCAACGTGCCAAACCCTCAGAAATCAAATTGTCCCAACATCCTAATAAAAGACCCTCATAAAAATGGAAAAAACTTAAGGCATTTAGATCATTACTATTATTAACCAGGTACAAGTCTGATGGAGCAAGAGCTTCAAATTAAAGGGAGACCGTGGTTACAAACAATGAATTTCAAGTACAAATCTATGCTGATGAGACTCATTCCAGGCTTTGCCTGCTTTAACAAATTAACCTTTTGGCGGGACCTCGGGGTCCCATAAGCCCCCGGCTCTCGCATAAACATTATATTATCATGCTCGTTTTCACCAATGGTTTGAAGGATGTGGCAAGTGTTTTCTTGTTAATCTATGCCTTTAAAACTGAAAACTACTTGCCTGCAGTACCTATATTTAAATACACTAACGAAAAAATAATTTACACCCCTCTGTCAATCATCGTGTTTCTCAGTGTGGATTTGTGAACACACTTTGTAAACAGTACATAAAATAGTACGCGTTTTCAATACGCTGTTCATATTGTAACAAGCGTTTATACCAATGTTACTCTGCAGAGTAGTGGGTCGCCGCTCCTCTTATCCGCATTGATACGAGTGGTATGTGGGGACTATGGCTTAACCGCAAAAAAAAAAACCTATCTGCACAGATGCATACGGACAAGAGAAGTATTATCAAACAGGAGGAATTAACGGTGGAACGCGTCTCATCTGTTAAATATCTTCAGATGTCATCGATTGATCCTGGCTGCAGACATTGGTAGGTCACAAATAATAATGAAGATAAGAGAGCAGTTTCACTGTATTATGCATAACGTTATGGCAAACAAAGGACTTAAGTCGTGTAGGCAGTTTGAGCAGCTTTGGATAAGACTTATGATCCTGCCCAAACCCGAGCATGGAGTTGCATTCGCTTGTTCAGCTCTTCTGCGCATTCGTCCTCGCTGCTGCGCTTGGACACGACATGACAACAGAACGATCCGCGCCAGGTGGGTCGCGGCGTTTATGTGCGCGGTGGGACGGAGTCGCCAAAAATACATAAATAAATTGCGATTTTTACTTCCGTTTATTCGGGATAAGGGGGCCCGCCATAAGGTTCAAATGCTGTAGGGAAAACAACATTGGTTCAGAAGGGGCCTAGACCGATGGACAAAAATGTTATGTAATGTTTCTTTTTACTTCTTTTAATTTCATTACCCATTTAAGTTAATTATGTCAATCACATGCACGTTCATTCCACACCCCTCCCCCACTACCACCACGTCCCTTAAAACTGCCAGGAAACCAAGACAGCCAGGTAGTACGACTCGCGCACTCGTGGCTGCTACATTCACCGCCATGTTAAAATAAGAACAAAGTCTTGAATCGGACCCGTGGCAATTCATAGACTCGCAGGGGGCAATGGTGGGTGGGGGGGGGTTAATTTGTGACTCCCCCCCCGCTCATGCCCCACGAGTGCATAGGGCACCGTGCTCTCTTGTCGTGCCGAGTGACGCATTGCTTGCTTCATGGAGACACGTGGCCTGCGTGGCGTTCAACGTTGTTGAACCGTGGTGATGGAACACTCTGGCTGTGTGCACTTCTAATTCATTTCCCCTTCACAGAGTCTCACGGAGGCAGCCCCTAGTTATTTGTAAGACGGCTGTGTTTGCGTTGTGATATTGGATCGCTTTAGTTAGTATTAATGTGTTTGACTCTCTGTTTCATCTTATGATTGACCTTCTTTTGTTAGACTGCCTTACGATTTACAACTTCACTAAAACAGCCATTAGATTTATGTGTGTGTTGTTGTTGTTTTATATAATATCAATTAAACAGTATTGCTTCTAAAATGAATAGGACACGGGCACATGTATTATGCTGGGTGATTTTTGCCCGAAATTACGACGTTACTTTAATCTCGCCCAACGTTTAAACTTAAAACCGCACGCCCTGTGGGCCTATGCATTATTCCGAGATGTAAGTAATAATATGTCAGCTTTGTCGAATCCCTTTTTTTCTGCTGAGGAGCAAAATCATAAAGAATGCTTGCTACGTATAAACAACAACAACAACAACAGACTCCGTGTCCTTGGGAGAGAAAAAAAACGTGTGATGGATTGAAATTGCATTTTTAAGAGAGCTGGCTCGCGGCTGGTGATTTTGGGATGTAGATGAGCAGACTGGGAAGCGCCGTTGCTGACCTATAGCTCAGCTGGGACACGGGCAATGAAATAGTTCGGGGGTGGGGGGCGGACAGACAGCAACGCCGACCATGCTGGATGCTCCGTGACTGCCACCGCCATCATCATCATCACCTTCATCATCATTTTTGGTTACTGTCGTCATTATTTTTATTATCACTAATTTTTTTTATCAATAATTGTTAATAATCATCATCATCGCAATTAGCAGTAGCTGTGTCGTCGTCGTTCTCATTCTTACAATCAAGAGGATAGTTGTAGCTCCACCATTGTCATCAATGCTCTCATTAATGCCGTTATTATTAGCGTCATCATCCATCGTCGTCTTGGTGAAGCAGGCAAGCTCTGCTGCTCTGTGGCTGCTATCGCATCATCATTGTCGTCGTCATCGATACTGTGTCGTCATCTTCATCGTCGATCTCATGATACAATTGATTCAGGATGGACTCGGAAACACAACACGAGGTATTAGAGACACGAACTGTTGAAGTCACGAATGAAACGTGGCTCTGGTGTATTGTTTTGCCCCGCGTCGCCTTCACGTGGCTTTCTTGACCACGTGACCAAGTACACGTGACGTGCGTTACGCTGTCTGAGACACGGAGATTAAACGATATTGTTTTACCCAAAGTAATCACCATCATCATGATCCATGGGCCGATTGCCCACTGCATATTTCGTCATTTGTGTATCCAAAGTAGGAGAAGTTAAAGTTACGACGAGCGCACACCTTTCTTGCACCTTGGTGACGTCACTTTCCGGGCGACGCCCGCCACCATTCCATGTCACACAGCGCCACTGCATCGTGTCGCCAAAGCACCAGCGATGCGTCACGAGTCCGCTTAAACCTCAGCACGTGTCGGGCTTTCGCGACCCAATATTACGATTCATAAGAAGTTATTTTCGAGAGGTAAAAATGCGTTTCGTGTGCCCCGCCATCCACTCCCGATGCTGGTTGTGTAACTACCAGCGAGACATCCATAACCCAATCGTCAAATGCTTGTGGATCGCTCTCCAACGCACTGGCGTTGCTGAAGGGGCCAATACATTGGGTGCAGTTTCTTCATCACGTGACAACTTTGTGAATTGCCTGGGTGGAGGAGGTCGTGCAACACACAAATCAATGATGAGTCAGATGGGAGTTCTCTCATTGTTGGGCACTGACGTTAGTGACGACTGTTTAGGATCACGGTTCCTTCTGCAGCACGATTGGCATTTGGGTCGCCCCCCACTTTTTTTGTCCCCAAAAAAATATGTAATGGGAGTTTCTATCAACCATATATCTAACATTTGTGTGGGGTATGTGTCCAGATACCCAACAGTAGGTGACCCCACCTCCACTCTTCCCCACCCCCTGCCCCTCACTCTCCCGATCGTCGTCTCCACGCACGTGGGCAGCCTCTGCCCCGTTTCACTTTCCGCGTTGGTTGCAATCCGCTCGTCAGTTGTTTGGTCGCTGTTTCGCGGCGCTAATAATAAGAGGCGTGCGATCCATCACCGCGTGTCCGGCGCGCACTGCCAATTGGCCAGAGCCCAGCATCCGGAGGAGACTCTAATGGCTCTTGTCGGCCGCCCTGTAAATACAAACGAGCTGCCAAGTAATTGCAGGTGACCCGGGGATGGGGCCACACTCGGCGGCGCGGCCTACGTGGCCCAACGCAGCCGGATCGTGGCACGGAAAAGGCGGAGGGATGAGTTGCGGCGGTGGGGGGCGGGGGGCGGGGGGAAGTTGGGGTGGGGGGGTTGGTGTCCGCCTCCACCCAACAGTGGGGGGCTGTGTCGCCTAATTGGCCGGCGGTAATTAAATGTGATTAAACGTCGCCGCCGCTGGCGAATGTGATGCTGGCTTCACGTAGCGCGATTGTGCGCACGTGGGGCAAGTGATCTTGGTCGGTCATCGTTATGAATGACGATTATCTTCGTCGTTGGCTTCATCGTCATCATCACCATTGGACTCATCATAATAGTTGTCTCTATCAACGTCAAAATCGTCATGATCATTGCCATTATCGTGGCCGTGATCATTGTCATCGGCATTATCATCGCCATGGCCTGAGTGTAATTCTAAGCACTCCGTCGCCACGTACTTACCAGCAGCTTTTGTTGAATTTTCTTTTGACAGTGACTGAGTTTCTCATCCACGCGTCATGAGCGTGTAATGCGACCCCACTTTTGGACACTTTTTCCGACGTTGCTTTTAAATACCAAGATCAGTTTTCCAAAAGAGCTCCAATAATCTCTCGCTCTCATATTTACTTACTTTTCTATTTTTATCGTTATTTTAAATACAAATGATTGTTCTACCTATATGCACTTGGCTGTTGTGGTGTAATGGTGAACCCACCGGACTTGCATTACAGTCAGTGGTGGCATCTTCGTTTCATTCTCCCGGCGCGGCAGTTTCAACAATGGTGCGAGCTTCTTAAATTCTACCCCTCCCCTACACCTCGCCATTATCCACCCATCAGTTTAAATGCATTAGATCAGGGTTAGTCAAACGGCAAGTCGTATGCGGTGGGGTAAAGTGTGGGTAATCCCACCTCTTTAATTATGTATGTGCAGTGACTGTCTTGAAAACGTAAATTATTGGAGGCAGTTCTTTAATTACCACCGAGCACACTTTGTACAACACACACCCTACATTGTTACACACTCCTCTGCCTCTCGCTCGAACGCAACTCTACACTGGTTGCTAGCCTACACACTCACTAGCCGTCTGACACTGACGGCACTGAACTAAGACAGCCAACTACCGTCAAGCTGCGCAATATCAAGTGGCGACAACAGCGACGAAGGCGGCGAGATCACAGCGATGATGGCGATGATCTACAACAGCAACGACAGGGATCCCCCCACTCCAAACGACAGCCCCGAGCTCCCCTCCCGGGGCCCCTCTTATACTGTCAGCGTGGCCTGGCTCCGCCCCCGGCCACGCCCCCTTCTGGAACCTACCAGCGGGTTCTCGATGTGCCCCTTCTGTAACCTTTCCCCTACATCCCTCTCTCTGGTCTATCACGTGACCTGCTGTCAGTCAGGGATGCTGTAACTGCAGATCCCCTTCCCTGCCAGCAACCAGCGCTGTACTGCTAAGTGGACCAATTCTATGACACTACATATGTATGATAATCTTCTTTCGCACCATACATAGCCAACCGTGCGAGTCGGAGGTGCGGGCGAAGGACAACAAACTAAACAAAAAAGCGATTCTAAAGAAATTTAGTTAGCTAATCTAGATGTAAGAGTGCATAGCTCCAGTGGCTTCCTAATGTCGGAAGGAAGAGCGTTTCAAATGGCCGCAGAAGCGCATCTGAAAGCACGTGATGCCGTGACCGCCTTTGTTCGGTCGCCAGGGGCTCCCGTGAACTCACTCTGGTAAATTCCCTTCCACCAGCAGTGGCGTGTGCGAGCAGTTTCAGGTGTGCACCTTTACCCTGTGTGTACGTGCTGGTTCCCCCCCGGCCCCCCCCACCAAGCTGCGCACATCGCGTGAATAGTCGCAGTCGGTGGCAGAGGCCGTCCCGAATCTGAGAAGCACGTTTCCATTGCAGAGTTGGCACTCGCTCCTCTGATGTGGTGCCACTTCGTAGCGTCATCGCGCAGGCCACGTGCGAGTTCGTGGCATCACACCCCACGCGTGGAGCCTCGGAGCTGCCATCCATGTTGTGTGTTTGCCCCCCACCCTAACCTGGTGGGGGGTATGGAGCGAGCTTTGGAGGGGTGGAGAGTTCCCTTCCAGGGACGTGTTTGACCGCAAGACCATAACACTCGCGGTGCACCGATAATATTTATTTATACTTGAGGAATTCGATGAGCTATAAACCCCTTTTTCACAGATGTCCAGGAGGGGCGGGTCAGAACGCTACAACAACAAACAATACAAAAACACGTTAGGAGTACAAAGTATTAAGCATTAAGAAGTAGGGTATGTAACTCGACTTACTCCACCAAACATTTTCCTGATTCTATTGGGATGAGTTTAGCAACTTTGACCGATTTGTTTTCCTACACGGCCGCCGCTGGAACCGCCTGCTGCAATTGGCGCCGTTGTTTCCTACGGAAGCGCCGTGGCAGTAGCTCTTCGTGATTGTTCGGAATTGTCACACGCAGAGCTTATATTGTTCCACTCAACTCGTTCGCCCGCGTGCCAAACGCATTAATTCGATAGAATAGCAAAAGATGCGGAAACATTCCGTCTGTTCGTGAGTAGGACAGGTTTAGTGGAGGGTCGCGCGCATGCATTCCACTGGGTAATTACAGCTGTGTTTTCGGGTTGTTATACCGCGTATTGGCACGACGTTCCACGTTATGCTCCACGTGCTGAGAAGCTTCTTCGTGAACTGATTGACGGTATTGAGTACACGGCGGAAACACATCGGAGAGCCACACACACGCCCAGTCACTCCATCAGGTTTTCCAAAGATGTAATTTTAACACTTATGACAATGAGTTTTCTGGTGCACGAGCCTCTATTTTAATAAATTACACAGTTTAGCTTCCCCTGCAGACTAAGTCATCGTATGAGTGCCCTGACATCACAATCGGATAACCAAGACAGGTCCCGTCATGGCGCGCAAAGGCATCGCGTCCCCGTGCCCCACTCACCACCTCCCGTTCAGCGGCACACTTGGGAACAGAATTGAGACTTGTGTTATTGGTGTTGTCAACTTGTTGTCGTGAGTGTTCATATTCCCAGCCGCCCCGTTTGCACTTGACTTTGATTTGAATAAACGGCACTGATTCGGATATAACGGTGAATTGGCAGCCTGCATGGAAAATGACCTGGTCAAACATCGCTCTCTGTTTTACCTGCACGGGTCCACTCTCTCTCTCTCTCGCTCTTTCTCTCTCACACCCCCGCTCTAGCCCCCCCTCTCGCTCGCTCTCTCTCTCTAGCAGCGCCCCGATCACTCTTGACTGAGTGCCGTGTCCCAGACCCCATGTTCAGGCCAAAGGGGACGCGAATCCCACAAACAACAAAAAAACTTGCCGTGCCGCTCCACCGAGAGGCCCTGACTGACTGCCCAGCTCCGCGGGGCGTCTCAGCCTCCGAGGCCCCTGCGAGCCATCGCTCGCGGACCCGACAATAAATATTTAAGTGGCCTAACAAGGGCGCAGCGTATCTGTCTCAGTCGCCAACGTGCCCGCGCACGCATTTATTCCGATAACGATGCGCAATAAACAAAGCTGACACTAACGACCGTGCGGGAACACACACATTTTTTTTGTTACCTCCTTCTCTCGCGTTTCCTTCCGGAGGGCCTGGAAAAATGATTCGGAGCAACCTGCCTGGCCTCGCCATACATTACCGTCCACCCGGGCGATGACTAAATTGGGCGTACGTTCACCTTATTACCTTAATTAGGGCTTATTGCTACAGCGATCATCGGAGCCATCAGTATCCATCGCGGCGGATTTTGCTCGCGTTTGCCGAGAAGCGTCGAGGAAGCTCTTCTGAGACACTGAGCGATCACGCCGCGCGCATCCTCGCCATGCTGCTGCTGCTGCTGCCCGTGTCTCTAAATATTGCGAGGTCTTTAAGCCTCGCAAAAAAAACACAGAGGTAAAGGTGCAGCCCTGCAATTGCTTGCTCCTTCCACTGCTGGCGGAAGGGTGTATTACTAGAGGGAGATTCATAGAGCGAACCCCCGTTCCCCCTAACGGGAATTGAGGCCTCATATTCTACGCTATCCAGATGGCATGGAAGAGGTGGGCGTACCCACACTTTACCCCACCTGCACCTCGTGTATACTGCTGGATGCACAGAAGCTGGGGGTGGGATCTATGAAACATTCACCGGTGTTTTCACTGCCGCACCAGGAAACCGAACCGGCGACCCTCTGGGTTGCATGTCCGATGTGCCAACTATTTTACCATGGCAGCAATCCGATGTAAACAAAAAAATCAAGTGTGATGTAAATGTTACGTTGATGCTGTTGTCGGTGTCTTTGGCTTAGTCTGCCGTTCTGTAATCTCTCCACGTGGCGAGGTGGATCTGTTACAAAGCAGGATTGCGGAGAGGTGGCGAACGGTTTTTGGGGAGGCCTTCATCCAGCAGTGGATTGATCGTGGCTGATTACCATGTGGTCCCGAGGCGAGCCCGAGTGTGCCTTAAATGAGACTCTTTAATGATGGGAGTCCTAAGAGGTTCAGGATAATTGGACGCATAAATAACCCATGTGCCCCCCGATTAGACGGGCTCTCAAGTGTGGCGAGTGGGTGGTCTTAGCCTGCTCACCAATGACTGCACACAAATAAGCATCACGTTATACATTTAGTGTAGCTCTGAGAATGAGCTCATTTGTAGCCCTGAGAATGAGCAACTCGGCTTTGATTGACGTGTGCCCAAAAAAAACCTCTTAGCGGGGGCATATGAAAGGTGGGAAAACATGGTGTGGTTAAAGATGCCTGTGGAGTGAATTCAGAAGTAGTATGTGATGGCATTTTCCCGGGGCTTATCTCGAGCACAGCGAGCTCCAAACGGCGTTGCCAACTCCATGAAGTGGAAAGTCGACAAAGGAGCCTCAAAGAGTGGCGAGATGTCACCATAGAAACTTTAAATTATAATGCCACCACCAGAGAATGTTGCCACATTCAAGAGTCACTGCTTTTTTTTTGTCGGGAGTGGCTTTTAAAGTCAGAATCAGAATATGTATTAATACTGGAGGAAGCCGATGAGCCGTAAAGCTCTTTCTTTAAGATGTCCAAGAGGGGCGGGTCAGAACGTGACAACAACAAACGGTACAAAAACACGATAGGAGTGCAAAGTATAGCAAGGGTAAACAAATCACGTAAAAAAAAATATGTATACAAATAAAACTAGTATATATACATTTTTTTTATCTTACCAGGTAAAGCCCAATGAGCTATTCACTTATTTTTCAGAAAAGATCTGGCCACGAATGGTGAACCCAAAAAAGGCAACGGATGCAGTGACAATCGCCGAGTCGGTGACTTCGCTGGCTCCAAATGGAAACGAAGCTTCGTCTCGTGCCATAACGCCAATAGCGCAATGGGTGCATGTTTGTTCGAGACAACAACGCGCATACATCCGTTGCTGCGCGTGGTATTCTGTCTGCTCTGCGAACACGGCGCCCTGAGTTTCATTCCCAGCCACGGGCAACATCAGTTGCGAGTGATACCTGAACCAGTTCTGGGCCTGCAATATTTTGATTCATTTCCGTGATTCAGGTGTTGCGATACAACTCATGAATTGGCGTCTTATTTTCTATATATATGAATAAAATTAGCTTCTTATTTTTTTTTCGCTTCTACAGGTTTATTCTCTCCGTAAACCTAACAGTATCATCAGCATTGTGATGTCCATATAATTTGCATGTACAGGATGATTAATAATAATGTATTAAACGTGCATTTCAACGCATGTATACCCCGAACATAAGAATGGATTGTAATCGATGAAGCCACATGTGATACATTTAATACGTAGGCTTTCGCAAACAATATTATTCATAAAAAAGTTTTTTTTTGCATTAAATCGCGTAAATGTGTCGTGAACCCACCCCCACCCGACACAGCCAAATAGTCAGGTTTGTCACGTTCACGAAACGTGACAAATAGTGACTCCTTCAGAACACCGGTGTCAGAATCAGAATCTTTCTTTATCCTGGAGAAATTTGATGAGCTATGAAGCTCATTTCCACAGATGTCCAGTGTTGTAGAGCAAACCCACAACATTTCACATCCTGATGAAGCTTATTCTCGTAATCACCATCGAAACGTCGTTCTCAATTGTAAATGTCGTCGTTTTTGCACGTACCAACCCTGACTAATTGGCTGTGTCGGGTGGAGGTGGGTTTACGACACATTTACACAATCTAACCCAAAACACATCGTTCTGCACCTGCCATCATTCCGTATGCATACCTCCTACCGTTGCGAGGGACTGGCCGCAGATTTGGTTTTCAAATTTTCCGCTCGCTAAACGAACGTCAGGAGCCCTGTTTTTGTTGTTTTGTTTAGCCAACGGCTTTACCTGCATCGCTGTCACCGTTGCCGTGGAGCAAAGCAGGAGGACGCTCTTCCCCCGTGTCCCGTGCACGAGCTCCATGAATACTGCGCCCCAATTGCACAACACTAAAAGTGACGACCTTCGCCGTTAAACCGAAACGAAATCGACTCAAATGAAATCCCCACCGCGAATGTCGCCGTGCGCTCGCTGTCTAATCACTGGCCACTGGCAAGAGGTTGGTGGTGGAGGAGATGGTGGAGAAGATGGAGGTGGTGGATGAGCAGGTGAAGGAGATGGGGGTGGTGGGGGTGGTGAAGGTAACGGAGGTGGTGGAGGTAGTGGAAGAGGTGGAGGTGGTGGAGGTAGGGGAGGTGGTGGAGATGGAGGTGGTGGAGGAGGTGGAGGTAATGGAGGTGGCGGA
>CM025650.2:7729768-7742733 GCA_014621495.2 Entosphenus tridentatus | reverse complement strand
CTCATGTGGGGGAGTCTGTGGGTCTCTGTGTGAGTACGGGTCTCTGTGTTTGCCTATGGATCTCTGTGCGAGCCGATGGAACTCATGTGGGGGAGTCTGTGGGTCTCTGTGCGTGGTTGTCTCTGCCGCAGCTACTCGCGGACGGAGTTTGTCTCGACCAGCGGATCGGCAACCTGCGACTCCGGGCGCGCGCGAGGGCTCATTGCGAACGGCCTCGTGGCGTAAATTCGTTGACGTATTCGCGTGCGTGGCTGGCCTCTTGCAATATTGAGTTGTTGTACCGAGTTCGCGAAAATAATGGCTCTTCTCGCATTCTTTGGGTCTTTCGGCAAAGTCACGTAGGTAGGTTCAAATTCATATATGATGTTCGTGAATTCCCGCAGTCACGAAAGCTTTAAGCCGAGATGGCTCTTCTCGCTTTCTGGCATTCACTTTGGCTGCTCTGTGTGCGTATCCGTGTATCCTACGCCTCTAAACACACACACACACGCATGTACGTTTACAGTATAGACACACACATCCATACACTTCCGCACTTTATAACAAACATCCTTATGAAAAGAAATACAAAGACAACGATTCCCCCCTTAGCCCTAATAGGCTATTAGGGCAAGTGCTGTCACCACCACGTCCGGCCACCTTTGTCTCTCCAGTGCTGAGATGTTGACACACCTCTCCAGCTATTCATTTCAGGCAGAGACGGCATTAGGAGAAGCGCAGGACTGGTTCAGATGTTCGTCACTGATGTGGGCCGTGAGTGGAAATCGCACTCTGGTAGCCAGTTTGGTGGTGCAGCAACGCTCACCGCTCGCCCATACAAACAAAACAGGCGCGCTGGGATGCACACACAGACACACAGATTTTTTTAGGGGCAAGTGCTGTTGGCGAAAAGCACCTATGAAGGCCGGTACATGCATTCATACACCCATACGTGTACACATGCATACACGCATATATATTAAAAAAAAACATAGTTACTCTTGCACACACATATGCCATAATGGATATATGCTTATAAACTGGCATACATGTGCACGTCTATTTAACTGATCGATCTCCGCCATCCAACAGTGATAACAAATGTAACTCGTTATCCAGGAAAGCCACATTCAGTCGTAGGGCTAATTTTCAAGAGGGTCCTGCCACGGTGGGTCTTTATTTTAAGATGTTTTTTTTTTCAAACAATTCATGATGACATTCTCACACGTGGGAGGGGGACAATCGGAGCACTGGGAGAAACGGCACGCCCTTGGGCGAGGGTGCAACACACTTTTCCGCCGTACCCAGGCGATGGCACCTCCTCAACGCCCGCGGGAAGGGAGTTTCACGACGTCTGTGCGGTGATACACCAAAACCTACAGCCAGACACGTCCATTTGGGAGGGGGGTGGGGTGCGGGCGAATCCTGCTCTGTGCGGCGCCGCCGCGGGGGGGGGGGGGGGGGGGGGGGGGAACCGGGGTTGGGCCCCCCCCCCCCCAAAGCATTCAAACTAAACCTTAAGTATCTGACACCGTGACATCGAAGCTGCGCCTCCCCCCCCCGCCGCAAAACGCGGGGCCCGGTGCGGTCGCCCAGATTCGCCGTATCCTAGGGACGGCTCTGCCTTACAGCACGATCGCCCTGTGACCGGGAGAAACGTGATTGTGTTTAGTTTGTTGTTGTTTGTTGTTTAGTTTGTTGTCCTTCCCCCCGCAGCTCCCATTAAGCACGGTTCGGCTACGTACGGTGCGAAAGAAATTCAACGTACATAACTACTGTATAGGTTCACAAACTCGCGTCTCTTTCGCCGGAGGGTCCGCGTTGTCGGCTCGGCTCGCGTCGCGGGCAATCAGCCACGGAGAGTTACAACGACGCGTCCCGTCGAGACGGAACAGATACACGAGCGTGCGTCGGACACGCGCAATCTGTCGTCATGTTGAGGATCAATTTCCTCGGAGTCATTCGTCAATGCGTCACGTGTTAGCGAGGTGTCTGCGTGGTGTTTCAGAGCGCGAACGCGCGCACGTGTGTGTGAATGTGTGAATGTGTGTGTGTTAATGTGTGTGTGTGTGAATGTGTGTGTAGGACGAGCGGTCGTGCACTTGCGCTACAAACCCGGCTACCCGAGTTCGATTCCCGCTCACGGCCAACACCTGTGACGATTATCTGAACCGGTCTTGGGCATCCTCTAGGTCGACTCATCCTCAAATAGGTACCTGGTGCGGTGTGTAAACATCGCCACTCGGGATGCGGTGCTGGCCACCCAGGCCCTGGCGAACAGCGTGGGATTGTGCGCTTCGTGTACACACCACACGAGGCACTCATTTGAGGCTGAGTCGACCTGGTAGAGGTGCAGGACCAGTTAAGATATTCGTTACTGTTGGTCGTGAACTGGAATCGAACTCGGGTCGCCTGGTTAGTAGACCCGCGACGCGCCAACCACGACACTAACGCTCCATGCAAAACGCTCACAACATGCGCACGCATACATACATACACAAACACACATCTATATACACATACAGACACACGTATATGTCGATATATGTATACAAGTACACAGATAAAGACCACCCGTATATAATTTTTACGGACTTTTGGGGCAAGTGCTGTGAGCGAGTAGCACCTACGAAGACCGGCACGGCACACGAGGGGGTGGTGTGTCCAGCACCGCGTGTTAACACACCGCACTGGGCACTCACTCGAGGCTGAGTCGACCTAGGGGAGGCCCAGGACAGGTTAAGATCATCGTCACTGGTGTTTTCCGTGAGCCGGAATGGAACCTCGGGTCGCCGGGCTCGTAGACGACCGCTCACCCTACAATCTCACCACGACAGTCGCCTTCCTAGTTCCCACTGCTCATGTTGCCTACACACAGCACCAGGTACTCATTTAAGGCTGAGTCGACCTCGGTGAGGCCCAGAACCAGTTACCATAATTCGTCACCCATACTGGCCGTGAGGGACAATCGAACTCGGTTCGGCGGGTTCGTTGCGCATTGCGCTCAACACTGCGCGCCAGCTCCTCATTACACGTGTACACGAGCACTTGCATGTACATATATACACACGCGCGTGCACTGCGCGTGCACTGCGCGTGCATTGCCACGTTACGCGCGTGGTATAGGGCAGAACGCGTTACAGATTTTCATTCAAAGTGTTGCCTTTTTCGGAGTAGTGTTCGTGCACTGCTCAGACGAGCATTTCAATCGATGCAGAAGTGAGAATGCGCCCACGATTTGAAACTAACTGGGCACGTGACGCATGCGCGTCTCAGGAATCAGCAGCAGCACGTCTCTCTGTGCGCGCTGGAACGGCGGTGACGAGCGGTGGTGCAGCGGTTAGCGCCACGCGCTGCAAACCCCAAAGACCCGAGTTGGCATCTTTCCCGCCCGATTGTCGGCACCAGTGACGATCAGCTGAACCGGCTTTTGGATCCGTTCCTAGGTCGACTCGGCCTCGAATGAGTACTCGGTGTGGTGTGTAAACGTTGCCACGGGGAAGACAAAGGCACTCGGGCGTGATCCCGGCCGTCAATCCTCTCGTGCGCCGTGCCGGCCCCCATAGGCACTTGCCCCCTACAATCTGCCAAGGCTATACGGCGGATCTTTGTCTTTGTAGAACGACTGATTTCAGGGTAACGGAATTACAGACTCGGATGCATTCATTAGACGGCGCGGCAATTACAGCTGCCTCCCTTTTTAATTTCAGAAACATTCATCACCCCAACCCGCTGTGCGAAATCACATTTAGAGAAACTATGCAAGGCCCCCCCTTAGCCCCCTTACCCGCCCCCTCGCCCATTAGCCCCCCCCCCCCCTCCGAAATGAATGTTATCACGTCCTAATTGCCCTATACTGTCTAATTCTAATTATCAGAATGGGTCTCGAGCCGTAATTCCGTTACCGTCAAATTGACCGGCTTGCGTAGTAAACCGGACGAATTTGAAACGCAAAAAAGCCGTGAATCATTCGTTAAGCAACTTAGAAGATGTGTGCTGCGTTGCAAAGCGATTCCAATTTCGGCCCATTAATGAAAAAGCGTCCCTTAAACTCTATGTCACCTACCCGCTTACAAGCTTTATTGAGGATAAACACTTGCCACAAGACTAACATACAACAACAACAACAACATGGCTAATGGTGGTAACGACGATGATGATGATGACGATAACAACGACGCGTGATGCGAGCAATGTTCCTCGTCGGGAATTCCGCGAGCCGCCTTCTCCATCTTCCTCGTGGCGGGGTTGTTGGTCGTGCGGGTCCCCCCACTCCGGCCCACCGCGCAGCAATGTCAGGTGGTCTTTGTTTAACAGCAATGATCGTCACATTAACAAGGCGCTGATGCTGCACGCCCTGCACACGCGCACAGGCACGCGCACGGTGCATTCACTCACCTTGCGCGTTCATTACCGCGCTGCACACACGCGCGCGCGCACGCACGCACGCGCACACAAAGACCAAGATCCCCCGTGTAGCCTCGACAGGGCTGTTGGCGCAAGTGCCGTCGGCACGGTACACGAGGGGGTTGGTGGACGGCACCACGCCCGCTCGCCTTTATCTCCCGAGTGGCGATGATTAGACACCGCGCCGGGTGCTCATTTAGGGCTGAGTCGACCTAGGGGAGGGCCCACGACCGGTTCAGTTAATCGTCGCTGGTGTTGACCGTGAGCGGCAATCGAACCTTGGTGGCCGGGGCTCGTGACGGAGCGTGATAACTGCTGCGCCACCGCACGCTCACTCACACGCATCCACATACACACGCACACACACACACACGCACTCTCACGCACGCACACACACACGCACGCACTCCTACACACACACACGCACGCTCACACGCACACACGTACCCACACACACGCACTCTTACGCACAACAACCGCCATTCGCCACTAAGTGGCGGTGACGTCACCACGACGCTTGTGCCAGGCTATGTGCACCTTGAGGCCACGTGAAGTGTCGAACGCCCGCTGGCAGGAGGTCACGGGGCAGACCCAGCAGGTGCCACGGGTCGACTGCCTGAGATGACCGCACACGCACTCTTACACACACATACGCGCCCACACGCACAGACGGACGCTCACACACACGCACTCTCACACACACACGCTCACACACACGCACTCTCACGCACACACACACGCTCACACACACGCACTCTCACGCATACGTACGCACGCTCACACACACGCACCCACACACACACGCAGTTTCACACACAGGCACACACACATGCGCACTCCCACACACACGCACTTTCACGGACACAAACTCTCTCACACACCAACACACGCGCCCACACGCACAGACGCACGCTCACGCACACACGCACTCTCACGCACACACGCACGTTCACGCACACACGCACGCTCACGCACACACGCACTCTCACGCACGCACGCACACTCACACTCTCACGCACGCACGCTCACACTCTCACGCACACACGCACACTCACACACACTCACGCACACGCATCATTCATCTCGCCGCATCCCCGCCGGAGCCCGGGGTCAGCCACCGAGCCTCCTGATGCGTCATCAAGCGCAGTCATTAGCGCCCTCTTATAGGAATCATGGCGTTCACAGACGCGGGCCCCAAGTCGCTGTATACGGGTGCATTGGCGAGCCGGTGTGCTTATTAACTGACGTCGCCATGCCTGTGCTTCATTTGCATCGCATGTTTTCGTGCAGTAGGACTACGTGGGCACATTCCGTGTTCGTGTTCAAACGACCCGCGTTTCGCTTTCATCATGCGCGTCTTCTTTGAAGAGTGGATGCGTTTGCACGCGTTGCTCTGATTGTTGTACTCTACTTACACTCAAATATATGTCTCACTCAACTAAGCGACTCGCGATCTCCTGTATCTTCTTCCTTACAAGTATATCTGTCTCTTTGCGAGTCTATGCCATTTCGCGTTGAAAGTATAAATATGTGTAAGCAGTAAGTCCCCGAGTTGCGGAAGATCCGACATACGGAACATTCGGATTTACGGATCGTTCTCGGGAACCTAACCCTTCCGTAACCCGGGGACTGCCTTATCTACTTCTGGCATCTCCGCGCTGCGTCGCTCTTGCGGAAAATTGTCGGACCATACTTCACCACCGCGCCGTACCGAAGACAGATTTTACATTCAGTCGAGTGACCGGCGACGAGACAATAGGCGCGCCTCGTGCCGTCAGCACGCAAGCGGGGAACCTTCAACAGCAGAGCATAGCAGCAATCGCAGCGTTACTCGACATCGCCCTCGGTGAGCGTTGTTCTGATGGAAATGGGCTGATGCTATTCAATCAGAGTAAAACAAAAACTAAAAAAAATAACGGACCGCAGACGGAACGAACGTTGCAAAGTGCACGTGCGTGAACACGAAGTTTTAATGTTTTAAAAAAAATCACGTTTTTTTACAATCTTCATGCTGTAGGGGATTTCTGGCTACACCGATTGCAACAAACCGGCGGAGACGTCCGTACCCGATCGCTAAACGTGCGCGTGTCCGCTGTGATGAGTGGCACGTCTGTGTCAATCGGGTGACAACATTCACGAATTGTGTCGCGTCGGGTGGAGACGGGTCCACGACACACATTTTACTTACTTGGGCGATCCGGCCCAACGTTCAATTAGTAATCGTCAATTGAATGAGTCTTTGGCCGGCGTAAAGTCGCGTGTTCGCCAATATCGGTACCGTGAGGGCTGATCAACGTCCAACGTTTACTGGGGTTATCGTTATCCGGTAATTACGTGAGACATGATTCACACGTGACTGAGCGTGCTCAAGTTAGAAGCGTGTCGCTGCTGCCACGTCGTAAGCGTTCTGCATCCGTTGTCCGACAGAGCGCGGGATAATATACCGGGGCAGTGGTTCTTGTCTCGTTTCAAAGTGGTCGTCCTCACGTGTGCCGCGGCTCGCATGAAGCGAAGTCGCGTAGGGGCGCGTTCGGCACGAGGGAACATGAGGGTCCCGCAACCCCTGGCCGAGTCGTCAGCCGTCCCTGAACACCTCGCAGCGTCGAAAGGCTCAGTCAGGAGGCTCTTTGCCCATTCTGATACGGAGTGTATTTGTGGGCTTCGCGTGTGCAAGAAACCCGAAGCCCTCGGGGACCCCCCACCCCTACCCACCACGCAGCCGAGGAGACAAGACGCAACGGGGCCTGCAAAGAGACGTTCTCGAGGACCGACTTGCCGCACTGCAAATCTCAGAGGCAACACCTCGCAGACGAGGGCGCTTTGAGAACTTCACAGATCTCGATGCGATGTCACCGACCGCTGTCTCAAAGTGCGCTGGATGTCGGCTATAGAGAGTCGTGAGAAAAAAATGTACCAACAGCCGAGCTGTTTGTGCTTTCATGTTTCATTGCTTTCATGGCTTTATTTTGGTGATTTCGAAAAGTGTATTAGTTTAGCCATGTTCGTTTGTTGAAGTACAGAGTTAGACTGATGGCCTTAATCTAAGTTGTCTTGTGGTTGTTGTTGGTTGTTTGACTTGCATCCCACTGGGATTTTTGCACACAGCGTTGATGTTCGGTGATTTTTTTCTGCAATATTTTGCTGTCTTGTCTTGGATTTTCTGTTTGCACTTAGTCACATATTCACTTTAAGATGTTTTTTGTTCATGTTTTTGTTTGTTGCGGTTGCACCCGATTCAAGAGCCGAATGGCTCACAGGGCTATCGCCTCGACCGACCTGGTTTCACCTGAAGACGGCTGCTTGCGTTGTGGCCGAAACGTCGTGAGAATTATTTTATTATGTTTTATTATTTTTATTATTTTATTACTTCCCTTCTACGTGACTTTACCGAAAGAACCAAGAAGATGAAGAGGGCTATACCTAATAAATTAACTTGAACTTGATCAGAGGCTCGTTTCGGCATCCGTGGCCAATGTCCCGTGACGTTACCGTGCATGACGGGGGGGGGGGGCACAGGTAGGGTTGGAGCTTTAGGATGCGAGTAGGGGAAACGATTGGATTCCGCATTCGTTTTCAGATAATTCGTTACTTTACTCTCCAACCCACACCCTACAGCACCGCACGCGTGCTGTGATAGAACACTGCCTTGTTGTGCAACCCTTTCTCAATACACTGTTGGATGAAGGCTTGCTGGTTATATCGTTCTTTGCCCATACTTCACCGCTCTCGTCGGTACGGGGTTCGATGAAGCTGGGCGAAGGCCACCCTGCATCGTCGTCTTTGAGATGACTCGACACTACCCACTGCCTGCTCACGATGGTATAACACTGCTGCCCGCGTGCTGTGTTGTTACACGACCGTCATTTGCGCTGGACTCCAAGGGCTTCCCAAAACTCCAGTCCTCGCGACACGCCACCACGCTCCGTCGTTCCGCGTTTAACCGATTTTCCCCTCCAATTCAAATACACATGAACTCGTTGCACGCCGCGCGCGCCCGATGATTGCTAAACACGTCTCACGATTAACGCTGTCTGCGTGGAGCACGTGTACACACATCACGCGCACACTCAGTCCCCAGTCTTGATTTGAATCGGCTCTGTTGACGCAAAGGGTTTTACTTCTTGTTTAGCGCGTCGCGCGGAACGCGTTTAACAATAATCGGGCGCGTGTAGTGTGGAACGAATTAATTGTGATTTTGAAATGGGGAGGAAGGGGGGGGGTAGTAAATTGGTAATCGCGTGGTGGGTTATGAGACTTTGGAGTTTGGAAATCGCTGCCGATTAGAGCCTGGGGGTTGATGCACGGGGGCTGTTGTAGCGCGCGCGGTGTCGGATGCCCTAAGCCGTGCGCTAGCGCCCTATGCTGGGCTGGCGGGAGAACAGCGCTGACCTCTGAACAACTGGCGCTCGCAAACCAGACTAAGGTATCAACATACAGACGTGTCCCTCTGCCTCGTTATCACCGTCACTCGCGTACCGCATACTACAATATACGCGCGTGTGTGTGCGTGTGTGTGCTAAACAACATACAGTAAACCGTTTGCAGGGTCACGTATGGAAAATAAAGGATAATAAGTATAGGTGGTGAAATAATAATTATTTTTGAAGGCGGATCGGGAAAAAAATTATGACATAAGTAGGCGAGCGACAGCAGCTAGGATGGCGTGCTTTTGGAACGTTGAATTCGACAGTGGAGAGAAAATATGAATGTCCACGATCAGGATCAGAATCATAACATTTATGTACACTCGAGGAATCCGATGAGCTATGAAGCTATTTTTCCACAGATGTCCAGTGGGGGCAGGTCAGAACGTTACAACAATAAACAATACACTCACAGAGATTAAGAACCAGGCTATAGTCTACATTACAGACTGCCAGTACACTCACCCAGTTTAATAACCAGGCTACAGTCTACATTATAGACTGTCAGTACACTCACCGAGGTTAATAACCAGGCTACAGTCAACATTAATGTCTTTTTTGTTGTTTATTATTTTTATTCACTTTATTTTTAGTATTTTTTTCAATCTACGTGACTTTGCCGAAAGAACCAAAGAATAATACACAAAAAAACACGATCGGAGTGCAGAGTACAGGAAAGGCAAACAAGTGACTTTTTATATACAAATAAAACTAAACTATTTTTTTTCTCTTCACGTAACGCTCACTGAGCTATTAACTTATTTTTCAGCAGCGACCTGGCCACAAATGATTCGTTCAACAAAGTGGCTTATCGCGTGAAAATTGCTAGCAGCTACATAATCCAAATAATCTAGTCATACGAGTACCGATGCATATGGGCTGATATGACATACGGGGCATGCACATGGACCACGGACGTTGACAATGGATTTGAAAACATTAAAAAATGCGCAAAGTTGGAATGACAAACACGCTCAGAGTTGCACCGACACAGCAAGAAGACCGCACATCCATCATCAAGCAGTCAACGGACACAACGTGAAGCGTGAAACCAAGACAAGGTGGCAACTTTGGCTGATGGAATCAGCTCGCGTGCAGGTGCCGGCGACATCATTGCGTGACGAAACCGAGAGACGTGGCGACGGCCTGGGGGAGGCCTTCATCCAGCAGTGGATACATCGACCGTGGCTCATCGTGACGACGATGTAGTGCAATGACGTCACGCATGCGGAGGGAAACAAAACAGAGATTCTGGGTTCATTCTCCTGGCTTCGCGCGCCCTCTGCTGCTGAGACGAAGCAACTGATTTTCTCAGTTTAACACGTAGGCTTTCGCGAATTGCCCGATGATGCTGGATGCAATTACCAGCGAAACGTCGTACTCAAATTGTAAATGTTGTGGTTTCACGCTTCAACACACCGGTGGGCTAAAGCAGTGAACTATTTGTCTTTTGTCAACGTGATTGGCCGTGTCGAGTGGTGGAGGGTTACGACACATTTATAAATAAGGCGATCTAAACCCCAAAACGTTGATTATGAACTGATTTTCTGTTTGCACAGTCACATAGTTCACTTTAAGATGTTTTCTTGTTCATGTTTTAGTTTTTGGTTTGTTGCGGTTGCACCCGATTCAAGAGCCAAATGGCTCACAGGGCTATACCAAAGAAATGAAATGAAAAATGAAACTGAAACTGTCAAGGCTTTTGTTCCATAACGAAATGTCACACCGGTGGTTAGAGCGACACGAGGTGGGCAGTGCGACGAGACATCAGTGTGTGCGAGAGTCGCCGCCACACATCTGAAACCACTGGCGGGTTTTGACAGCACGATGATGGGATGCGTTCGCATTGTTGCGTATTGTGGGGCGGCCCGCAGGTCACGTGCTGCACTAAAGGTCACCTGGGGCCGCCAGTGGCCAGTGCCGGATGATCCTCGTAGCAAAAGTAGCTACGTATGTAGCTACGGGCCTCGCACTTTCAACGAGCCCCGCGCTAAATGCTTTAAAGCTATCAATTACTATAGTACTATACTGCCTTCAACTTTTATGAACGACTGGGTGTTTAAGTTTAGCGAGTTGTCGTATTATCTGGCTGGAAAGAAAATGAAAAAAATACAATGACTTTACTATGCAAGCAAAATTTTTTTGTTTTTTTTAATATTTAAGTGTTTTTATTTTATTTAGGACCCCTTTATAACCTATGCTACAGGCCCCGCACGAGCTTAATCCGGCACTGCCAGTGGCCCGCGGGCCTTGCAATGAAGAGCGCTGCCCTGGGGCTTACGGCCGAGGTGGGAGGTGGAGTGCTTCAGTTTACCCGGAACAGTTCGCAACAACTCTGTCCCGAGACTTCTATAAACGCAACCAGCCGCACTCGATCACACCTCTCTTTTATGGACACGTTCACGGGATAATGGGAATACGGGCTAGAGGGGCAATATAGGATTACAGCTTTCCCTTGATGTATGCACGTTCGGTTTGTGCTCGCTAACAGCACCTGCCCCAACAGTCTGTTAAGGCTATACGGGGGATCTTTGTCTATGCGCTACTCGGCAGACAGTCGTCTCCTCGTGCGGTTTCGTTTCACGTGCCCTTTTTGCAGAACGCATCTACTGCCGCATAAAGCGAGGGAGGGCTGCATTATGGATTTATAGACGCACTTTGGACTCGAGTGATAGTACCTTATGCCGATAATTGATTGCTCCAAATCAGCCAATTGGCATTCGGGAAAAAATTCAATTGAAATGTTAAGCCGCCATGTGTGTGTTTGTGTGTGTGTTTGGCTGAACCTGGAACTTGCCACCAAAAGGTGGGGCCTTACCATCAGCCCCATCAAAACTAAGCACCTGCCTGGGTATTTTGTACCACCGGACACTCCACCCCCACTCCCAATTGGTGATAGGGCAGTTGTGGAGAGAGTGGAAAATTTTCCATACATTGGCAGTATGCTCATGACTGGCTCCGGTTTAACAGCAGAGGTCTCACTCCGAATCAGTCGAGCGGCATTATCTTTCATCGGTTGCGTAACGCTGTGTGGAAGCTACCTGGTCTTCTCGGTCACGGTCATTCCCTCCCTTCTCTACGCTTGCGAAATGTGGACCCCCCTAATGGAACATCTTCGCCGGTTAGAAACATTTAGGCTGGCCTGCCTACGATCCATCCTGAGTTTAACCAGGCTGGATTGTGTGAGGAGCACACAAATCCTTAAAAGATCTGGACAAAGTCCCATCGGTGAGCTTATCCGGCAGGCAAGGCTGCGTTGGCTGGGCCATGTAGCCCGCATGCCCAATCACCGCATGCCTAAACAGCTTTTGTTCGGCCGGATAGAGGGGGCTAAACGGGCGCGGCACGGGCTAGAGAAGAGATGGAGTGATGTGGTACATGAGGACGTAGAGCTGAGTGGACTTGCCGATGACTGATACAAGAGGTGTCAGGATCGGCCTCTGTGGAGGAGGCTCGTGAAGGACGCTACTGGGCAGTTGGAGGCAGTCGCCCTCCAACAACAACGGAGGGCGGAGGAGCGACGCTCACAACAACGAGCGGAGCGTCGGGTGGCTAAAGCACAGCAAGTTGGCACAGGTGGTGCATCAGCCAGTCATCTCAGTCATCTCAATCAGTCGACCCGTGGCATCTGGGTCTGCCCCGTGACCTCCTGCCAGCGGGCGTTCGACACTTCACATGGCCTCAAGGTGCACATAGCCTGGCACAAGCGTCGTGGTGACGTCACCGCCACTTAGTGGCGAATGGCGGTTGTTGTTGTTGTTTGGCAGTGGTTGGGTGACTGGAGAGCTGACAAACCGAAGGGCGGAGTGGCCGCCAAAAGCGAGAGGGGACCTCTACCACGGAGACGGAGCGATGGCGACGGTTTGGGGGGGCTTTTCATCCAGCAGTGGATCGATCATGGCTGATGATGATGATGACGGGGGTGAACGCAGCTATTGTGAACGCGCCTTGATGCAGCTTGAGGCGAGGACGCGACACTGCCCCCTAGCGGCGGTGCGTCGACTGTGCCCACGGAGCGCTTTGCACACAAACCCCTAGGGGGCACCATCAGGGCACACGAACAGGGCACACGAACAGGGGACACGAACAGGGGACACACGAACAGGGAACACACGAACAAGGGGCAAGAACAGGGCGCACACGAACAGGGGACAC
>CM025650.2:7701348-7723830 GCA_014621495.2 Entosphenus tridentatus | reverse complement strand
GGTAGTGGCGTTGATTCGTGTGTACGTGGTGAGGTGTCTGTTGCACGCAACACGTGTTGCTGAAACCCAGAGGGTTCCGTTATCTTCAACCAAATTGCATCTGTCGCTTTTTGACACGAGCACTGTCTCCTAAACAGAAATGTGCATCGGCCTGTCGTCTCTCTCTCTCTCTCTCAGAAGTAGATTTCATATTCTACCGTCCGTAGAGTAATACTCCACGTTCCAGAAAGGGCAATGGAACCACTTGAACTCTATATTTGCTGGTACGCCTCCTAAAGCAGTGGTAATGACGGCAGTGGTGAGCATCGTGGTGACCAGAACGGGCACGGATATTATCTCTCCCTCTCCCCACCGATGCTAGCAGTGGACAACAATTGAAACGCTGAAGGAGCAAGGTTGGGTTCATAGCGTCACCGCTACCACATTTGCCACGAGACGCGAATTCCTCCTTGCTGTCTGCTGCTGTCCCATAGGATTCCTACCACGTGCACACACACACACAGTTGTTGTGCCAAATCTGCAACGCGCGGAGTTATCGCCCGACCACCCACCAACTCTCACAACTCGGGTTTGTACGAACCGACGTGATCCACTCGCACCACACACCCCCATCGCCCGTGGACGTCGCGCTCCGGCCGCGATGCCCCCCGATTTCCCCTCTCTTGCTCGGCGAAGTGGGGGGGGGGGGAGATCGGGTTGAGGTGTTCCACACTCGGTGGGAGGGGGGGGGCAGATGGAGACTGACGGAGCAACTTGCTTGTAGAACGCGTGTGTCATACTTGCCACGTGCGCGCTCGCCGAGCGTTGCGGCTCATCTAACGCTTGTGATCTTTGGAGAAAATATGTTTGTTGTAGGGGCCCCGTCAGCCAATTAATTGCATAAATGAATCGCTCTTAGTTCAATCAGGCTTTGGCTGCTGTTTACGCCCAGAAGGTGGGAACATTCGGGTTATACAGCGTTGGTTTAAGCTGGCAATGAATGCGTTTTGATTCTGCAGGTCCATTGCCTTTTGGACTCGGGTTATGTTGTTTTTTGTTAATATAGATACTAACATTTTGGCTGCGTAACGAGCACGTGGGATGTTTACATTCTCAATTGCTATGAAGTTCTGCTATCAACACCACCTCGTGACACCCGAAACGCCCTTTCGGGAACCCGAGGTTCCGTGCGTCCCGCCCGTGTCGGGGAACGGATCTTCTGACAGAGATGCGAACGACGTCCGAGATCCATTCGAAACGACAGGGGGCGCCACGCACTTTAACAGCCACACGCGCATGGGGCAGGAGTTGCCTTGGCCCCCCTGGTGGCCAAATATACGAGTTGGCGGGGGGGGCAACCATCATGAGATATTTCCCACAACAGTGTAAAAGAACAAACACGCATGTCGTGATGTGGTTAGGCAAGAGGAGCAGCGTGATACTGCCCCGGTGGGACCGTGCCAGACGAAACAAATGTTGGGACCCCACTTGACCGGTTGCCCCGCGCGTAGCCAACCGCGTTAATCGGCGGTGGGTGACTTATCACGAAACAAATCAGCTTTAAGGAAATTAGTTTTCAATCTAAAATAAGTTTCCCCAGCGAACAAATGTGAATACTTTATTTTGAAGGTGCATATTATTTTCTAATCCACGTGTACCTCTCTGGCAATGTAATTCTAAGCAACTATCTCTCCATGTCGCTTTGCACACTTTTCAGCGTTCCCGTTGTTTTAGTTAATACCATATTTAAAATGACAAAAAAGTGGCTGACCATTACGAAGTTACAAATTCCCATAAAAAAACTCGATCTGCTCGTTTGCGAGAAGAACGCGTGTCCACGTTCTTCTGCAAGAGTTCTTTGCGGAGGCGTAAGGTGCCATACAGAGGGGCGGTTGAGATCGAGACAGCAATGACGTTCATGTTTCACGATCTGGATGCGTAGGCCTGTACACGGTTTCTTCCCAGAGACTAAAAATACCAAATGATAATCTAATTCCTTCAGAGAAAAAATTTTTTACGAGGCGGCTGTGGGTGATTTAAATATATATTTTACCCATCCGTGTGCCACGTTGACATTGGTAATTGCAAATAGTAATTTGTTTAAGGCGATTTATCCGTGCAGCCGAAGACTCGCGGAGTCTGTCCTAATTCGGCTGCAAATGGAGGGGGTGGAGTGGTGGCGCAATGGTTAGCGCACTGCGCTGTGGCGAGTGCGATCTGAAAATATATCTGTCGGCCCCTTATCAGTGCCTACCTTATTACAGACCAATTCAGATTTTATTGGTCACCCTTATAAATCTCACCGTCCATCCTACAAAGTCTCATCACAAGGGGCTCAAACGTTTTTGTTGTTGCCCGTACGGCCGTATGGACCTGAAAACTCAATTTCCCTGTACAAGAATACGGGGTAAACCGCATGCGTTGACAGCTACGTGAATATTTGCGGTGCCCGTTCGGTTCACCAAGCCGCACTGATCACAGTGGTGTGAAGTATGGTCAAGCGTGCCCACCCCCATGGCCGACACGGCAGCGAGAAGACGCCATCCATAATAACGAGCAATGAGGACACAAACGCTTTCCAGTCTCATCAATAATTAACCCTGCAGGGGGAAGCCTGTCATTTTTTGTGTAAAGATGATCCTGCATTATTGACGTTTGACGTGGTTTATATTTCTGACCAAAGCAGGAGACAATAAAAGGGCGGTGCAGAAGACTTGAGTCACGAACCCACTTGCTGTACTGCCACTTGATTGCACCAGGCTTGCCTAGGACGAATGGGAATTAGCTGTTGTGCGATTTTGTTGCCATTTGCTGTTCGGGCAGCACTGCAGACTCGTGTCAGGCCCAAAGAGGTGGTCGTTACGGACAATACAGATTCTGATGATGGCACGACACTTGGGCATCGCACCCTCCCTGTGTGCCAGATTGTGCAGCTGTTCATACATACGCCACGTATATGTGAACTTCTTTCGCACCGTACGTAGCCAACAAACTGAGCAAAACAAAAGCAGCCGCTCGTTGCAGACTCGTGCAATGACAGTAGAGTCAACCTACGGTGTGAGTCGACTAGTGGCCACGTGAGGTAATGACAGGGGAGTCGGCTTGCAGTGCGAGTGGACTGGTGGCTTCGGGGAATGATCGAGAATAGGAGCGTGGCCATAAGACGGAAGAGGACGGTGGAGTCTTCTGGTAGAGCGAGCGGTCTCGAACCAGCGAGAAGGTTTCGGGAATGGGGGCGTGGCCTCGGACCACGGGGCTGTTGCAGTGGGAGTCTCCGCCTGTCCGAGTGTGAGCACGTGTCTCCTTGATAAAATAAGCCATCTCAAGACAAGCGCGTCGAAGTCGTCTTTACACTTGCGTGGACACGGAGGGAGGGGGGTGGGGGTTGTGCGTCATTCTCTTCCCTCGAGCCTTGAATCGCGATGGGCGCGGCGTTCACGTGCGAGCGGATGCGGCCAGCCTCGAACCCAGAGCACGAACTCGTCGGTTTGGGTTTGTTGTGGACATCGGGATGGAGGAGGGGGGAGGCTATAAACAATTTGAAGCCGACCAGCAAAAAAAAAGACAATTCGTTGGCAGAAAAATGTGAAATTTGACCTCCATTATTATGCAACCGCGGCATTTTCGACGCCTCGTTCCGCTGAAAGTGGTCTTGTCGATACCGCTTGTTGATGGATGTGCTCCTGAAGTGTTTGGATCGCTTTGCGATTACTGTTGCCGTCTTGCTTTCCCCGACAGTGGCACAATCGTCGCGTGTGGGTTCTCATTATTCTTTTGTTCACCTCGACTCGTGCCAAGTTGGGCGCTTGCCTGGTTTTTTGTGCACGTTTGCAAATTGTCACTTTTAGTGGATGTGCCCTTGGAAGTGCGTTGTAACGAGTTTCTTAACTTGTACGGTCTTGTAGTTCTCAATACTGTGATTCCATAATGAAACGCTCAAAGCATGTAAATCACAGAGATATCGATTTGAAGTGGCTTAAATTGTTCAACTTGCATGCCTAAAACTACTGTTTAACGCGTAGGCTTTCGTGATCAATATTATCCATAAGAGGTTTTTTTGGGGTTAGATCACGTAAATATAATGTTATATTTAATTTTATACTTACGTGTAAATATATTTATATTTTATATTTACGCGATCTAACCCAAAAAAAACCCCTGTGGATAAAACGACGCCTCCTGGTGAATGCATTGCACCCTGGTATTTAATTCGCGAAAACAATTAAGTCCTTCTGCATTTGTCATTCTTCATCCGTGCGATTCCAATTTTCCCACCCAAGTAAGAGTTGAATGTTTGTACAATTCATCCATTGTATCCACGTTTACTCTTTAGGCGTGATTTGAGCCAATGACTAATTGAAGGCCTCTCCCCATGCCGTCGCCATTCCTCGTGGTTCCTGCATGCGACGCTGCATTCCATCTCTCCTGCTGTTTACCTTCTGGTGCCGGGTTATTTTAGTCGATTGCGATTGTTACCCATACCTAAGCTCAGTATTTGAACAGTCGATGCGTCCGCAGTTGATACCCCGGTGCGCGTTCCTCCACGCGTCCTCCACGCGTCTTTGCAGCGGTGTTCGTTTTCTCTGCGCGCATCTGGTGGCGCTGTGCACCGATTGAAACGTGGGTTTTTCCTCGCACAATACTTGCCCGAGAACAACAAACTCATTGGAAACTCAAATTTAAAAAAAACCGTAACGTTTCATTCCTCCATGCCCGAACATAACTTTATTTATATCTAAAATTTAAGCAAGTTGGACTTTGGTGCGCTTACTGAATCCCTTTATTTGGCCAAACGGGACACTTGCTGGTATCGCTCTTCTCATTCCCGATCCACGCGTTTGAAGTTTGGAGCTGAGCGAAAGAAACCGTGATGTTGGTGGAGGGGGGGGGGGCAATGTGTCGACGCGACCCCGGGGCGATTCACCTGTGTAACACACAAAGCGGCCGCCACGGTTGTAAACTCAAGGCGCGGCGGGTTGACATTAGAGGGGGGTTAGGGGGGGTTGCGTGGTTTGCGCGCCTGCGGTCAACTTCCTCCCCCCTCCCCCCAGACCTCTTCATGCCGGTCCACCTCGCCACTCGTTCGTCTTAACGCGAATGGCATTTACTTCCTAAAATGCTCACCTGCGGCGGAGGTCAACGCAGTCGTAAATTTACAAGTTTGTAACATTTACAAAGGTCACTTCGGCGCATCTGCAGTGCTCGCTTTCACGGTAAGACTGCAAGACGTATTCTACGCATTTGTTAATGCCGCACACATTGCTGTAACGCGCCTACATTGCTCACACTGGTTCGTAACAGTCAACTCATGGCCCGACTACGTTGGTAATTCAGCGCTATGGAGGCAGCGAGGGTTGGTGGATTGCCGCAGAAATGTTGTGAAACTCCCGTCCCGCGCAGGGCGTCGAGGAGAGGTGCCACATCCTGGGCGCGCCAGACGGCAGTACAAGTGGACTAATCGCCACCTCGTTCCATCTGTATGGGGATATTATTTCCCCCTCGCACAAGCCGTGAGTTGTCTCCGGGTGCTCTGGTTTCCTCCCACTCATCAAGTGGCCGAAACGTCTCTTAAAATAAAAAAGCCGTGTCCGAGGGCATACGGCGTCCTACGACTAAGTAAATTATTGGCAAATGTTGGATTTTGCCTCTATGTTGACGATAAAAGATACCCATGTCTCCATGACCCAACAAGGGGACAATGCCTGAAAGCTGATGCGTGTTTGCCGTTTCATTCAAATATTAGTAATGTGTCATTACCTACTGGGATATATTATTCCAAACACATATTTTTCGACAAGCTGCTAAGTAAGAATAATTAATTAATTTGAGAAGAAAACAAATATATCCCAGAGTAGTCCTGAGACAAGTTTAACATGTCTAAAATGGACATTTTAATATATCGTTGATTTTAAATATTCACTGGTACCTAATTTGAGAAAATAATAATCAGTGAATACATTTCCTTTAGGCTTTCTCAAATAAGATCTCAGTCAGCATATGGGGGGATGTCATGCCGAAAGTATAATTACAGCTTTAAAACTGCGCCCTCATAATTATGGAATAATTCTGCTTTTTAACAGCATCACCATCCACACGTGGGTGAAACATTTAGCTCGTCTGACTCGCCGGTATTTTAGGACTTTACGAGCATTTAGTATCCAGAGGTGGATAAATTATATTATAAATCTTGCATTTTCCTTAAGAGGCGAGGGTACTCTTAAACCCAATACAAATTGGTTAACAGGCTACACCTAAATAGCCCCCACACCCCACTTTCCTGCTTCGTGATTACACTGATTGACGCATTTGTAAAGTGCCCGACGTGTAACATCCGATATCGTGACCTCACCCCTTCTTGTAATGTCGGGCAACAGACGCGACGGGGCAATTCCCCACTGGAGGGGGCCCTGCAAATGGTCGGAACCCGAAGGCCGCCATGTTGACGACTGCAGTGACCCTTGTGAAGACAAAATGGCGGACGCCCGTGAGGGCCTTCAATGCGAGTCATGGGCGGGGGGTGGTCAAAAAAACAACCAACGATGCGAACGACTCCAGACGATACGTAGTAAAAAAAAACGCGATGTCTTACAAGGCGTGTGTGGACAATGTTAGGCGCCGTGAAAAAGACTGACCAATGATTATGCATTCAACAGAGGGGTCTGTCACAACGATGAATATTTTTTTTATGGTATGCGGTCAAGCAATAATACCACGTTTGTATTTGTCGTCCTTGTTTTTTTTTCGTAGCCTCAGGTGCGTCTTCCACGTCTACTGGACAAACGCTTTCCAGCAGCGATCGTTTAAATCGAAATGCTTTGGAAAACACTAAATCCAGCGAAGTTTCCTATTCATGAAACACGAAAAGTCTTACATTATGTAAAATAATTATATATTGGTTGTAGGTTGTATAATCGATCATTTGAATTTATTTGTCAAGTCAATGATTGAGGAAACGCGATGACAAAGTGGTTCTCGAGCACTGCGTTCTGAACCTGTTCGCCGAGTTTGATTCCACACCGCGGATAACATCAGTCGCGAGTGATATTTTAATTAGTTTGGCCACACCACTACCCTAAACCAAACCCTACTAACCAAGACTGAAGTATGATTTAAAAAAACAACCTCCCTATGACAAGACATGGTGTGGAAATGCCTTCATCCAGCAGTTGGACGAGCGAGGGCTGTAAATCATCATGAACAATGCGATTGTGATATTTTAAGTGAATGTCACTTGTGCGATTGCTTTAGTATCCTTTTGCCTTTGTAACCCACGTCCTTTGAAAAATAGATGTTTCATAGGCGCCAATGCTCAAACATTGATGTTCCGACTTAATTTGAGACTTAATTCACACCAAGCAACGTTTATTTCAAGTGGTGTCGCGACTGGCAGTTAAAAAATCTGTTGGCACAGAGCGTGAATTCTTAATGCGTCCAACATTTACAACTGCAGTACGTTTCAAAGTTTGCTGATATATCTTTCAAGCCCGTTCTGATTTACATGTTTCCGTCTCGTATCGTTTTAAACCAAACTACTATGCTATAGTTTTATAGTAGGTGGGTTCGCGTAGGAATATCTCTTTCTTTACCTGGATAAATAGGTGTCGTGTTTGCGACCACGTATATTCTTAGAATCCCCGCGGTAAGCTGACGCGATCTAATACGTTGTTTTATACGTATATCTCGATTTGGTAACAGATGGGGAAATCTGGAAATGTCCAAGGGAACATTCCAGACAGAATATTCCTGGCAAAAGATGTGTATATTGTGCGTTTTGTTTACATTCGTGAGATGGAGCCCAGGATTGTATATGGGTAAGTGTCTGCCCATTCATCGTTACTATCTATTAAACAAGTTCTCTCTGTCCCCCGCCCGCCACTCCTCTCCCCTCCAAACCGTGATTCGAAAGTCCATTCTCGGCCACGATTCCATTCAAAAAGGTATTCATTTCTCGATTCGCGTGTGCCGTCTCGTTTGGTCATGTCAGTTTCGTCTGTGCTTGTCTATCTCGGTTGCATTCTGCGTTGTTTTCGCTCTCGATTAAACGGTCTGTGCCGTTTGTAGGACAGCGTCGCCCCTGTTTACTGCCCGTGTCAGTTGTGCACCGTCTCACTTGTGCCGATCTCGTTTGTATTGGATCTGGTTAAAACCAGTGGCCAACATGCAACGCAAGCATAGCGGCTGCATATAACTTGTGTGGGTCGCCAATAATGGATTTTTGCACGAACGAATCAATGGGTGCATGTTCTGATGCTGATCCTGATCCCGCGAGCGTGTGACAATCGGTTTTAAATCGACGTGATTCGTGACACGTCTCGAACGATTCAATGGGTGGTTCTGATTCTGACCCCGCGAGCCTCACAATCGGATTTAAATTGACACGATTCGTCTCCTGCCGTAACGACACAGCCATCATCCCACATGCAATACAGTACAGTCTCCGACTCGTACTATTCTCTCCATCTCTGGCCTCTAATTTATGTTGTATGAAGGGCAATTGCCCGAAACGTCGACTATTATATATATTTTTTACCAAGGCCACAGTGTTATTAAATGATGACTGTGTAGTTACCACGAGACTCCGCTAGATGACGATATTGCTGCTCAAAGCGCGCAGACCGTCCTGCAGAGAATCCGTGAGGGCGTCATGCCTCCATCGGATCTTTTCCGGAAACGCTGCTGTTATTGAGCTGACTTAGAGTTGGGATTATAGGCGTAAGACGCTAACCGCTCGACTGCATGGCACGCCTCACTCCTTAATGACTATATCCGTATTCCGATAATGCTATGAGCGAGTTTCATGTCTTTTTTTTTGTTCAAAATTAAATGCATGCATGCCCTCTCCCGCTGTAGTTCGATGTGGATGTGGCTGGGTGCCACTGTGATTGCCGGGGGGAGTGTTGCGACTGGAATTAAACATTGGTGCCTCGGCGCGTTCGCCTGCTTGCTGTAGAACCTTCACGGTTCGATTCCAGCGGCCGTCCTGATTAATACCGCGAGGAGAATATCAATCGTATAAACAAACAAATACGCGACGTCCACCTGGAGAGCGGACCTTCAACAGATGGGGTAACGCCGTGATGGTGCATTAATTTGCTAAATTAGCCACAAATTACTCGATTGTTAGATTTATTTATGAGTCGCGATCATCCCCCTCCCCACCTGCAAAACTTGGCAAGGGCCTCCTGATAAAGAGCCACGAGACTCGTTGAGCCCCTTAATGGGTAAACAAGCGCCACAAATAATGATACACGTAGTGAAAATAATAAAAATCTAAATGTTTATGTATTCGTTGCCTTTACTGTAATCACCACGTGAGGTGGCAACGCGCCCGAACATTCGTGGAGATGATTGACAGTTCAACATCCATCCTCCTGCGCTCCATCGTTAAAACATTAATGTATATTCCGTGTACATATATATAGGGTACAAATACGTAGGATTCATCTTCTTGGTTCTTTCGGTAAAGTCACGTAGAAGGGAAATAATAAAATAAAATAAATAACACGTAATAAAATACAATTCTCACGACGTTTCGGCCACAAGACGCTGTCTTTCCGACAGCCCTGTTCTTCACCTGAGGACGGCTCCTTGCTTTGTGGCCGAAACGTCGTGGGAATGGTATTTTATTATGTTTTATTTTTATTATTGTATTATTTCCCTTCTACGTGACTTTACCGAAAGAACCAAGAAGATGAATCCCTGCAGTCACGAAAGCTTTAAATCGAAATATACGTAGGATTATTATTATGGATTGGCGTATATTGTACGCTGGTAGTAGTGCCTCGTGCATCAAAGGCCTAGGATCAAACCAGTTTGAACGCAAGCGTTTCCGGGAAATATCGAGGAGAGAAATTAATCCCTGAGAATATCTCATCTCAAGATATATTCCCTGCCCCCCCCACCCCCCACCAATTCCCCAGCCCCATCAGGCTGTGGGTTCGCTTACGGCTTAACGAAGGCCGCTCTAGCGCACTTTATGAAGCGTAAAAATTGATCAATGTGGGGGGGAGGGGAGGGCTCTGCTCTCGTTAATTATTGCACGTGCTCTGAGCGTGCGTGATTGATGTGTTTACATCAAGCTGCAAATAAATAGCGAATAATGATGAGCGAATGAGCTCGCGTTATGTGGGAACTGCGACGTAAATTAACCGTTACTGTGACGTGACAAAAAAATATCATCGTCGGGGTAATAAGATAATAGCATACAGATCATTATAATGATTATCGTCGTTGTTGTTGCGATGAGGTCTGTCGTCATTTGGTAAGGTTGTGGAGAAAGGGGGAGGGGGGAAATCGGCTTCGAACGATGTGCTGGCAAGCACCTGGGCAAGGTTTGTCTCCTGGAGAGAGAGACACCAGTTGAGCGGAAATGTCCACCTGGAAAAAAATCTATTATAAATCAAGGCAAACCCAGATGGATGTTCGCGGGGCAGACGCGTAGCTATGGGGAGGATTTCGATTTAAAGACGCTGTCTTTCCGACAGACCTGTTCTTCACCTGAGGACGGCTGCTTGCGTTGTGTCAGAAACGTCGTGAGAATTGTATTTTATTATTTTTAATATTATTTTATTATTTCCCTTCTACGTGACTTTACCGAAAGAACCAAGAAGATATGGGGAGGATGTGCACGCAATGCATTCATGACGGAGAGGTGTACAGCAGCCAATCATATGCTAGCTGGCCCTATATCCCTAACCCAACGAACGAGCCACCCGTCCGCGGTTACCCACCGACTCAAACCTCTTAACGAACTAATCCATCGGATGTTCTAACTCGGCCTCCACTCTAACCGTAGCCGCAACTATATACAATCAGCCACTATCATCGTCACGACCGGTATGCATGTTGAACTTCTTTCGCACCGTACGTAGCCACCCGTGCTAATCGAAGGTTAGCTAGAGTCGCTAGACGAAAGGGCGTACTTGAGATACCGAATGATAATGCTTTAATTGTATATGGCGCCATTGATGCCAACAGCATCCCACAACACTGTACATGAATTATATGTAAACTAAACAAAAACGATGCTAATTTCGCCAGATAACACCCACTGAGCTATCGGGACCGAATCCCATACACGCGGTTGGCTACGCGCGAAAGAGGCCCAACGCCCACATACACTCACACAGACCAAATACGATTTTGTTATTGTTATTATTGAATGATAATAGCGATGCAATCCAGAGCACGCACGATATTTTCACAGACAATAAATGACCGTGAGCTCGAGACGACGCGGAGGGTCTGGTCACGCGCAGGCCCGTACACAACAACAAGCACGAGCTACATCAATGCAATTACTTTGCAAAGGTAAACGTTGCTTGAGACCCCGTTCTCTTTTTGTTGTTCACTTCATTTGAGCTATTGGCGCGCTATATTTCGACTTGCAGCCTTAGATGGATCGATAAACCGCGCGCGTGCGTACGAGTCATCGTCGCGAGTCGCCTCGCACGCGCCTTGGTGCCAGAAAGTAGCCTTCAAGATGAGCCCGAACCCAAACCCCGACGATCTGTGTCCCTTGGTTTTCCATTTACTCGTCACTTTTCGTTCGCTTCTCAGGCCTGGGTTTTAAATTGTAGCCTCGTTCGACATTGGGCAAGTGTCCGCGACAGCATGAAACTCATTGATAAGTTTGCTTTAAAATGTCATTTTCATTCTCCTCCTTATTGATTAGTTGTATATTTGTTATGCATTCCTTTTTTTATTGTGCATTCTTAAATTATTTAAGTCCTCGTCGTTAGAGCAATGAGTCAAGAAATGTTTAGGTCTGTGCTCTCTGGTTATCAGGGTGAACTAACTATTTAAACTAATTTAATTTTACCAGTTACTCAGCCCTTTTCAGAAGTGACCTGGTCATAGATGATATCTCAAACGAAGTCGTTTATCACGTGGAAATTTACATCAGCCAAATAATCTAAACGCATGTTTCCAAACGTGGAGGGAAAAAAAACGAAGGAACCTGAGAAAAATCCACATTACCACGGGCGATAAAGTCGCGCAAACTCCAAATATACAGCAGCAGGCGTTATGGTCGGGATCGAACCCACGACCTCCCGTATACCAGGCAAGGTAGTTAACATCTGTGATGTCCCGATGTCCTGGCGCAACCCCGCAGGCCCTGCCCGGCTGAGAAACTCCAAATCCTCCTCACGGCGCTTCTTCTCGATATCGCTTTAGGACGGCGGATAATTCCCAACATTCTCCAACGTGATGATCATTGCTTCGTCTGAGCAACATTGTAGGAATGTTGAGGGGCCCCTTAGCAGGCACCCCGTGCTGTAGGCGACTCAGAGAAACGTGGGGGTCGACGCAGTCACCCAAATTCGCCCTGAATACCGCCCGATCCCGTCGGATTTCGGCAGCTAAGCACAGGTTGAGCCTGGTTCAGTACTTGGTTTGAAAACTTACTTCCTGTTGTCGATGAGAGTTTCATGAGGTGGTTTAGGAGACGAAAGCACAGCCAACGGATCCGAAGATTATCTAAAGAGTTTGAGGCTTTGAGTGTTAACCCTTTGCGAGCGCATGGTGAAATTCCTCCTTTCGGGGACTTTGCTTTCCTCCCACATACCAAACAAGTATCGGTTGAAAATAATAATGATCGTCGTTGTGCAGCATATAATACTTAAAATGTTATATAGCGGCATTCAAGCTAATGCCATCGCACAACGCTGTGCATTAAATTTATATAAGGACCAAATCCCCCAAAAATAACATGAAAAATAATCACGCGAGAATGCCCACCCCTCGCTCCACCCACACATCCGTCTGCACACAAGCAATCGAATAACAATATTCTTACACAACCTATCTCTCAGCCGCACGGCCCTGTGGGAACGTGTAACTTCAGCAGCGTGGCTCCGAGACAAGCAAACTGTCGACCGGCTTACGACGTCCCAGTGTCTCATCAGCAGAGTCGGGGCTGCCTGAATTTATTCGGACGAACTGCCAATCCTATACAGGGACAAGGGCCAAATCTCTCCACGCAATGGAGGTGGGGGGGGCACCTGTGACTCAAAACCATATAATGCACAACTCAAAATAATTATTAGCGCCGTTGTAAATACTATAAATCAAATAGATAGATATCCGTGTCCAAATAAAAGAAATACAAAATGAAATTAAAATGTTCATTGCGTGAGTCAAACACCCAGAAATATCAGGGCGCTACCGAAACAGTCATGCAACTTGGATACGTTTTCATATGGGTAAAGCTATTATGATGATTATAATTATTAGATTATTTTGTTTTCATATTACAGAATCGATTGAAGAAACGAGAGCCTCTGGGTTTTGTTTTTTATGCGAGATGTCAAGGAGGGAGGTGATTGGGTCCGCGCGGAGGGTGCGGGCGGATGGGTGGGGCCAACCAACGTCAATTATCATCGACAGATATCGGCACAAACAAGAGATAGATAGATTTATTATAGATAGATTTATTATAGATAGATTTATTATAGATACAAACATGTATTTCAGCAAGAAAGACCCAATGAGCTGCTAGGATCTATTTCAAACAAGGGCCCTGCATCCCATCACCTCCACGATCCGCATTACCTCCATGATAATAATTTCATTTTAAATCTAGTCATTTATGCTAATTGCACCCCGCAACGCTGTGCATTAATTATATACAAGGGCCACATCATATTTGCAGCAAGCAACTACCAAGCAAATGAAAACCCTCAGACAATAAACATTAATTAATAAACTGGTACCAAAACAAGAGAAAGCACAAACAAACACAAGGTGATCACAACAGAGAAATTAGCCCATTAAGTCTCAACATCCCAGACCACATTCCCAATTCCTCACACTGAAGCCAGGAGACGCTCACAGGAAGCGGCAGTGGTGGAGAGTGGCCAAACAAATCGACGACTGACTGAGACCAATCGGTCAAATGTCCGAAATGCGATTTCCTTATTTCACAGCGTATGAATAACCAAAACAAAACGTATTGCAATGGTCAATTGTCTTTTATGCCAATAACCAAAAAAGTGTGGCAACCGCTGTTACCGCCACCGCTGTCCAACACACAAAGACGGCAAACCTCGTACAGGTCAAGGACAGTGCATATCATTATCAGAGTTGTTTATTTTTGTTTGCATTTTGACTGCTTGTGTTGTGGTTATTGCAAACATGATCCCTTGTAGAAAGGTCTCAGTTGTGTACCAGTTGAAAGGGTAAAAACCTATTACTATAGTTATAAACCTATCACTATAGGTTAAACAGACGTTCGGGGCAAGTGCTGTTGGCGAGCACCTAGAAAGACCGGCACAGTACACGAGGGGGTTTGGTGGCCAGCGCCACGCCCGGCCGCCTTTGTCTTCCCAGTGGCGTTGTTTCCACCACGCACCAGGTACTCATTTGAGGCCGAGTCGACCTACACACTAAGGCAGTAATTATAATATGTACTGGGGGGACATATCCCCCACCCCAATATTCAAATATGCTCAAAATGTCCCCCCCCCCATATATTGCTATGAAAAAATAATTGCTATGCTATGTAAATAAAAACAACAATTTTGCTAAACCTTGGACACAATATCTGGACTTGTCTTCATATAAATCAATGTATAGATTTCTGTATATATGAGTGTGGTTTTGGTCGTCATTTATTAATCTCTAATCTCTGCCATTACATACAATGAAACAAGAAATGGTACAAAAGTAAAAACAGAGCCATGTAATACAATACACTATTAGACATTATTGCAAAAAATAAATAAAAAGTCCATCCTATGTGTTAGTGATTTTTTTAAATATTTTAAGGCAGGAAATGAGTTTTCAAATTTAGTTATGTTTCTGGGTTGGGACCCCCAGACACCCTGGAAGATTTGGTCCCCCCCCCAATGTTGACTCCGTGGCTACGGCCCTGCTCCACCCACACTCACACGCACGCACACACGCACGCGTACTGTATCTCCTTCACCAATCGCCCCTAGTGGTGGCGAACGGGAATGAGTGGAAGGAATGGGGTGATTCGCTTGTTGGTTTTTATTTACTGATTACAATATCTCACCGGGATAATCCCTTGAGATGGAACAGCTCGTTCGCAAGAATGTTCAGGGTTGTCAAGTGACACATACACAGCAGACACCCGGTAACACGTGGACGAATATTTGACAAATGCAGTCGACGCCGGTATGAAGCTTCTTGCTGGTTCGTTTTTGCAACGTTGTTTAGGCTGGCTCTGAGTAGGCATTGTTGGCGTAAGGCACTACCACTAGAGTACAAAGTATAGCTATCCAGACTGATCCGATATTATTGTACACCCATATTTTAATTTAATCCGACGAACATGTTGTGTAAATGTTACGAGGACAACATACGGCGATGATGTGGGATCCGGCGTTTCGAATAATTTCATGAATACCGTCTCGGACTGTTCCGGCTGTAATTAAGCACTGAGTATGCGTTTGCCCAACGTAAAATACATTCATATAGTGTCAAAAAACCATGAACAATTGCTGCAAGACAGCGCGCATGAACGTCTCCCAGGCAATCGAACGCACAAATACAAAGCGAACATCGTCAGCATCATCATCATCATCACCAGCGGCCATGGAAAATCCACTGCTGGACGAAGCCCTGCCAAAATTGCCACCACCTCTCGATTCCGCGATATAGTAATCCAACCGGTCACCTGCACGCGGATAGATGTGATCGCTCTGTTTACAACCGGTAGACGACCTTTCTCGCACGCATTCCGTCCCTTGGCTGTCACTCCGTTATCATTCCGGGCCATCGTTCCTCGTTACTTTTCTTCACAGTTCGGATCGTGTCCTTTTTAACCCATGCGTGTTCTCTGACCCGTACTTTTGTTCCTCTGTGTAATGCCATGCCACGCGTCTGCCCACGCTAATTTGCAAACTTGCAAAAAAAATCGTACCGATGAAGGCTGTGGTGACCAACAACCACGCCCGACCTCCTCGTCAAAGGGACTCATTTGAGGCCGAGTCGACGTAGGAGAGGCCCGTGAGTGGTTCCAGCATTCGCCACCGCTATTGGTGTTGAGCGGCTGCCACCCGAGTTGGATTCCCCGCTTAAGATACATAACGCGCACGCATGCGCACACGCGCGCGCACACACGCGCACACGCGCGCGCGCACAGCAGTTGCAAATTCCGTTTCGCACGCTTGCATGACTTCCGCGCGGGGCGGGCATGCGCCGCGCGCGCCACATATCAGACGGCAAACGCGACGATTCGTACGCTCCCTCGACTCGACGTTGCACGTAAAGGCACTGTGGGGGCGGGAGAGGGCCCCCGCCCGGGGGGGCCCCCCGGCCCGCCGGTGGGGGGGTATAAACGTTATTTTTAGGAGGGCACGCAGTGTGAGTCCCTTTTTTTTACAGCAGACGGGACCTGTTGAAGTTGAGTTTAGCGTGTTTTACGCGGTCTCCATAGGGCCACGCTTCTCAAAAGGCACGAGTGCTAAGGAAGCCGTGTGTCTCCCGTGCTGGCTTGCCCGCTCTCTTCTGCCTTAAAAATCCTGGGTTTAACAACATATTTTTTGGCCGGGGGAGGTGTGAATACACGTGTGCACGCGCGCGTGTGTGTGTTATGAAATGTTGTGGGGGTGGGTGGGTGGGTGAGGGGTTGTAGCGGTTAGGGCGCTGCGCTACGAACCCGGCGAACAAAGTTCGATTCTTTCCCGCTCACGACAACCAACACCTGTAACGATTATCTGAACCGGTCCTGGGCTTCTCTTAGGTCGACTCTGCCTCAAATGAGTGCCAGGTGCGGTGTGTAAACACCGCCACTATGGAGACAAAGGCGGCCGGGCGTCGTGTTGACCACCCACCCTCTCGTGTGACTTGCCGGGTGTTTCTGGCTAACAGCACCTGCCCCAACAGTCTGTTAAGGCTACACGAGGAATGTTTGTCTTGCAATGAAATGTCAGGTTAGTGCCTTTGTGGCTGTACGCGGCCTGTCACGATTAGCGTGATCGTTGTCGTCTTCTTCTTACGCGACAGATAATGTCACGCAGACCCGAACCTCACCCACACACGTGCAATCGTCACCACTAAAGTAACACACGTATAAAATACACAATTCCACAAAAATTACAGACATTTGAGGCTGAGTCGAACTGGAGGTGGTTCCAGGGCCGATTCAGATACTCGTCACCGATGTTGGCTGTGGGTGGAGATTGAACTCGGGTGTCCGGGTCCGTAGCGCGGTGCGCTAACCACTGCACCGCCGCTCTCCACACAAAAAAAAAACATAACATACGCACACTCAAACATCATTACTCAAAAAATATGACACACTCCTAAACAAAAACACACAAATGTTACACACATTTAACCTTCATCACACAAATAACAGACACAAATGTTGTAATAATTATAATGCCATCCATAATACAGGTTTTGTTGGGCTAGATCGCATGCATATATTGGTCGCGAAAGCCTACGTGTTAAATTCTAATGCGAGTCTACTTTCCACGCCTACCACACAACCTGGTAAAACCTCAGTGAGGCACCTATCCCAATCCTAAACGGGATCACCTCTTCTTAAGCATCCGAGATGTGACGGTATTGAGAGTGATTTTGGTCGCAGACAAAAATGCGGAACCGTACCATCGAACCGTATCACCACCAGATCACAAAGGCTCACTCACCAAACCGTCGCCACCCGCATTATAAATTATTCACCACAGTCGCCGATGAATGATTGCATCTGAATGCGGGGGGAGGGAGGGCGGGTGGCAATATCACTGCAACGCAAACAACGAAAGCGAGTTAATGTAAAAAAAAGCACACACACACAAGAACCCCTAACCAACACAATCATCACAATTCACTTACATCTCTGACAACCCAGACACTTTGCCTACGATGTAAAACGATAACGACAACGACCGCACGAAATTTGCATCACATTCGCAGACGCACGCACACAACAACAACCGCCATTCCCGACTAAGTTGCGGCGACATCAGCACGGCGCTTGTACCAGGCTATGTGCACACACACACACACACAACATCGGCCGCGTGACGATGCCACCACTGCCAGCCACCACCCAACAGACAACAATACCATCACCAAGGCCGCCTTTAGCCGTGTATGGCTCCGACTCGCGGTGCCTCGTCAAGGATATATACTGCGGGGGGGGGGGGTCGCGATTAAACGATGCAAGCGCAGCAGCGCTCGCCCACGACCGTTTCGCTTTTCGACCACAGCTCATTGTCAAGGATGGGGAACCGACCCCCCCCCACCACCACCACCACCACGGCGCGTCTCCGCCGTCATCTCCTCTTGCCTGCGTCTCTCTCGAGGGCACCTCGAGCATCACGGGCTCGCTCGACTTGCACACAGCACACCCCCCCATCCCCCGCCCCCGCATTAAAAGAATGAATGTTTACCATAAATCTGCATTTCCATTATCGGCCGGATTTACAGCCTTCATTACAAAGATAACGCGTGCGCGTTCAGAGGCGCGCCGTGCGTGCCCAGCAGCAGCGCGCCGTGCACTGCGCCCGCGCGCGCGCGCGCGAGAGAGAGGGGGCGATCTGCGAACGCGCAGATAGCCGTGCGCGTGCACACAGACACAGACACACACACATGTGTGCGCGTGCACACACACACACACACGTGTGCGCGTACACACACACACGTGTGCGCGAACACACACACACACACACACGTGTGCGCGTACACACACACACACACGTGTGCGCGTACACACACACACACGTGTACGCGTACACACACACACACGTGTGCGCGTACCCACACACACACACGTATCTATATCGGTGTAGGAGGATGGTTGTGTAATGTGTGTGTGTATACCGGTGGTGGGGTCGAGCTCGAGGAAAATGTCACGAGGAGATGTTTTAGATGTTGTGTTAACGCCTTTTGAACGAACGTGCGATGATCAGCTCACGCGAAGCCTCCGCTGATTTTTTTGTTTTGCGGGAGAATGACCGCACGGGGAAGATCAAATTGGAGTCCATGTGCTCGAATGCGTAGAATCCCCCCACCCCCCCCCCTCCCCGCCCCCCCCCCCCCCCCCCCTTCAAGTGAAGCAAGTTCGATCGCGCATCGTTACGTTGAGAGAATTCGTACACAACAGCACAGCGCGACAGCCCCCTAAACACAAGCGCACGAATGAAGCCTTCTTCCGATTTAGCCTAAATAATAATCCCGAAAACATAACTTTGGTACCTTTCATATGAACCGGACGTTTCAATTGTGTTTCAAGATGACTCTACGCTTGTTGTTCCGTGAGCGCTTTTATAAATAATCAACCGACGATAAATTATGATGAATGCTACACGCCGAACGTGAGCTCTCTTTTCGGGGTTGTTTTTTTTTAAGATGAAAAAAAAACACAAACAGGGGCAGGCACATCGCTTTGGCATCACCTCCGCACGCTTACGCGCCATATTGATATATGGGAATTTCTGCTATCGATCACATGACCCGCCCAGTGGCCGGCTTGCCTGCTTGCAGATAAATTACGTGTCATCTCTAGGAGAACGCTCAACCTCCACCCCTCATCCCTCTCCCCCTCCGCCCCCAACAACCCCACACCCCTCGACCCAGCTCCCCTTTTCCCCTTCTCATCCACACCCCCCACCAGCATAACCACCACCTCCTCCTTCTCCACCCATCTCCTTTAATTCAGAATTCTGACCTCCGTACGAGCGACGTTCACGCCCTACCTCGCCGCAAAATGAAAACATCACCCGGGGGTCCCTGAGCAGTGTCGGTGTTGTGCACAGAGAGGCATCACTCTCTCTTCCTCTCTCTCTTCGTCTCTCTTTCACGCACGCGCGCGCGCGCTCTCTCGCGACATGGAGCTGGAGGAGAGGGGCTGCGGAGGAGGAAGTGGAACAGCAGCAGCAGGAGGAGGAGGAGGTGGTGGTGGTGGTGGCCACCACCACCACCAGGGCCTCTACCTCCCTGCCTGTCACGGCTACTGCGACCTGGGAGCGGTGCCTCCTTTCCTACCCGCAGTTCACTACCCGTACCCCGCGCCGCCCGCGCTACCTTCGGGACGCGACGGGGGCCCTTTCAGAGCCTATGGACTCCAGGACGCAGCCATGAGACACTGGGACAACAGATTCTCCGGAGACAACGTCGCCATGATTCAACACCACCAGCAGCAGCAGCAGCATCATCAGCAGCATCAGCAGCAGCTGCAAGCGGCGCGATGTTCGGCGAGCGATGGGCTTGGAGCTCACTCGAAGGGCGGCCGAGTGGGCGTCGAGGCGGCGGTGTTCGGCGCCATCGGAGCCGGGTTCGCCGCTTCGGTGTGCGGAGAACTCCCCTCCTCATCCTCTCCCTCCTCCTCCTCCTCTACCGCCGGACTGCAGCTACAACAGCTACAGCAGCAGCAGCAGCTACAGCAGCAGCAGCTGCAACAGCAGCAGCAGCAGAGACCCGCGCAGCTTGGGCGCAATGGTGTTCTACCGCAGGGCTTCGATCAGTTTTTCGAGTCGACGGCTTACGTCGGATACCACCACCACCACCATCATCACCATCAGCAGCATCAGCAGCAGCAGCAGGAGCAACACGGCTCCGGCAGCTACGCCGCCACTGCGGGGGGGTCCCTACAGGGCCAGTCAGGGGGGGTGGCGACGGCGGCTGCGGCGGCTGGAGGAGGCGAGGGCGGGCAGGCGGCGCGGGCTGCCGAGCGCGAGGATGGTGACAGCGGCGCCGAGTCCGGCGGCGTCGGCGGCGGCAGCGGCAGCGCGGCGTCCGCGTCGCCGCTCGCCGCGCGGCCCAGCGAGCAGAAGGCGTGCGGCTCGGCGGGTACGGGGGGCAGGGAGGGGGGGGGTCTGGTAGGGGGGGCGGGGGTCAGTGGCCTTCCAACTACAGCCCCCTACTGCATGCCCGTGGAGGGGGGTCAGTGTGTGTGTGTGTGTGCGTGTCCTTGCGCATACATGGACACGCACGCGCGCACGCGCGCGCGCACGCAGGGGTATATATATACACACTGGGACACGTGCACGTACAGACACGTACAGAGACAAAGATGCCCCGCGTAGAGGGATGTGTAGGCTGTTGGGGCGAGTGTTGTTAGCGAGGAGCATCTATGAAGGCCGGCACGGCACACGAGGGGGTGGGTGGCAGGCACCGCGCCCGACCGGCTTTGTCTCCCTAGTGGCGATGTTTACACACCGCACCAGGTAATTATTTGCAGCTGAGTCGACCTAGGGGATGCCCAGGACCCATTCAGATAATCGTCACTGGTGTTGGTGGGCCGTGAGCGAGCATCGAACTCGGGTCGCCGGGCTCGTAGTGCAGCGCGATCATCGCTAACACTACCGCTCTCTTCCTGGCACACACACACAGAGAGACAGAGGGAAGGAGATACTCTATCACGCACAAAACACACACAAGCGCACAAGCGCTAGCTCACAGGGACACTCGCACACACAAAGACTCCTTCCCTCCAGCACGCGTACAAGGAGGACCATCCCCATACACACCACTTGCACGGGGACACGCCCCTACTAATAACACCAAAACAGCCCCCTTCCACTCCTCGCATCCTCATACAGACCCCATCATATGCACAGCCCCAACCACACACAGAACCTCTTACATGCAGAGCGTCACACCCCCCTCACAGTGCACCCCCCCCCCCCTCCATATCTAGAGGGAACCGTCATGCACACACATGCACCAACCCACAACCCTACAAAAACAATAACACACACACACACACACGTGTACCCCCATACACACACATCAACCCACATCCGTACACAAATAGGAATCCCAACAAAAACACACACACACACACACGTGTACCCCACATACACACACATAGAAACCCCATGCACACACATATACACATCGACCGCCTCTACAGATATACTCATAAGGCCCCACCTACATGCATAGAGACCCCACTCGATATTCATTGGAACCCACAAACAAAACAAAGATCCCCGTATAGCCTTAACAGACTATTGGAAAGACACACACACGTGTACCCCACCCCATTTCACATACGTACATAGGAAGCCCCCCCCCTCCACACACACACATAGGAAGCCCCGTACACACACCCGGAACACACAAACACACGCACATTCAGACACCCAGAACACACACACAATCAGGGACCCCCAGCACAAACACACCGAGCACACATAAACTGTCACACCGAGCACACAAACACACACAGCCCCCCCCCCCCCCCCCAGAACACGTACACACACACACGGACACCCAGCACACATAATCTGGCACCCCGAGCAAACACACACACACTGGAACGCACAAAATCTGGCAAACACACACACACACACACAGACCCTCAGCACACACCCACACATACACTGGAACACACATACACAATCTGGCAAACACGCACACTGGAACACACACAATCTGGCAAACACACACACACACAGACCCTCAGCACACACACACACTGGAACACACACACACAATCTGGCAAACACACACACACAGACCCTCAGCACACACCCACACACACACTGGAACACACACACACACAATCTGGCAAACACA
>CM025650.2:7660926-7675295 GCA_014621495.2 Entosphenus tridentatus | reverse complement strand
CACCACCAACACCACCACCAACACCACCACCATCAACACCACCACCACTAACACCACCACAACCAACACCACCATCACCACCATCACCACAACCCCCCCATATGGCTTTTACAGACTGTTGGGGCAATCGCTGTTAGCGGGGGGGGGGTCATCGAATTCAGAACGGCATGCGAGTGGGAGGTGGTGTGGTCAGTAGTGTACCACGCCCGGCCACCTTTGTCTCTCCAGTCTCGCATTTTACGCACCGCAACATTCACTGATGTAAATCGGAGTCGTCCTAATGGAGGCCCAGACGCCAAATTTATATTTTTTTACAACCGCCGCCATTCACCGTTGAACTGGCGGAGACGTTACCACAACTGCTTGAACCAGGCTAGGTTGCACTTGAAGGCGACGTGAAGTGTCGAAGGCTCGCTGACAGGAGGTCACGGGAGAGACTCAGGTGCCATGCATGGGTTAGCTGCCCGAGATGGCGGACAGATGTACCACCACGCGTGCACGCCTCCTGTGCTGACCTGCTTCGTTTTTATCCGCCCGGCGCTCCGCTCGTTGTTGTGAGCGTCGCTCCTCCGCCGTCCGTTGTTGTTGGAGTGCGACTGCCTCCAACTTGCCCGGTCGCGTCCTTCACGAGCCTCCTCCTCCTCCATACAAAGACAACGTCGTGTACACACACACACACACAATGTACACGCGAACGCACAGGCGAGTGCAAAAATCGAGAGCGCTCCTAAGTGCCCGTGCTCACATAGGAACGAGAAAAAACAGCGGTGGGGAGATATATTGCGATATAAATAATTAAATGGCGTGTTTCGCTGATTTATTTAAAGTTAAATGGGCTTATAAAGCGGTGCTGAGATCGTGTGGGGTAGGGGTAGGTGGAGATTTCGCTTCGCAAGACGTTCCTCGCTTGAATTACACTCCGTGATATGAGTCCGCGGCTCACCCCGTGGAATAGGAACTCGCACACCCGCCACTCACCTCGTGGGTGCCCGCGTCTGCATGTTCGAGTTTCAGTTCTCTTTAGAGAGGTCTGTCGTGCCGTACGGGTGAGCGCTCTCCTCTCTCTGTCGAACACACCTCACAGAGATACCGAGTTCGGCCAAGTGACGACTATGGGAGCCAGTCTCCGGCCTCCCCTAGGTCGACTCAGCCTTATATGAATGCCACATTGGGAGTCGCACCATCATAGGTGCTCGCTAACGGCACGTGCCCCAAGAGTCTGGTAAAGGCCATTCGGCGGACCTTTGTCTCTACTTTTAAGAAGGTCACATTTCTCAAACATCGTATATGAAAGATATTGTATAATAATGTCCGCCCTTTCAGAGAAGTGTTATTGACCAAATGTGTCTAGTGTCCTTGTTTGTGCTTACACCACAACAAAAACAGTGGTTCGGCCAGACAAAGTCGAAGAAATGTCACCAAAGAATTTGACGACGCTGTGTGTGTTGAGTGTGTTCGTCCTTCCCCCGCACCTCCCGATTAGTACGGTCGGCTACGTACGGTGCGAAAGAAATTCAACATTCTATATACATAACTACGCTGGCAATGATGCACAAGCACGGTTAACAATTACAAAACAAACTCGTCACGCTCGTCAAGAAACACAACTCAACGCACTCGTCAACAATGTAATATATGTAGATCGTTCTTTGAAGGTGGTGTTGTTGACGATTGTGTTGAGGGTTGTTTTCTTTCATGTCACGTAAGACGCTGCGTAGATTTATACAAACATGCCGTCACTGAGCATCGCTGTGAAGAATGCTCATGAAGAAATGAATAACGCCACCTTTTAATATTTGTCTCTCCACGTAAAAATATTAAATTAAATTTTTGTACCCAACCCATCGACATTCGCGACCGGAAGTGCTTCTCATCAGCAGTATTGGTTCAATACAAAGCAAAACTCTGGACCGGTTTCAACAGTCAGTGTCTCATCAGCAGTCACGTTTCGCGGATTACCACGCCATCATCACCACGTCATCCCCAACACAGTATCAGCACCAGGCCATCACCACGACATCACCACACCATCATTACCACACCACCACCACGCCATCACCACACCATCATTACCACACCACCACATTATGACCACGCCATCACCACGACCACGGCATCACAACGGCCTCACCAACACCATCATCACCACACCACGACCACGGCATCACCAACACCATCATCACGCCGAGGTTGTTGTTTTTTGCCCATCACCGACGTTCAAGCGACACCGAGACCGCGTCTCTTTCCCGACCTTGGCGTTGCCTCTTGGCGTTGTGTTTGGCGAGCGGTGAAGCGTGCAAGGCAAAGCTGGTGTTGCCCTCGTTGTTCGGATGCGCATTGAAGAAGATAAATAAATAACGGTTCATCTAACCTGTAAAATAAATAAATAACCGTCGCTAGTAACGTCCCCACGACATAACGAGACTGGGATTGGTGGTCGTCGCCTGAACAGAATGGCAATTGCGAGTGCTGTCATTTCGACGTTTCGATGATGGGGACAAGTACATCCTGAGCGCAATCCATGAATACTTATGAATATTAACCCATACTATGGATTGCGTTGTATATCTGTAACACCATCGATAGTACATTTAATTCTGTTGAGCTCAAGCACACTGTTGATAGCCAAGTCTCATAATGTGTGCTTTCTGAATTAGAGCTATTGCCCGAAACATTTGCCTATAATATAATTCACAAGGAAATGCGAACGACGAGAGTTGGTGAGTGTTTTTTTTTGTGTACGTGAACCACTGCAAACGCAGTTACGTAACGTTCCACTGATACGTGAGTTTGCGTGTAAGTCAAAACTGTAGCGACGCTTCGCCCACTTTATATCGGCTTTAGCGTCATACTCCACGGAGTAGCCAATGACTTCGGTGCACGATTGAACGAGATTCAAGTATTTGTAAGTCTGTAGCACGAGGCTTCCTAAAGCAAAGTAATGTGAAACTTTCATATTGTCCCTGCGCTCTGAGTGAACACAATGGATATCCGAGCCGTTATTTTCGTACGGTTCAAATGTTAACTGCGGTATTTAGTTTTGATTTAAAGCTTTCGTGACTGCAGGGATTCATATTCTTGGTTCTTTCGGTAAAGTCACGTAGAAGGGAAACAATAAAATTATAAAAATATAAAATTATTATAGTTTTCTATTTTTATTATTTTATTATTTGTTTTATATTTGTATTATTTGGTTTATATTTTTATTATTTTATTATTTCCCTTCTACGTGACTCTACAGAAAGAACCAAGAATATGCGGTATTTAGCTTTCCAGATTTTTGTTTCATTTCTAACAATATACTCGACTTATGTACTTCATGTTTATTTATGAGCGCCGACGTTTCAGCTCTCCAACCCTTTAGCGGACATTATTATGATCATTATGATCTGCATCCGTCACTGAGTAACGGTGGTCAAATTTTACACGTTAATCATAAAAGACACGTGGGTGTAGTTTTTTGTTGTTGTCGTAAAATAATCAATTTATCCGTAGAAATTACAACAGTTGTACGTACGTCGAGCTATATGCGTGCAACACCTCTATACGATCTTAAAGAACACCGCATGCTTTCAAAGAATATTTCTAAAATTATTAGCGACGTTTCGGGCAATAGCCCTTCACTGCACATAACAAGTATAGGTGTACTGTTTTAAATGTCGCTAATTATATATATATACTTTAAAGCCGTGACAGTGCTGTTGACGACGTCTTGAGTGTTCTACCGGTTTGCTTTTGTGGACCACTCCCCACGCAGTGTCACCAACTAACTTGTTTAATTCAAATAATGTATTCTACGTACTTTCTTATTCTGCTCTACTGGCGTACCGTAGACAATCTCCGACATCGTGGTGGTCATGTCATCACAACGTGTACATGTTAAATGTAAATCGTCATCCCATATGGAATCGAACGAAGTCGTGGATGAGACTCAGCCAGCGATATTAAAAATATAACCATGAGTAAATATTACCGCCAATTATTTAAAACAATTGAGACGTTACGGTCTGTGCAGCGCTGCGAATGCCATGCCGCACCTCCGATTAGCACGGTTGGTTACGTACGGTGCGAAAGAAGCTCAACGTGCATCCAATGCATGCCCTCTCTAACGAGTAGGCTGGCTTTCTCCGGGCACCCCAGTTCCCTGCCAAACGACGCCGAACTCCAACTGCAACGCAGCAAGACCTTCCTGAAACATGACCTCGAGACTCGGTGAGGATGTCCTTTATTAGTAGCCTCGTCAATATCCGCTCAGTGGTAGTTCGCTTATTTCTCTTCTGCTGCCTCCATGGTCTGGAATTAGCGTCTCCCCAGCCGCTCGAGCCGTCGACTCACTGCCCCTGTTCAAGTCCAGACTCAGGACATTCCATGTTTTCCCCTATGCCTATGGATGACCGCGAGTCTCCATCCATGCCTCTCTTCTAAAGCTACTACCATGGTCATCGGTCATCTATGAACTCCAGGGGCTGATTCCTCCGCCCATGTTGAAGGTTCGGCACTGACTGATTCGTCTCATCCATGCTGCGTTCAACCACCGCCATACTGCAGGTCACAGCAGTACGCTCACTCACTCATGCACTCACCCACTCACGATCTCACCACACTGCAGGTCACAGCAGTACACCCACTCACTCATGCACTCATCCACTCACGATCTCACCACACTGCAGGTCACAGCAGTACACTCACTCACTCATGCACTGTGGGATTCCCTCTCCTGTCGTCTTTCTAAAATTAGTTCGAACAAAAAACTTTGATCAAGAAACGTGTTCACTCCGACATCCATCACACCTTACACAGTGCTGCCTGTTGCTATCCACTTGGTGCTTTGAGCCTGCCTGTACTCAGCAAAACGCGATTTGTTTTTTTTAAAACCTACTCATGTATGCATGTACAAAACACATTAAAATCCGATTGCATTTACATTCTATATATACATATATAGTCTTCAACGCCACAATATATTTGTTTTAGTAATATTGACAACAGTGCACTGTAATATTTTCCACCATCACGAGTTCGATTCCCGCTCACGGCCAACGCCAGTGACGATTATCCGAACCGGCCTCCTATAGGTCGACTCAGCCTTAAATAATTACATGGTGATGTGTGCTAACATCGCCCCTGTGGAGACAAAGGCGGCCGGGCGTGGTGTTAACCACCCACCCCCCTCGCGTGCCGTATCGGCCGTCATAGGTGTTACTCGCTAACAGTACTTGCCACAAAAGTCTGTCAAGGCTATGTGGGCATCTTTGTCTTCGGTATCGACGATGGTTCCGTTAAATACAAACTTGTTTTGAAGCTTTCGTGACTGCCGGAATTACTCTTTGGTCCTTTCGGTAGAAAGAAAATAAATAAAATTATATTATTTAATTAATTTTCTTTCTACTTGACTTTACCGAAAGACCAAAGAGTATCATAATTGGTTTTTTACCCTTTTATCTGGCAACAAAACTGACACCTTTTTTTTACAAGAAGTCATGTTTGCATAAACCACAATACCTGCAGTCATAATGCAAACAACAAACATAACTCTGATAATGTATGCACTGTCCTTGAAGTTGATTGGTCCACACCTGAGACAGCTTTCCTTAGAGCCTAGTCTCACATGGTGTTGGACCAGATGGCACCAAAAGGCAAATGAGGTTCCAATGGGGACCAAAGAGTAATTCCGTTAAATACCTTTCACCACACTTCCACCACCACCGCCGCTACCACCACCCCCACCGCTCCCCGGGAATCCTGCCAACCCGCTCACGGCACGAGCAGCCGGTGATCGAGGGCGTGCGTTGTGCAATCTTTTCTCTTGCCGGGCATTTAAATTCGCGAACTTCACACAACGCCAGACGAACCGGGCCATCGTCGCGGCTCGAGATGCGAGCGACCTTGGCACTCACCCCACACCACGCGACCCCCTGATAACAACGTGCGCGTAAAACCAGGGACCACCTCTCTCTCTCTCTATCATGACCTTGACATAGTCGGGCGCGTATTATTTTAGATATATATGTGAATATATACCTGTTGCAAGGGGCTCTCAATAGATAGACAGATAGAGAGATCATATACTTTATAGTTCGTCTTAGGCAGGAATATAATAAGTCCAGTAAATATCTCCCCTGCGGTGCACGTCTCGTGCGCAAGGCTGTGGGGGTGCTTTTCTGACAAGAGTGGCAAAGCAGAAAAAAAAGCCTCCGCGAAAATGTCTCGTTTGTTGATAAAGTCATAAGAGGTTGCAGATGAATGTGGCGCGCGAGAGCGATGGAGCGCATGGGATTTAGCTTGTGGAATATGTCCACACGCACAGCCCTTTTGCTGTATAGCCCATGGCTACAAGCCTGCAAGGCCGCGTGCACTGCGCGTGCTGTCTGACACGAGTTCGATGCCATGATCAGCTGGTCACCTCCAGCCCCTTTTCTGTCAATCCACTGCTGGATGGGGGTCTGCTCACGCCGCGCGGGTAGTGGGGCTGTTTGACCATACTTCACCGCGACGTTTGCTAATATCCCGCACCTCCGGTTAGTATGGTTGGCTACGTACGGTGAGAAAGAAGTTCAACATATATGTACTGTACATATAAATATGTCAACGGAAAATAAAGATGTCAATGGACGAAATGTTACGAAGAGGTGTAATATGTGTTATAACGTGCAACGTTGTACCCGCGGCAATAGCACGGGAAGGAGGAGTGCAGAGGCACGGATGCAATGAATGGGAAAATAAAAATGGAACAGGAAAGGGAAAAACGAAGAGGAAGATTGAGAAATGAGAGGCAAATAGTTGGGAAAGGGACGGAGAAACGGGAACAAGGGGTTCGGAGAGAGATGAGAATCGTGGGGAAGAGGCTACATGAGGGCCTCGACGCTTCTGTAGCACGGAGGAGCAGCGTCTGTTTCCACAGGGGGCGGGGAGAGGGGAGGGATTCACAGTGGGTGGGAGTGGCCACATGGAAGTCACGTGGTTTACTAGAAGCTTGAGCTGATTTTGAAATCGAGATGTTAGACGCTCACGAAGAATACTCTTAGGTTTTTTCGGTAAAGTCACGTAGGTAAAAAATTAAGAAAAGTAAAATAAAATAAAAATAAAATAAAAATCACGACGTTTCGGAGGCAACACAAGCTTCCGTCGTCAGGTGGAACCGTTACAGCACGCTTGCTGTATAAAGTACATTTTATTTTTTATTTTATTTTACTTTTATTAATTTTAATTGTTTACCTACGTGACTTTACCGAATAAACCTAAGAGTATGAATCCTTGCAGTCACGACAGCTTCAAATCTAGAATTGCTTTTATTTTTGAAGTATCAAGATGGCGTTCATCTAACACGGGGTGAGATTCGGTTGAGCAATGACGTTGGTCTCATGTGCAAGCAACTAGAAGATTGCTCCATCGTGAGAACGACGGGTTGGGGAGGCCTTCATCCAGCAGTGTACAGATCGTGGCCGTTCATGATGAGGATGACAGCCAATTGAGTCAAAGGGCCGTATGCTTCACGGCTCGGCTCTGGCTTTGCCTCCTACGCGGCTCTGTGCAGGGTTGAGTGAGCCGTGAGCGGCTCAGTCAGAACTCGACTCAGAAGATCCCGAGCGTGCCTGGTGTTACCATACCCCAAGTGAAGCCTGCACTTGAGCCGGCTCACTTGAGCCAGGGCCAAGTCTGAGCCGAGCCGCGAAGCCCCGGTCCCTCGTTTAAAAAGGGGAATTTTTGGCTTTCGAATATAGTGTTGCTCAACACATCTATACACACAGGGACAATAAAGCAGTGCAAAACATACTAAAATAGTTTTTTATTATTAATAACTAGAAGCCAGCACGTCCTTGAGACCTGTCCATCCGTCCCTCCTTGCCTCCCTACCTCTCGCCAGCCAGCCAGCGAGTACAACTGTATTCAAATAATATCGTGGTACGGCGAGTACAGGTGGCCCATCAAACCCTGCCTTTTCCTTTTTCCGTGTCTCCTCAACATGTCTCACGCTGTCCCGCTCCCGATCTGTCTCTCGCCGTGTCTGTTGCGTGTTACCTCGTCGTCTGAGTCTCTCGACGTCTGTCGCTTTCCGTGTGTCTGTCTGCCTGTCTCTATCTACATCCATGTTGAATGTTTTTTCAGCTATCGTGATCTTGGCCATTCTTAGGCTTGTTTTGAATCCCGATCACCACCACCGTTGTCGTCAGCCATGGTCAATCCACTGCTGGATGAAGCATCCTTCCGCAGCACTCGCCTTTCCACGGTTGCGCAATCTCGAGTCGAATTGAAGAATCTGATTCTGATCTCAAATGTCACACATACTGCGGGATCAGCCATAGTTTTGGCTCCGATGTGGAATTGTCTAAAACTCACTAAGAACGGGTATTTGTGTCTCTCGCTCCTGGACGAGTGTGTGTCTTACTCTGTCTCTGTCTCTCTCTCTCTCTGTCTCTCGGTCACCTCTTCCACTGTCTTTATTCTTCATCGATCTTTGTCCGTCACAGGAAGAAGAATTACACTCACGGACCTTTTGTAAATCCCTTGCTGGATGAGTGCTTCCCCACCACCGTGTAAGGCATATGGTGAGGGGGGTGCGGGGGTTATTTAACCATACTTCACCACAATGGTCATTGCCGCTTGGTGAAAGCGGGGAGCATTGAAGTAAAGTGCAACAACAGATATCGCTGCAATACCATCGGTTGCCACTGCACTCAGCCTCGAAGCCTATAGCACCTGATATGCACGGTGGCCGCCCCATCCCAAGCACTATCCAGGCTTAACTCTGCTTAGCTTCCGTGATCTGACGATATTCCGGGTGACGTTTGGTCATGTAGACGCACACGAACTATCCGCTTAACCGCAATGCTTCCGATAACCGTGACAACAACAACAACATAAAATCTGCAACGGTACAGTCAGCAAGCAATTGCAGGGCCGCGCCTTTACCTATTGCCACAACAAAGACACGCGTGACAAAAGCAATAGTTTATAGTTCGCTCTCGCTTATTTATATATATATATAAATATATTATCTATCGAGTGTACAGGTGTGCGGCACAGGTACGTATATAGATCATCAATTCCAGGTGCTCGCTGTGTTTCGGTCTGCAGCAGCAGCAGCAGCAGTCCCATCAAGGACCGTCGCTTTTGCAGAAGCTGATTTTATACGAGGGTGTAACATTTCATAGCGGCGGTGTAAAAAAACAATAAATCTTTTCAATAAAAATGAGAGAGAAACTGTCACGCTACACGCGGCAACCTATATCTCATTTCAATATGTGAGGTGTCCATTACAGCGGGGCCGCGACTGCCATTCAACAAAGACAAATATCCCCCGTATAGCCTTTAACAGACTGCTGGGGCAAGTGCTGTTAGCGAACACATATGAAGGCCGGCAAGACACACGAAGGGGTGGGTGGCCAGCACTACGCTCGACCGCCTTTGTCTCCCTAGTAGCGATGTTGAAACACACCATACCAGGTACTAATTTGAGGCTGAGTCGACTTGGGGGAGGCCCAGGACGGCTTCAAATAATCGTCACTGTTGTTGGCCGTGAGCGGGAATCGAACTCGAGTCGCTGGGTTGGTAGTGCAGCGCGCTAACCGCTACACCACCGCTCCCCTACATTCAACACACACACACACCATTGCCCGTCTAATGTATTCAGGTATGGATGATATATTTAATGTATATATAATTGGCAAAAACAAAAATGAAATAAATAAGAATGTCTATTATGTTGGTGTTTTATGGTTCTACCAGAAATGGCAGCTCTTTTTTATTGGCGGTCTCTATTTTATGTTTGGTCGTGGTGGCAAGGAGGTGGGGATTAGAGTAATCACAAAGCGCGGTGATCTCTTTACGTTTTGTAATTGTTTATTTCCGTATTATTTTTCCGTAGCGCGGCCATTTGAGGCGAATTACTTGGTTAATTATTAGTGCGTAATTGATTTATAATACTATATATATTTTAAAGTGGTCAGAACGCCGCGTGAGTAAAATTCAATCGTGTGCCGTATGTCCCTCCTCCACCCAACGCAATCACAAAACACAGCGTTGTCACGTGAACGAACGCACCCAATGTTTATACCGAATACAAACACCCCCCGTATAGCCTTAACAGACTGTTGGGGCAAGCGCTGTTAGCGAGCACCTATTAAGGCCGAAACGGTACATGAGAGGGTGGGTGGCCGGTAACTACGTCCGACCGCCTTCGTCTCCCTAGTGGCGATGTTTACACACCACACCAGGTACTCGTTTGAGACTTTGTCGGCCTAGAGGAGGCCCAGGACCGGTTCAAATAATCGTCACCGGTATTGGCCGGGACCGGGAATCGAACTCGGGACGCCGGAGTTCGTAGCGCAGCGCGCGAACCGTTACACCACCGACCTCCCCACGTGTTTGTACCGAGCACACGGACACACATTCCCATTTCCGCTGACGTGGTGATCTGAATCAATCGTGAGTCAAACCATTGGTCGCTCACGCCCGCACGACTCTAAGCGATGTGGAATCTTCTGCCTGAAATCTGCTCTATGAGTTCAACCAATATTTATTGTTACGTGCTCACGTTTAACATTTAACATTTTTATTTGCTCTACTTATTAACGTCATCTGGGCAAACAAATACTGTACAGTTAAATGTAAACAATATCGGTATACAATGTGTTTACTAAATTCCAGCTACTATGTAAAACTTCGTTAGAATTTACATCCAGAAAGTGAAAATCGTGCCTATATGCGAAGTCGATCATATTTTGCATAGAATATGCACATTAAATCTATTTAACAATGTACCGATGTAATATTCGTATAAATCGCCCGTTGTATAAATTACACATTCGTGGTAGCTGAGTTGAGATATAATATCGTTGTGAGCAACCTCGGCACATCGGAGTTATAGTCTATCTTGTGTGAAAACGCGTACAGGCACACACACACACAGACACGCTTGCCAGCTAATTATGTCCACGTACATACGTGTAACATACATGGCACCGCGGTTTAATGCGAGCCAGCCGGGCCTGGGAGATAAATACAAGATAAAATCCGCACCCGGCATACCACATCGAGTATAAATGTATCAATGCCTGTGGCCACTCTGACAGTGAGTAATGTAGGCCGAATTGTCAATACGATTGGAGAACCACGCTTTGTATAAAAGCACAATCGTATATACGTTGTGCCTTTAAATAATGTACGGATTATTTTATTGGAACTTAGTTCCTCTAATCAATCCACTGCCGGTTGAAGGCCTTCCCCCATCAGGTATACACGTTGTGTGTGTATATATATATTCACGGTGAATACATATTACATACGGCAATACGTGTTGTAGGCAATATGTAATATACTGTATTTAAAATAAAATAAAAATACACGTACATTGCGCAAAAAATGTAACGTGTGATATTGTAGGCCGAATAATTAGCAACCCATTTGACGAGGGCCTTCCGCACGCTGTCCCCGTCACGTGGGTTGTGAAGCCATACTTCACCACGCTGGTCAGTGTGCACGCGCCGGGTTGGGGCAGAACGATATCACCCCAACTCGACACTTTTTTATATATATCTCTACATAACTATTTCTATAAATTATTAATTTCTTATCATTCATATACAGCGGTAAATTCCTACATATAGTCATGTTATACAGTCATTATATATAAGTAGCACGGTTGGCTACGTAAGGTGCGGAAGAAGTTCAACATTATATACTGTATGTGTAGACTGTAATGGACCGAGAGCATGGAGGCACAGTGGTTTATGCGCCGTTGCCGTACAGACGAAAAAATGTAATTTGTCACCCGGGCAGAGAGAACCTCGCTGAGTCTCGTGAGCCTTATTCAGGAGGGTCCTGCCACGGTTTAGCAGTCTCGGGGACATTATTTCCAAGTGGAGTATCCTGCAGCTGCGTAATTTGTGGGACAGGTAACGTTCAACTTTGGTTCGTGACGCCGGCACACGATGGCTTAACTCTTGCAAATGACCTCACGGGATTCATAACGGCCGCTGGTGAAGCAGACGGCGCGTGGTTATCTTGTTCAAACGATTAAATTCACCCGCAGTGTTAATCAGGGCGGCTGCTCGAATTCGAACCGCGACGGTTAAACCTCTACGACGTAGCTAGCTCCGGGCCGAAACCCATCGCATGAATTCATGGCGAGTTCCCTGTCCTCTTCATGAGATATTGTCAACATTTTTTTTTGTGCCGATAACACTGGTCAACAACAACAAAAAATTCTGGCCTGGACTTTTGCAGCTGTTTTAGACTAATTTCAGGGTGCTGATTCCAAATCTGATGTCAGAATTGCTCTATCACATCTCATTTTTATGCTATCGGCATACCCCCTTTTCATTGATTTTACCCGAAATTAACTCTATCACTTATGATTGCAAGTTGTTGCGAGTCAGTGACTGTTTTAGTGTTAAAATATGGTGCTGTATTTTTAGGATAGTGTGTTTATAATATCATTTTATGTAGATATCCACATTTATTTAATGTTTTTATTCTGCAGTTTTTATTGAAAATTCAATATTTGATATCTCAAAAACCTGATGTGATAGACAAACACTGATGCCAGATTTGGAATCAGCACCCCGCAATTACTTTAAAACCGTTGGAATACCTTATGCCAGAAAAAGTGTGTTGACCAGTGTAATCGGACGAAAATGAACACTCACCGCTTATTGAATGGCATCGCTGAGGGTCTGTCAGCAATATTTGGTGGCGAAATTAGTTGCGTCAAAATGGTTACAGTGGACACATTTAGCGTTGTAGATTGACTGTGAATCTATGACGTTTTAAAGTACTTTGTAGTCCGTGTTTGTGTTGGCTGTGGAGGGGTGGCGCAGCGGTTAGCGCACTGCGCTGTTATGAACCCTGCACCAAAACCGACGACCAGAGTTAGACTACCCGGTCACGGCTAACATCGGTAGTGAGTGGTTTCTTTATATCAGAGGCCTTCATCCAGCAGTGGAATGGTTGGGAAAGGCCTGTAACAATTAGTGCACAATGGTGCGAATGGAATGCGTTTTAAACATTATCGCCAAATTAGTTGTGAGCATGCATTATATATATACTCTATGCTCTACATATAAAGTATGGAATAACATAAACATGTACGTATAAACTCGAAACATCGAATAATAACTATTCCCGAAGTAATGTTATATCCTTAGTTTACTTGAACGCGCTATTGCATTGTATCTTTTAATTCATCCGTTTTGCCTGAACCCTTAGATAAATACGAATCATATTAATAACCTTTGATTGAATACAAACGTTCCGCACAACACCCATATTAAATACATTTTCAATTCAACATCAGCTCGCAATATTAGACTGCTGGGGTTGGTGGATCGCGCCGAGATGGAGCCGTCGCTTGCCCTCGTGACACGCCCATCTGACAACGAGGCACCTCTAGGATGCAGCACAGCAAGTGGGTTGTGTGTCTATACACATTTGACACTAAACTTTCATCATATCTCCCGAGTGTGTGTTTTTCCTGTGATTCACACATTTATTCCCGCACGCACTTAAAACAAACCCAACCGACTCTTAAAGCGAACCAACTGCGCCAACAATACACCAAATCGCCACCACGCAGTCCCCTTCCTGAAGAGCAGTCTCGAGGCTCGTGCGCGACGCTTCGTGCCGGGCAAAGTGGATCCAAATTTCGATTCAAAGCTTTCGTGACTGCAGGGATTCATCTTCTTGGTTCTTTCGGTAAAGTCATCACGTAGAAGGGAAATAATAAAGTAATAATAGGGAGAATTATTTATTATATAATAATATTTTATATTATTTTATAATGTTTATTTTTATTATTTTATTATTTCCCTTTCTACGTGACTTTACCGAAAGAACCAAGAAGATGAAAGTGAATCCAGTGGAGCGTAAAACCATTTACGTCCCGTCACTTCGTGTCATCCACCACGCGTTTTGTCTTCGCGTCCGCAAAGGGGGCCGAACCCAGTGGTTTGCTGGTACACAACGTACACACGTGCACGCTCCATTACCCCGTACTTTTCAATCAGAGCCTTCAATTGCAGCCAGTGATTAATTAAAGCCCAAACGGCACGCTGTGGCGAGACATATTTTGGCCTCGCCACATCCAGCCTCGAGTTGTTGTTGTTGTTGTCCTCGCTGTATGCACATTGCGTGCCTATAAACTCTATTCATATGATTCTAGGAATGTTTAGGGTATAAGAATGTAGGATTGTTATGGATCGGCCGTTATCTTGTATTTTAGTGGTAGTGCCTTACGCCTGCAATCTCCACACTCCAAGCCAGCCTGAGCAGTGTTCGACAAAATGTCGAGTCAAGGCATGTCCATGCCACGCCGACTATGGTGGGGGGGGGGGTGTTCATACTTCAACACCGCGGTCGACGGGGGGGGTTAG
>CM025650.2:7615900-7652173 GCA_014621495.2 Entosphenus tridentatus | reverse complement strand
CAGCAACATCCGTCCCACACTTACGTCGCTGACAGCAACATCCGTCCTTTCTGGTATCCGTCGCCTCTCAGCCTTCGCCTCTACCTACCACCCTGTAAATTGCTCAAAACAATTACGTCGTTTCGATATTCGTCGACGAACCTTTCAGGAACGCATCCCCGACGTAAACCGGGGTATGTCTGTACTTCTCTCTGACATTGCGGTGATGTCACTGCTACTGCTGGAGGGGAATCTCCTTTGTCAGCGCTACGATTGGCCACGGTCCGGTGTACTAACATGTCGATGCACGATACATACCCGTTTATATATATTTAACAGTGTTCATATACTCCTGGATTAAAAGACCTCGCCCACGCTTTGTCGGCGGTGCAATGTTTGTTTGGCCATACCTCACCGCGCTGGTCAATGCGAGTTGGTGGTGAAGTATGGGGGAGGCTAAGGGACTGGCTTGGGTTTCACTCGCCACTGATGCTTAGCCGTGGCCGGTAATCGAACTCAGATTACCGGTTCAGAAGGCTTTAACCGATGCGTCCCACCGCTCCACCGCATGTCACCAAATATATATTTTGAGAATTGTACCGCATCCAAATGAGGTCACCGCATGTGATGTTCACCGTGGGTCCGGGATGTTTTAAGGCGAAGCAGTGTGCGCGTTCTTCACACGCGTGCATGTCTTGTCGAGCGTTACAATCGCCGAGACTGCGAAACTCGCCGTGTTTATGTTTTTCCACGGAAAATGTCAAGATCAACATTTCTTCACGAAGTTATTTACGTTTGCCCCAACGCAGCGAGTGGGTAAAACATGCACGAGCAATGTTTAACTCATCGCCCTACCACCACCATCATCACCGCCAGCACCATCATCGTGAGCAGCTGTCGCAGCAGCAGAATTCATAATATAGGTTTTTGGGTCAGATCGTGTTATTTATAAATGTGTCGTAACCCTCCACCACCCGACACGGCCAAACAGTAAAAAAAGTGTCACGTTTTTCAAAGGACAAAATAATTAACTTCTTTAGCCCACCGGTGTGCTGAAGAGAGAATCAACAGCATTTTAAATTTGAGTAGCACGACGTTTCGCTGATAATTACAATCAGCTTCATCGGGCAAGAATGGTGAAGCTCTCCTGTTGCTTCCGGTCTTAAACAGAGCAGCATCAGGGTGACGTCATCATTTAATTCAATTAAATCTGGTGCAGTGATTCGAGGCAAAGCGGGGGAGGGTATTGTAATTATATAGATTGGTAATCATTCAATTGTTAACCATTGGTGTTTGTTTCCCTTATAAGGAATTGTAATTGTATTTATTTAATAATACGCTTCCCGGCCGCACTAAGGGTTACGACACATTTATAAATAACGCGATCTGACCCAAAATCCTATATTATGAATAATATTGGTCGCGAAAGCCTACGTGTTAAAATCAGCAGAATTCAGTTATCATCTATCCACTGCTGAATTAAAGTCAACACCCATCGCCGTCCGCTGCGAAGCCACGAGGATTCGTCTCACTGCTGCACGTCAGCTGATCTCGAATCTGCAACTCGGCAGCAGCGGTCGTCCTCTCTTTGCGAGTATTCTCTCTCTCTCTCTCCCTTCCTCAGGTGCCACTCAAGTCACCAGTTGGGTCCGTCGGCCAGCGACCTACCGGGGCATGACGTTGTCCCGCACAGGTCCACTGAATCCTTTTCTGATTCCGACGTCAAAATCGACGCATCCGATTCGTGCCCGTTGCTTGATCCGTGGCTCGCTTGTCTCTGTCTCTCAAGTCCGAGCGTGCACCATCTCTCCACGCCGGTGTCCATGCCTCTGAGCAAGAGGTCACAGCTGGCAGCAGGCACCGGTTGAAACATTTCCACTTCGGACACATTTGGGGAAAGTATTATGTTCCGATTCGCACGGTTGGCCACGTACGGTCCGAAATGAGTTCAGCATACACACGTAACATCTCATTGTCATGAGCAACTTTCCCAAGCCCCTCAATCCTGCTGGTGTTACTATTAGCGAAATAAAATGCGCGATTGCGTTTCTTAAAGTCTATTTACAGCACAAATCACTGCTGCCACAGGCACACTTCCCGTGAACTTCACCCATTAAATTCCTACTCCCATGTTGAGGAATCTATTTACCAGACTGACTAGTTCGTCTCATCCACGCTGCGTTCAAACACCACACTGCAGGTCACAACAACAGGCTCACCAACTAACTCACCCACTGGCTCACCCACTCGCTCACCCACTCACACAACCAAAAGACAAAGATCCCCCCTATAGCCTTCACAGATTTTTTGGAGCAAGTGCTGTTATCGGGACGGCACAGCACGCGAGGGGGTGGGTGGCCAGCACCACGTCACGACCACCTTTGTCTCCCTAGCGGCGATTCTTACGCACGGCACCAGGTACTCATTTGAGGCTGAGTCGAGCTAGGGGAGGAACACAGCACCGGTTCAGATATTCGCCACTGTCATTGGTCGTGAGCGGGAATCGAACTCGGATAGGCGGATTCGTAGTGCAGCACGCTAACCACTGCGACACCCCCCCCTCTTCCCACACACACACACACACGTGTACGTACACACACGCGCGCTTACAAAGATCGACTATAGGGCAGAAGCGAGCAATCCTGCAAAGGACATTAATGCGTCTCCCCCAGCGTTAATGCGCGGCGCGTGATGCATATTCAAGCCACGCGTCAGAGCGCCGGTGAGCCAGAGTCGAGGCATCGCCGCGTCGGACCCATAATACATCGCTCGAAATATCTCCCTATTTCGTTGATTTAGAAGAATTCATTTGTATTCCGCGGGAGCGTGGGCCGGCCGGCCGGCAGGAGCGTCGTAAAACAAAACAAAAAACACACGAGACACAGAGTCTGCGTGCGTTCAGAGCGAGCGAGAACGTGCGGTAAGCCGCTGGCTCTCGGCATGCACGCGCGAGCACATGGACGCGAGCGGACACGCTGCATGTTTGTCTCGTGTGTGTCGTGTATGATATGAAAGATGAAATACATTGCCGGCGTTGCTGGACCCACTGTCGGATAAAGGGCAGTGCTTCGTTTGAGGGCGGAACAGGCCCGAACGCAGTCACTCGCCTCCATCTCGCCGTGATTGGGAATCTTGGGTATACCATTAACATGATTGTTGCAATGTGTACTCTGGTGGTAGTGCCTTACGCCGATAATGCGTACTCCAAGCCAGCCTTGGGCGCGTTCGGGAAAATATCGAGTAAAAGGCATCCCCATGTTACGTCGGCCATGGAGGGCTTGTCCATACTTCACCGCGCTGGTCAACGTCGGTTGGTGAAGTTGGGGGGGAAGGCAAGACCGGTTCTGATGTCTTGCCACTGATGTTAGCCGTGGCCTAGAATCGAACTCAGGTCGCCTGGTTTCTAGCGCAGCGTGCTAACAACCGTATCACCGCTTTACCCCTTCACCTTTCTCTATAAAATCATATGTAGCATGTGTTAATACACATAACGTTATTACATAAGTCACTACGGGCCATCGTGTTGTAAGCTGGTGTCAGATGGCACTCATTAAGTCGCGGAGTAATCATAACATGTTGAACCCCGTGGCGCACCACGGGAAAGGGGAGCACGGCAAGTCCGCGTTCCGTTATAACGCGGAACGTGCACCGCTATAACGCGGTTTCTGAGCGGTTGCCGACGAACATCCTTCCTGAGCTTGCGCGGCTGAGCGGGTACGATACAGGACGTGGAATGATTGAGTGACGTGGCGGCGTGGCCTCAGTGATCTGTCCCGCCATCTCACTTCTGGGCGACCGGATCGCGTTTCGCCAAACGTCATCGTTACATTCATTTGCGGGGAAATGGGTTTTCGCCGAGCGCGTTGTTTTCGCTTAACGTCGCAGGTTCCAGGAACGCACCTGCAGCGTTCAGCGAGGACTTACTCTCGAGTCAAGGATGCAATGCATGGGTGGGAAGGGAGGGGGGGAGAAAGGAACGGGAAAGGAAAGAAGTAGCATGGGAAATAAGAGGAAAAGTAACCGAAAAAAGGAACCAAAAGATTCGCAGGAAATGACTGGAGCAAAGTGTCGGTGGTGAGAGGGTGGTAATGATGAAAAGGGAGGCACGAGAGGGAAAAGAGAGAGAGAGAGAGAGAGAAAGAGTGAGCAGAAGTTAGCTGCACGGAGTCGGTTTTCACAGGGGGCGGGGATTGGGACTAAAATCAGAGGGGGGGAGGGGGGGGTGGCACGCACACGACTCACGTGATTTGCCGGAGGCTTTGGCTCATTTAAATACAGGCAGACCTCGCTTAGCGCTCAAGATGCGTTCCTGGAGAAGTGAGCGCTATAACGAATCGGCGTTCTACGAGGTCTACCTGCACATCGATATGAGAGCGAGGGCTTGCACAGTGATGGTGCTGGTGACAGTTTCTTTCAGCGCAGTCAAAAGAAACGCACGCGTGAACACACATTCGTGGAATTATTCTATTTAATCTCATTGCGAATTGCGTGGCTGAATTGTCATGGTGGGTAAAAGCACAAGTGAGCGGACCTCCATTCTCTCGGTGACGAGAAACCCCATGGAAACGTTTGCAGAGGTGCGTCATTGTCGTTGTCACGAGGCACGATTATGAGTCCCCATGGGGTGGAATTTCGGTCCCTACAATATAAGAGGCTCTCGACGGCAGTCTTGGCAGCAGTGAGCATCGATGGTCGTACTGATGAGCCCTAACAAGGAGGGAAACCGGTTTAGAGGTGTCTGTTTGTCTCACTGCGCTTGTCGGCTCGTCGCGTCTGCTCAATTCATTGATGATGACTTCATAAGACAAGATGATCAAAATGCACTTATTCGGGAACTCGTTGCGCAATGCTTTAGACCGACGGCCTTTAGTATACACACGGCGCGCGCACGCTTTGTGTTATTCAATATCAGTTCGGTGTGTCTACACATATAAATAGAACAAATTGTATTACATCGGCCGTTGCTGGTGATACTCAGAAGGTCGAAACCAGTCCCGAATTTTGCTCGCTTTAAATGCCGCTTGACATCATCGGTCTTGAAAGCCGTGCGTCGGGCGGTAGTTGTCTTAATGTAGTGAATATAAACTTGAATTCTATATAACGACGGCCTTTGAACTTCTCACATACGCTGGGTGATATGCTACAGGATGTAAATTACTTAAATTGCATTATTATCGCTACGCTAGTGGGGGGTGGTTACACTCTTCCTCTGCTGTTCATACGGCCTTCCGAGTAAATTCCGATGTAAGAATGTCTTATCTGCATCGGCTTCTAATTATAGGTGGCTTTTAGAATATCCATCCGTCCCCTTTGCTGACTGAATATGCACGTACATTGGTGTACGTGGAATACACATCGGATTACAGCTATTGCACAAGCACGCTTCTAACGCCTTATAATATAATGCGTCGGATAACATCTTTGTGCTTTTGTGTATAAACGTATAGGCTAGTCAGTGCAATGTGCGATAATTATCGGTGCTACTCGATAACAGCACTTGCCCCAACAATCAGCGAAGGCTACAAGATGTGGCATCTTTGTCTCTGCTCTTAATGTGTTTAGTTTTGCACGTGTGTGTAAATGCCGAGCAGAGCTGAGTGTGCTGTAGTGAGGAGTGGACTGTCGTTGTGATGAGTGTACTGCATAGGTGAGTGCTTTCAGCACGACGTTACGAACCCGTCAACATCGGTTCGATTTCCGACCACGGCGAACATCAGCGGCGAGTGACACCAAAACTGGTTCTGGACCTTCCCTTTATCGACTCAGCCTTAAAATGATGGCCGCTACGGAGTGTAAACATCCACGCTGGAGATACAAAGGCGGTCAGGAGTGGCACTGACCACACCACTCAATCGTGTGGCCCATTCTGAATGACCTTACTGAACAGGTGCTCGCTAAGAGCACTTGCCCCAACAGCCGATGAAGGCTATACGGGGTGGGGGGAACCTTTGTCTTTGTGTGTTCCACGACTTGCCTTCACGGCACGCTTAACCCTGTCAAGGTTAACCCTGTCACAATTAACCCTGCCACATAGGGATCGCGTTTGCCGAAGTCTCCGTCATTTTTTTGTCGCGATATGGGTTTTTTTTCATGAACAGTGCATCACACACGCGGTGCATCACACACGTGGTGCATCAATATGCGTGGTGCATCACACACGTGGTGCATGACACACGCGGATCGTCACACGCGGATCGTCACACACGCGGTGCATCACACACACACGGTGCATCACACACACGGTGCATCACACACACGGTGCATCACACACACACACGGTGCATCACACACGGTGCATCACACACGCGGATCATCACACACGCGGTGCATCACACACGTGGTGCATCAAACACGCGTTATGCATCACACACACGGTGCATCACACGCGCGGTGCATCACACGCGCGGTGCATCACACACGCGGTGCATCACACACACGCGTGGTGCATCACACACACGTGATGCATCACACACACGTGATGCATCACACACACGCGTGGTGCATCACACACACGCGGTGCATCACACGCATCATCGTAATAAATAATAATTCAGTCACGAGCGCTCCAGTGACATCACGTGGGCGCCACTTCCTTGGCGTTTCCATACAACTCGACTGCAGTGACGTCACCAGAGCGCTCTTGGCTGTGATATTGAAGTCTCGTTGTTGTTGTCGTTGTCGTTGTTGTCGTTGTTGTTGTTTCTGCGTCGTCGAAGACTTGAGCGCTAACATGTGCGAGAAAATGTAAACTCGTTCTATTTTATGTTCGAGTAATTGTTAAAGTTCGTGCTGTCATTTATTCAAATACAATGCACACGGCCGAGATTTTTGGTAATCGATACCCTTGTATTACTTCACGAAGCGCATTTTTTGTTGTTGTTGCCCCCCAAAGCCTGCGTTGTGTTTATAAATGCGTGTAATGAGCCGGATCGAGACGTGTTCATGAGCGGAGCCGGTTTCACGTCTGGGTCAAGACGGCCTCAAGCCTTCCCGTGGCGATTAGAGATCTCGCCGAAGTTTTCAACGAAAATTCCAACACAAATCAGAGCGTTCAACGCCAACACGTGAATGGGTGCAATCACGCTCAGGATAAACGTATTACGCGCAGCGCACGTGTGTGTGCATGTGGCGTTGGTCTAATATTGCACGTCGTATGTTCAATGTACTACAAAGACAGAGATCCCCCGTGTAGCCTTAACAGACGGTTGGGGAAAGTGCTGTTAGCGAGCACCTAGGAAGGCCGGCACGGCGCGCGAATGGGGTGGGGTGGCCAGCACCACCACGCTCGGCCGCCTTTGTCTCCCCAGTGACAATGTTTACACATCGCACCAGGTACTCATTGGAAATTGAGTGAACCTCGGAGAGGCCCAGGATCGATTCATAGAATCGTGACTGGTTTTGTCAGTGAGCGGGAATCGAATATTGCACTCTATACACACACACACATATATATATAACACATAGTACTTTACAACACAACAGAACACAGTACACACACAGACATTAAATACGTATGAATGTCTACGTGGAAACACGTGCGCCACAAGTACACTCACACATCACCCGTCTTTAGCGTGCATGCGTTACAATGAATCAAGCAATGCGATGTCATGTATGGAAATTGTGAGCTTCTTAAACATCAGGCATGACTGCGCGTCTTTTTTAAAAGTAATATTTAACACGTGTGTATTTATATATATAGTATTGGGTCACGCACTTCGTGCTCGCGGCGTGACGGCCTTCATCACAGGTGCTGCCATCCTGCAAACAGCAACTTGCCCCCCAAAAAGGTCTGTTGAGACTATCCGGGGGATCTTTGTCTTTGTGGTTCAGAACAACAACAACAACAACATCCTCGTCGTTGTCGATGTGACGGTCACACAAGCGGCCGCGTGTTTACCGATGCAGTTTTCTCTCATTTTGTATCCATCGCTTATCGCCGCTGCTCGCGACGTTAATAAAGCACTCGCGTCTGTCGCGATTCTTAAGCGCGGCTACAATTAATTACTGGTGGGGAGAGAGAAAAAATAGGGGAAGACAGAAATCCATCTCCACCGCAATCACCGCATTATAATGGATATACTTTTCGATTTCAAAGTATATCCATTATAATATACTCTGAGGACGGCTGCTTGCGTTGTGGCCGAAACGTCGTGAGAATTGTATTTTATTGTTGTATTTTTATTATTTTATTATTTCCCTTCTACGTGACTTTACCGATAGAACCAAGAAGAAAAATGGATATACTGTTTAAAGTTGACTGACGTTTCGGGCGATGCTCCTTGGTGATGCTGCTGCTGCATTGGCAGCGGTGTGCAACAAGCATGATTAACCCCAACAACTCAACACGTCCGCCAATAATAACAGCAGCACTGTGTGAGGCTTTACATTTTTATTATATATTAAAGGGCAACGTTTCTGGCAACGGCCCTTCTTCACGGCGCGTAAATTGATCGCAGCACACGCATGCTGTGAGGCAGAATCGTTGCCCGAACCGTCGCTTGTTAGATATTCTATTTCAAATGGCACAGAGGCGTTGGCGAGTAATGTGTTGAGTTTCTTCTTCGCACAGGAGCGCGAGCGAGCGAGAGAGCGTGAGCGAGATTTTGGACATGCAGAGGTGACCGACTTCAACTAAAAAAGCATGTCGCCGTTTGGCACCGTGGTTTTCTCATTTCGAAGGTTGGCAAATTGACGCCGCCGTCCCTTCTCTGAGCAGACGACGGTCGACCAAGACGCGTGGACGCCACTGCGTGGATGACGGATCAATTCGCGTGAGAGATGCAATTGGTGCGCGGTTTATTCTCGGCGTGTCGCACACGAAGTGGCTGCACTCACATAAGGCTCGTCCGTGTGGCTGATGGGATGTGTACAAAAAAAATCACAAAATTGCGTGTGTTTTTTTTACACGCGGAGGGAAAGCTGTGTGAAAAAGCAGACGTCGTGTAGTTTGCGTGTGTATATATATGTAGCGTTACTCATATTCTCCGCTGTGACGCTAATGGTTGTGTTTTGTGTTAATTGGCCGAGGGGTCGGGTTGGTTATCTAAGTTACCGGGGCAGATTTACACGAATGAAACGCTCGTCGACCTGAGTGGATAACACCATGCCGTTACAGGAGTGCAAGAAATCACGCGTGTTCAATATTTAATAGCCAGTGATGCGGAGGAGATTCTTATTATGATTATTGGATGTCTGGGCCGATTGCGTTTAGTGAAGACTATTGGATAGTTTTTTATGCGGTCTGTAAATCACATTATCCGTCCGAGGTTTTCTGTACCGTGTATGATGCGACTCTGAGCGTTGTTAATACATACATAATTACATATATTTCCTTTTCGTTCAAAATTCTATACAGACACGGTGGGTAAGTATAACTCGTCTGCAACATGAACAGATTATTTTATTTATCAATCTAAAATATTTTCATGAGTTAAATTATTTAGTCTGCAAAGTGCATGTGTGTGTGTGTGTGTGTTGGGGAGCGGCAGTGTAGCGGTTAGCACGCTGCGCTACGAACCTGGTGACCAGATTTCCATTCCCGCTCATGGCCAATACCAGTGACGATTATCAGAAGCGGTCCTGGGCCTCCCCTAGGTCGACTCAGTCTCAAATGAGTACCTGGCGCTGTGTATAGTAAACATCGCCACTAGGGAGACAAAGGCGGCCGGGCGTGGTGTAGCCCACCCACTCGTGCGCCGTGTCGGCCTTCATAGGTGCTCGCTAACAGCACTTGCCCCAACATTCTGTTAATACTATACGGGGGATATTTGTCTTTGTTGTACATAGAGGCCTGCATACTTCTCCTGTACACATATCAGTACTGTGCAGTTGAAACTAAAAGTTTTTATTTTATTTTATTTAGAATCGGCAATTTTGGCGCTTTAAGGCTAACCAAATATACACGCGGTGTAGTATACATAACAAGATTAGCCTAAGACATTACAAATATTAAATTTGCTCGACAGTAAGGAGACCAGGCAGCGGAATTCTCGACCACACAATTTCTACCTTTCACGATTGGCCGACAACGGAAAACAACCTTCTTTTGAGTTTTACCGTAAACAATTAATGATCGCAAAAGCAGCAACAATGGAAATGGTCCTGAATAAAATATCGCGCCGTGCAATTGGATGCCGAATTGTGTAGCCGTTGTCGTGTTGCTGTCGAATTCGCCGTCGGCGCGTGTGAACGACTGTGATGTGAGGCCTCTGACATTCGTGACATCTTCATCCTTGGCCTCCGTGACGGACGCCGACGCTGCGTCTGTCGAATCGAGGCGCCCGAGTTAGAGACCACCTCTCACTCCTTCCTACCTCTCACTCCATCCCCTCTCCTCTCATCTCATCCCCTCGCCTCGCGTATCTAACTCCATCCCGCAGCTCTCATCATCTCATCCCCTCTCTGCTCACGTATCCTCTCATTACATCCCATATAGCTCCTCTCATCTCGTCCCCTCTCGAATCATCTCCCCTCTCTTCCTCTCTCTCTCTGCACATCTCACAGCGTTTTCCTCTCCTCCCACCTTGTCAACCTACTCCTTCCCCCGTCTCCTCTCACACCCCCCCCCCCATCTCTTTCGCTCCTCTCTCGCCTCAACCCAACAACAACAACACAAACATGCAGACAAGGCCACGGCAGCCGCCTCGCCGTGCGTTCGCGGAGCGGCTGGTGGTGAGGCGCTATCGCTGACGGAGGCAATGGGAACGCTGGGAATTATCTCTAAATAATTATCTCTAAATAATTTAATTGACGCATCGGGGGGGGGGGAGGGGGGTTACGGCCGAGGAGGTGTAAGGTGGCTGCGGGCGTGGCAATGATTGAATGGAGTGAAAGGTGTGGAATTAAATGAAAACAATACGAGTGTGGGTTGTCGGATGTACGTGTGTATGAAATGAGTACTTGGTGCGATGTGTAAATATCGCCACTGGGGAGACAAAGGCGGTCGGGCGTGGTGCTGGCCACCCACCCCCTCGTGTACCGTTCCGGCCTTCATAGGTGCTCGCTAACAGCACTTGTCCCTACAGTTTGTTAAGGCTATACGGGCGATCTTTATCTTTATATGTGTGTGTGCATTTTACTGGTGTGTCATTTTCTTTAGTCGTAGCCGCGTGCTGATTGGGAGCTATGCGCGCTCACTGCTCGCTCATGCGCGTAACATAGTGGTGCTGTTGTTGCTGCTGTTGTTGATGTTGTTGCCGCTGTTGTTGATGATATGATGCTACCGTCGTGCGCGTCAAATCGTATTTATAGCAAAGATCAAAGACTGCGATTGAGATCTGCGAAACGAGATCATATCACCATCTCTTTAAAAGCAATGAAGATACACGCACATCCAACACACACACACACATAAACAACACGTACACACACACCCACCTCACATATGAAAGATACACGCATACACACAACACATTAAACAGGTCACACACCCAAAACACATACGCGACACACACAACCGATAAACACAAAAACCCAAAGCAAACGTCCCACCCAACACACAAAGACACGTAAACACATACGCAACAGACACGAAACACAAATCGACCGCTTAAGCCTTCGGCAGAATTTTGGGTGCAAATGTCGTTCGAGCGAGAAGACCGGAACGTTGACCGAGATGTCTGGAGGGCTCACGACCACGCCAGGCCACCTTTGTCTCTCCCGGCGTGCCGACGTTCACACAGCGCGCGTGGAAGTCATTCACGACCGAGTCGGCCCTAAGGGGGGTTAAGACGCAGAAGCGGTTTTAGACATTCGCCACTGATGTTGGCCGCGTGTCGGGCCCCACCGTGGCTGCGTTCAGTGACGGAGCGCGCTCATGACCCATCGCCTACGACGCGATCCGTCGAGTCGCGCTCTCACCACTGCGCGCTCTTACGACGCACTCATGCCCGCCCGGCCGGCCGGCCGTCTCACGACTGTCACACAGCAACAGTCGAGTGGGGGGGGGGCGTCGCCGTGCCTGGTGTCTCTCCCTCTCTCTCTCGCGCCTTCAAAATAAACAATGCGAAAATTCTCCCCAAATCTGGCTCGGCGAGCTAGAGAGATGAGCGAGAGAGCGCGCGCGCGACACCTTCCGATGACGCGACGCGGGGTGGTGGTGGTGGTGGTTGAGCAGGAGGAGCAGGAGGAGGAGCAGGAGGAGAACGCGGGGTGGTGGAGCAGGAGGAGGAGGAGCAGGAGGGGAACGCGGAGTGCGCGCGGCGCGTCTCGCGGTGTCGGCGCGATTGGCCGGCGCGCCACGTGACGCGGCACAAGCTGCCTGGGAGGTGGGGGGTGGGGGTTTAGTTGTCCCCTCTCCATGTGCGAATGTTTTCTTCGTGAGCCATGTCGGCGTGGAAGGCGCCTCCTCCTCCTCATCCTCCTTCTCCTCATCATCCTCATCATCTGGCCGGAGCGCTGTGCGGCGTGGCGCACGCCATGGCGTCGTGCACCAACGGCGCTGGGATCGCCAACTCGTTCCTCGTCGACTCGCTCATCGGCGCGGGTCGAGCCGGGGAGGTTTACTACGGTGGTGGTGCTGCTGGTGGTGGTGGTGGCGCTGGTGGTGGTGGTGTAGCAACAGCAGCAGCAGCAGGAGGATTAGGAAGCGGACTCTATATGGCCCACGGCGCCGGTCACCTGCAGGTTGGTTACGGCTCCGCACAAAACTGTGGCCTCGTGCAAGCGCTGTCGAAGCGTCACGATGTTCCGCAGCACGCGCACGGTCTGCATCATCATCACCACCACCATCATCCTCATCATCATCATCACCAGCAGCAGCAACATCACCACCACCACGGCCACCAGCACCAGCAGCAGCAGCAGCATCAGCAGCATCACCCGCAGCAGCAGCATCAGCAGCAGCATCAGCAGACGGGCTCCCTGCACCCTCACGCGTACGCGAGCGCGGCCAGCGACGGCTGCTCCTGGGTGGAGTCGAGCCGCGCGTGCGCTCAGCTCCAAGAGGCCTCGCAAGGGCCCTGCTCCTTCTCGCACGCCATCAAGGAGGAGGCCGCCTACTGCGGCGGCGGGGGCGGCGGCAAGGGCGAGACAGACTTCGCGCGCTCGCTCGCCTCGGAGCCCGCGGCCGCTGCGGCGGAAAGTCCCGGAGTGCCCGTGCCGGGATACTTCTACCTGGGCCAAGCGTACAGACCGTCGAGGGACTCATTCGGGCTTCTGCAGCACGACGAGGAAGAGGACGCGGCGGCTGCGGCTGCGGCTGCTCCCTCGTCCGCGGTGGCGGCGGCGCCTTCGCCCGCGGGGAAGTCGGCGGCCGAGGAGGAGGAGGAGGGGGAGGAGCGGGAAGAGGCGGCGGGCGACGGAGCGAGTCGGAAGGCGCAGCAGCCGGAGAACGCGGCGGCGGCGGCTGCGGCGGCGGCGGTCGAGGTGGCGGCGTCACCCGGACGACTCATCATGGTCGAAGCGGACGGGAGATCGGGGAGCAAGGAGGCGGGAGGTGAGGAGCGCGATGAGATGATCGGTGGGCCGGGTGGTGTCTCGGACGTTTGGGGGGGCGGGCGGGGGGGGTGTAGTGGAGGGGGGCCCGCACCTTCTCCGTATAAAATGCGACAGCCGCACGCAATTAATGCGGAGGGAGTCGCGTCGCGCCCTCGTTGATGTTTTATGACGGCTCCGCTCGACGGGGGAGTCATGTGACGCGCGGCTTCTGCGTGTGTCACTGTGTGTGTGTTGTCTTTGTGTGTGTCTGTGTGCGTGTTGTTGTCTTTGTGTGTCTGTGCGTACGTGGAGCGGTGGTGTAGCGGTTGGCGCGCTGCGCTACGAACCCGGCGACCCGAGTTCGATTTCCGCTCGCGGCCACCAACACCAGTGACGATCCTATGCATCCCCCTAGGTCGACTCAGCCTCAAATGAGTACTTGGTGCGGTGTGAAAACACCGCCACTATGGAGACAAAGGCGGTCGGGCGTGGTGATGATCACCCACCCTGTCGCATGCCATGCCCGCCTTCATAGACGCTCGCTAACAGAACTTGCCCCAACAGTCTGTTAAGGCCATAGGGGGATCTTTGTATTTGTGTGCAACCATTACTACACCCCCACTACTTATTTCAACCACTACCATCTTATGTGCATTTTAAAATACATAATTGTTGTAAATCCCCTTGGATTAAGGCGCTATATACATGTATAAGATGACATGTCGAACAGCACTTGCTGAAAAAGCTTGCCCCAACAGTCTGTTGAGGCTATACCGGGGGTCTTTGTCTTTGTGTGTCTTTATAGGTAGTGGAAAGCGGCAGTGTCGTGCGTAAACGCGCTGCGCAACGGACCTTGCCACCCGAGTTTGATTCCCGCTCACGGCCAACACTGTTGACGATTTTCTGAACCGTTCCTGTGAGCCTCCCCTAGGTTGACTCGGCCTCAAATGAGTAATCTGGTGCAGGTGTGTAAACATCACCACAAGGGAGACAAAGGCGGCCGGGCGTGGCGATTATCACCGATCCCATCGTGTGCCGTGCCGGCCTTCTCCATAGGCGCTCGCTAACAGCACTTGCCCCAGCAGTCTGTAAAAGGCTAAACGGGGGGGTTTTGTTTGTTATCTTTGGCTTGGTTAGCATCTTGTCTATCTGTGTATCTGCACGTTCGTGTGTGGTTTGTGTGATGGGTTTTTTTGTCCGTCTATGTTTATGTTCGTCTGCATAAGAGAGTATTCTTTTTTTTATTGTGTGTGTTGGCTGCCTATGTGTTGGCGGCCGCGTGTCGCGTCGGCCTGTGTGTGTGGTTTGTGTTGGCGTGCTCACCCGCTATAATTATATTGTCAAATGTGCGCGCCCGCACGAAACATAACAATACATGTACAGAACTCAGTCTATACTACTATTATTATTATTATCATATAACATCAAATTCCAACGCAGAGATTGCTGCGTTAGCGCTTAAAGCTTAAGTGTATTGCATTGCACGTGTTCATTTTTGGAGACTGTGAAACCTAAGATCGTTACTGTGAACCTATTCCAGTGCGAGTGTGGCCATGCAGCACCCACTATGGACCGCATAGTAAGCCCACAGAAACACATAGATTCCCTTAGAGACACACGGACGTACATAGAGACACACGGAGATATATAAAGACCCACATAGACAGATAATGTATAGACATACATTTAAAGACACTCCGCGGCAGTGCGATTGTGGCCATTCAAACCACACCATGGATCGTAGAGCAAACACCACTGTAGCCTGCGCTCCTTCGACGGAGGAGGAGGAGTAGCAAAACGACACGAACTCTTGCAGCCATCTCGTCGTGACCCAGCAGCAGCAGCCACAAACCCCCACATCAGCATCGCTACACACATCATCGTGCGCAGGCATAACACGACAATTGCGACGTCGCATGATCTTGGCGGTCGAGGGCGACTTAGCTAGTGAGAAATTCATCCAGCAGTGGATTGAGCATGGCTGCTGCTGCTGACAATGGATGATCGATAGTTTTAAACTGGAAAGGACAATTACGCGTTCTCTGCACGGACGGGATGTGTCGGGGCGCTGGGTGTGGAGGAGGAGGAGCGGCCCGGGAGGTGTTTGGCTGCACTCCACGTATTGTGTGAAACGTGAATTACCGAGTGAATATCGTGGACTCGACCGAGTGATTAATAGCAGCAGAGGAAGAATTTCAGTGGTGCAATTTGATTTGTTAAAAAAAAAACCTCACTGAATCGCAATACTTTTTCTGGAGGGTCATCTCGCCACCGTGGCAGTGTCTGCCACGGTGGAGAGATGTTAAATGCCTCGCGTGGTATACAGGAGGTCGTGGGTTCGATCCCGACCCTGACGCCTGCAGTATATTTGGAATGTGCATGCTCTCCTCGTGGTCGCGTGGGTTTCCCTCCACATCTAGAAACGTGCGTTTCGACTATTTGGCTGCTAGAAATTTGCACGAGATCAGCCACTCCGTTGAGTCATCATTCGAGGCCAGGTCGCTTCTGATAAAGAACTTCATAGCTGAGTGGGCCTTACCTGGTCAAATAAATTTGTTAATTTTTAGTAGTAGGAGTTTGAACAATGCCACGTTTAAGGGGTGTTTAGAGGGCCCACGCATTCCTCCGTGTGTATGTATCCACGTTGGAGCGGTGGCACCGTGGTTAGGGCACTGCACTACGAACCCGACGATCTCAATGAGTTGTCCCGGCCACGGCTAACGTCAGTGGCGAAGTGAGATGTGAACCGTGACGCCAGGAATGATGCCCACAACTCCCCTTCTTGAAGTGGCTCCGACCAGCGTGGTTGAGGTATGGTCAAGCAACCTCCACGGCCGACACAATGTGGGGAGGCCTTCATACAGCAGTGGATTGGCAAGTCATGGAAATATTACGTAGGTACCGCATACGTGTTGTGCATGTATAGCCAACGTTTTGGCCCACGGGCCTTCTTCAGGATATGTTGCGGTTCATAGCTGGAAGGCACATATATGCGTGTGCTGTATGTATATGCAAGCGTGTATGTATGTGTATTACATTATTGCTGCTCGAGTGATGTTCGCACGATGCATGAAAACACATATTTGAGTGAAAAATATGTAATTTCGACGTTTCGGCCGACTGATGTTCTTCAGAAAATATGATTACGTTTGAGACAATCATCGATCCTCTTCCGTGACCTCAGAAAAAGACCGTCTTAGATATACAGTGTGCTTCAAAAAAATGTGAACACTCCCGAGAATTTGCGACAAAACCACAAGAAATGTGCCTCCGGGCTCTGGAGACCACCTGGAGAAGATTCCAGGCACGCGTTGACAATGATGGCGAACACGTGGAGACTCTTTGACTTTTTGAAGCTTTTAACATTACATTTGTTATCATGTTACAGTGTATTATCCGTTCTTTTTCCATTAAAAACGATAGTCCCATATAATTGTAAAAAAAATTGAAAAATGAAAATGTACTATGGTTATTAAAGTATATATTTTTGCATTATCGGTGGCCGAATGAATAACACAGCAAATGAAGCGAGCCACCACAGTGATGCAATGGTTAAAACGCTGGACATGCAACCCGGAGGTGGCCGATGCAATTCTACCTCCCGGCGCGGCAGCTGAAATAATGGGGGGAGAGTTTCTGATAACCCCCCACCGCTTCCTGTCCACCCAGCAGGTCGCAAAGTGTGGTGGGGGGTGAAGTGTGGGTATTGCCCTACCTCTTCCAAGGCACCTGGTCAGAATGGAAGAGTAGGCCAAATGCCGTCTCTAGAGCTCCCTCGAGTGGAGGCCCCTTGCACCAGCAGTGGCGTGAGGAAGCAATTGGCAGGGCTGCACGGTTGCCTTTCAACTTAGAAACAATTGCAAATGTGCCCCGCGGTGACGCATGCCGCCGTGCCGTTTGTACGATCGCGCCTGCCAATCGGTGAATTCGTTACGACAGTTTACCTGGAAACGAGTATCGTCTCCTGCCGTTCAGGACCGGTCATCGTTTTGGCAGCCCTAGTTTGTATCTGGATTTGAAGCTTTCGTGACTGCAGGAATCCATACTCTTTGGTTCTTTCGGTAAAGTCGCGTTGCTGGAAATGAAACAAAATAAATCACGACGTTTCGAGAGCAACACAAGCCATCGTCTTCAGGTGAAAATCTCAGCAGACATCGCGGCTGTCGCGATTTTCACCTCAAGACGATGGCTTGTGTTGCTATCGAAACGTCGTGAATTTTTTTGTTGTATTCCTACCTTCGTGATTTACCGAAAGAACAAAAGAGTATAGCCCTAGTTTGTATTGTCTAAACCAGTGGTCCTTAACCTTTAGTGCAGCCTGCAATCCCTTTGGTTCTCATTCGATATTTTATATATATATAATGCTAATAAACACGTAGGTTTGGTTAGACAAAGTAGTTGTGTTTACGTGCTTGTGCTTAATTTGTGTTGTCGATTATTTGCCTTCTAACAAAAAATCTGTCTCGCACCCCCATCTCGTACCACCAGCGCGTGCGTGCACCCCAGGTTAAGAAGAACAACCACTGCTCTAAACTAAACCATAAACACAACTATTTTTTTTATTTTACCAGGTAAGGCACCCCTGAGCTGTACAGCTCTTTTTAAAAAGCGACTTGGCCACAAATGACAGCTCAGCGAAGTGGCTTATCGCGTGGAAAATTCACAGCAGCCACAGACACTCGAAACGCACGTTGTTGATTCTAAATGTGGAGAGAAAAACCGGAGGACCCGGAGAAAAATCCACGCGATCGCGGGTGAGAGAGACACCGCAAACTCCAAATATACAGCAGCAGGCGTCAGGGTTGGGTTCGAACGCACGACCTCCTGCAGACCAGGCGATGTAGTTAATATCTCCGAGCCACCGTGGCGGCCCATCGACTGAAACATGGAGACTGCTTGTTACGTGCATGCGTGTTCAGGCCTGTGCACGTATGTTTGTGTGTGCATGTGTACAGGCCTATGTACCTATTTGTGTGTATATTGGCCTGTGTACGAATGTTTGTGTGTGTGTTGGCCTATGTACGTATGTTTGCGTGTGTTTGCAGGCTTATCTACGTATTTGTGTGTGTAGGCCTATTTATGTTTGTGTGTGTGTTGGCCTATGTACGTATATATGTGTGTAGGCCTATGCACCTACGTATGTTTGTGTCTGTGCAGGCGAATGTACGTATGTTTGTGTGTGTGTGTTGCAGGTATATATACTATGTTTGTTTGTGTGTAAGCCTATGTAGGTATGTTTGTGTGCGGGTCTACGTACGTTTATTAATAAAATTTGAGACTCGGTCACGCTTACTGGAATAGTGCATTAATATAATCATAATTGTACGTATTATGCACAATTGTTGCAGTTCTTTGTATCTCCATGTGATGCCTTTGTTCGGCCTGTGTAGCACCGTATGTGCATTGCGGAGCAGTTGCCTTTCATCCGATTCCAGGCCACGGCCAGTTGATATCAGAACGGGTTCTCGGTCCCATTCACCAACCCGCACTGGCGAGCGTGGTGAAGTATGGTCAAACGGCCCCCAGTATAAGGACACTTGTGTCGGTGTGGCTTTCATCTAGGAATTGACCAGCAACTGTCAATTATCACCATAATTATTCAGTCTTACAGCATTATTATGCATTACGAAATACGTGTATGTATGTGTGCACGTGGACAGTACCTGTAAACATTGCCACTAGGGAGACAAAGGCGGCTAGGCGTGGCGCTGGCCACACAACCTCCTCGTGTGCCACCTTGGCCTCTGTCTGGGGAATCTTTGTAGGCGCTCGCTCACAGCACTTGTCCCAAACGTCTGTGAAGGCTATACGGGGGATCTTTGTGTCTCTGTGTGTAAATATGATCAGCACCTTCGTCGTGATAACGACGGCTTGTTAATCTCACGACGGATCTTCTTCCTGTCTCCACTCTCGCACTGTGTCCTCTGCTCAGAGGAAACACCCAGAGCTCCCATCATCAGCATCAACAACAATAACAGCAGCACCAACAACAATAGCAACAGCAACGGCAACTGGATGACGGCCAAGAGCGGACGCAAGAAGCGCTGCCCCTACACCAAGTACCAGACGCTGGAGCTGGAGAAGGAGTTCCTCTTCAACATGTACCTCACGCGCGAGCGGCGTCTCGAGATCAGCCGCGGGGTCAACCTCACCGACCGCCAGGTCAAGATCTGGTTCCAGAACCGGCGGATGAAGCTCAAGAAGTTGAGCCGAGAGAGTCGCATCCGTGAGCTGTCATCCGGATTCAGCTTTTCCTAGTCGCCGGTGTTAATGAGTGTGGTGATAACACTTATGATGATGATAATTATTATGATAGTTGATGTTGTTGTTGCGATCGGTGATGTGTTTGAATTGTGTCGGAGACAGCTGCGTAATGGCGTGAAGAGAAGTCTGGTAGAGTTCCGATTTTTGTCTGAACAAAATAAAAACACACGGTTAATAGATTATTTCAGTCCACGATGACAAAATCCAAACACAAGCTCACGGACAATTTTATTTTTGATGTAATTATTTTCATTTCCCCTCTTCAAAGGAACGCATATTGCTGATGTCATTGTTTTATTGCAGTATTTCGAGGAGCGACTGTGTGATGATGGTGGTGGCGACGGTGATTGGCGGATGACGCCACGTGTGGTTCATGATCACGTGCACACGAAGACTCTGTGACGTTGCGTTGGCTCTTTGGGGGGGGGGGGGGAACAACCTCAACAACACGAAGTGTCAATGCAAACACGAGGCAGAAGAGACCCCGCTGTATATTTATACGTATAGACTTGTGCCGCTACGTGACGTTTAATGTAACGGTCGGAGCCTCTTTGTAAATGTCGTTATCTCGCGTTGATCTTGTTTTATTAATATAATTCTATGTGCATGACGTAATCTCCCTTTAATGATGTGTGCCTGAATGGCTGGTGACATATATACACGTTTTACCTGTGTGTGTGTGTGTGTGTGTAAAAATGTGTGTGTGTGTGTGCAAACATCAGCACTGGGGAGACAAATGCGGCCGGGCATGGTGCTGGCCACCCACCCCCTCGCGTGCCGTGCCGGCCTTCATAGGTGCTCGCTTAACTGTATTTGCCCCAACGGTCTGTTAAAGGCTATACTGGGGGATCTTTATCTTTGCTTGTGCACTGCGCTCTGAGCCAGGACAACCACGGTTCGATTCCCGCTCGCTGCCAAATACCCGAACCGACCGTGGGCATCCCCTAGGGCGTCTCAGTCTCAAACGAATACCCTGGCGGGGAGTGTAAATATCACCAACATGGCGGCCGGCCAGGTGTGATCAGAACCACATAACCTCGTGCCGGCCTGCAAAGGTGCTCGCTAACGACAACACGACAGCAGTCTGTGTCGGCTGTATGTGTAGCCATACCTATATGTAGGTGTAAACACACGCATATATTATATAGATTAGAAGAACAACAGACATTGTTTGCTGACGTCACTAACATCGCTTGTGAGGTCGGCCACGTGATGTCTGGCATGCTCACCGATAGGATACCACGGGACTCATCCAGGTGTGATAGGTTTGACCTGAGATGTTGATGCCACACCCGCACGCATGAACACAGACATGTGAACACGTGTACACACATCCATACATACACACACATGCAGTGTACTCTGCACGCATACGTGTACACACAAAGACACGACAGGTGTCGGCACACTTATTCACGCGGTTATAGAGGTAAATATTAGACGTTTGAACAACAAATGCATAAAGTGTACAGCGACGACAGTGGCGTAAAAGCACAAATGAAGCGTTTAACAGTTGTGATTTTGTTTGGTGGGGGGGTTTAGTATAGCCCTTGTATCGTGCGAACACCCTAACGTACATAAACATATATATAGACATGACGAGTAACGCACATACATACAAATGCTAATGTGTATATTGGCGCAATCAGGGCCGTCTAGAGCGAGGGGGGTGCGGGGCCCGGGACAAATCCCACACCGTGCCCCCCTCGCCCCCTCCAACGCCTTAAAAATAAACCGGAAGTGTAGCATCTAACACTGTGACGTCCATGCGCCCCCCCCCCCCCCAAAGCTCGGGGCTCAGGGCGGTCACCACGATTTGCCCGTACCCTAGGGACGGCTCTGGGTACAATATAGCCCCGTATTGAGATGAATATGCATGTGTGTATACCGTACTAGTATACACCAGTGGCGGCCTAGCGTGGTTTGCATGGACCCCCCCTCCCACTCTACCTCCCTGCTCCCCCTCACCCTACCCGGAACCTTGTCCAATTCTCCCACCTCCTCACAGCCTCGGCGCCAGCAAGGAGTGGAGTTCCTTCCGGGGCCATGTGCCCACGTACGCAGTTGAACCCCCCTACACAACTCGCTAGCTACTCCACAAGCATTACCACAAGCATTTCCGCCACCACCACCACCACCACCGACAACAACAAAGCACACGCGCGCGCGCAAACATCTGTTGATTCAATTGTAACTGCCGAAAGCATCCCTTGCCGATGAGGACTCGCGTATTGTACAGATTCGTGGGGGCCCCATTTTCACGAGTTAAACGCACTCGCCAAAAACGAAGGACAAGCAGACGAATCGCGTGTGCGCGAGCGTTTGAACGAGTGTCAGTGAAGGGTGTCGCCCTACGAGTGTCCACAGTCTTGATGATTATTTGCCCGAGAGGTGAAGATTGGTGGGTCCTTCTGTGAGAGGCGAGCGGGAGCTGTCTGTGAAGCCGGCGAGAAAGTGGGGGTGGAAGGGGAGGGGGTCCGGCATGGTGAGGGGTGCCAACAAACTTGCTTCTGCCATTGGCGACAAATTGCCTGCGAGGCTGATGCAACGACTGACTGTTGGGCCTGGATTTAGTGCACGCAAACTGTAGGCTGCGAGACACCCTTCGTGACTCGGATGTTACGACATGTTAACAACATGCTTGGGACACGTCCGTCGCCTTCGTTGGCCATCCGTTGGATCTTTATTTTCTGATACATTTTTCTGCGCAGAGCTCTCAGCAACAAGTCTTCTAAGTTGTGCGAATGCAGCTTCAGCAATGGGGAGGGGGGGTGTAAATAACTTTGAAATTAAACATGTACCTTTTACCTTCGCTCATACACAAAAAAACAGCTCTTTTTCGGCCCAACGATGTAGGCTGTGCGTAGTGTCAGCGAGTGAAGCGTATCGTTGTTTTTGTTTGTTTTAGGACTGGGGTTAGCCTAGGTTCGAATAGAGGCCTACGCAGGGCAAAAATGAATTGCTTCTGTCCTCGTGCGAACAGCAATGACGTCATGGGCCATTGTGACGCTGCGGTGCAGATTGCCGCCCCCTAGAGGCACCTGCAGCCATTGTTGGTAGCTCGACACGTGGTGGGAGCACCGGGACAACGAAGGCTTTTTAAACACACTAGGCCCTCTTGTCCCACACCCAACTTCAATATTTTCGAAGGAAGCTAAATGTTTACCCAGGCTTAGTGATATTATGCGCACATAGAATTACCCTCACTTCTGTTTACACTACATTATAGGTACCCGTGTGCATTGTCTGCATGCATTTGATATAGGATATATCATAATCTAATACGGAATATTCGCTTACAAAAACCAAAATGTGTTTATATATATATTCGTGTGTGTGCGCGCGCGCGGGATGTTATAATACATGTCAAACGCTGTGCTTATCGATTTAGATACGTGTTGGTATACGCGAATGAATGTAAAAAAATACAGTTTAATATAACGGTAATTACAATAAGAATTACATTTATACATGAGTGTTTTATATGCGCATGCTGCGCGCACACAGGCCAATTGCTGCTTTTGCGTAACAGAGCTCAATGCAAGTCATGGTCAATTACAAAATTATGTATAAACATAAGCATAAACACAATAACACACAAACAAAGCCATCTTTTCGATGCATGACAATTGTATATGTGTACATGAAAAAACAAAACAAGTTCCATTTTTGTTGTTGCCACCAGATATTTAAGATCTGAAAGAACAAAAAATACACGCATCCGGACAAGCGTTTTTGCAAATGCATATTCCTTCCATGCAGTTGTTCAAGTCGAGAGGACTTTATTTCGGCTGTCACGTTCTGCTGTCTATGCATTATCGACACACGCGTAACGCACTCCAAGGCAAGATGCAACTATCGCCAGCGTGTCTCTTTGCCGCAAATGGACACTTCTGTACTGTGATGAAATAAAACAAAAATGTTGTAAATCGCCTGGTCTCATCGGCTATGGTCGCCCCCTCTGCGTCACGGTTGTGGTCAACTTCGACCCTAACCTGTAACTTCACCTGAGCTCATTAATTCCTTGATCCAGCAGCCCCCTAGTGCGATCCTCTTCTTGAACCTGGTCAAGGTTCAATAGCTTTTAAATTAAATGTTTTATTGCTGAAGTCATGGCAAGAGCGGAGTTTTTTTGATAGGCCGATATGATTGTCTTTGGTTTACTCAACATACGCGATGCATATACAGCGCGTTGTGCACCGAATCTACGGCTGTCGTTCAGTTTGCCACTCAAGTTGCTTTATTCGAACTCCTGGTGAGAGACCATTTAAGACGACAGCAACGTTTTTTGTGTATCATTATTATTTTGCCCTGGAGAACTGGGGCAATAACGAAAAGCTAAAATAACATGCGATCGCAATAAATTGGCATATAATAAATATGCAAAAACAATCTACGATTTAAATAAGGGTAACAAATCGAATTCATTACATTGCTGGAGTTAAGTGTTGTGATGAGTTAAGTATTGCGATAAACCATATGCGGAGACAAATTGCAGAATATAGTTGTCTCGTGTACGTACCAGCGAGTCTCATATACTGCAGAGACGAGGACTTATCAACAATTTAAACTGCGTATGTAGTTGCATCTTTGTTAATGACTCCTCCAGTATAAAACAAATCGTCATATTCTTACTCTAAAAAACATAGGTATGGGTGTGGATATTTGTGCGCGTTAGTATAGAGCTGGGACATCCGATTATTTAAGTAATTGATAACTATAGCGATTATTGGTTATATTAATTTTCAGTAATTGGATAACACGCAAATAATGACATTTTTAAACTCTCTGCTGGACGGAAGGTGATGGGCGGGGCTTGATGATGTCATTCGCCCTATCGGTCGCGTCACACTGGGCGTGGCTCGTTCTCGGGGGTTTCCCGCCTTCTGGAGGCAAAATGCGGAGGCAACCGCTACTTCTAAAGCGACTCGAGCAATCGATCCCAAAAGAGAGTAATCGAATAAACATTTTCATGGATTCATCGACCTCATCAAACTAATCGTCCCGGCTCAAAGTTTACATTTGTAACGATCCGTGTGCTTGCCGTGTCTTCCCTCACGGCAGTTTGGCACAGATGTACAACACGGATTATATCAATCGTATAGCAATATGCGGTGGCACAGATTATGAGCTGGTTAGTGTGATACTGACGTTCAGACTGGGATTTCTTTCAAGTGTTTGAATACTCTGGGTGCATATGTAATTACGTCGGTATATGTTACGCATACATTGTGGGGAGCGGTGGCGGAGTGATTAGAGCACTGCGACCAGAGTTCGATTCCTGGCCACGGATAACACGTGGTGTATATCTGAATCGGTCCGGGGCCTCCCTTAAGGCCTACTCAGCCTCAAATGGTTGCCTGGTGCGGTGGGTAAACATTGTAACTGGGGGCACAGAAATAATGGAAGAGGGCTGGCGCAGTGACGAGGGCACTGCGACAACCAACCCAACAACCCAAGTTCGATTCCCGACCACGGATGACATCAGTGGCGAGTGGTATCAGCATTAGACGAGTACCTGCTGTGGTGTGTAAACATTATGGCTGGAGAGACAAAGGCGGCCGAACACGATGTTTACCCACACCACCTGGTGCGCCATCCCGGCCATAATAGGCACTCACGAACAGCACTTGCCCCAAGAGTCCATGTAGGCTTTACGCTTGATATCTGTCTGTGTTCATGTTTGATGTGTTCATGTATGTTTTGTGTGTGTAATTATATGTCTATGTATGTGCGTCTTTGTGGGGACCGGTCGTGTAGTAGTTCGCGCGCTGCGGCACGAACCCAGCGACTCGAGTTCGATTCCCGCTCACCAACACCAGTGACAAATATCTGAACAGGTCCTGGGCCGGCCCTAGGTCGACTCAGCCTCTAACGAATACCTGGTGCGGTGTGTAAACATCACCACTGGGGAGACAAAGGCTGCCAGGCGTGGTCCTGGTCACCCACCCTTTCGTGTGCCGTTCCGGCCTTCGTAGGTGCTTGCTAACAGCACTTGCCCCTACAGTTTCTTAAGGGTATACGGGCTATCTTTGTATTTATGTTGTATGCGTAACGTGTTGATATGTACATGCAGTTCAGAATCAACCTCACCTTCTGCTAGTTATGTTTCCAGACATAAAATCATACAATTACGATATACCCAATACTCTACGATCAACACATTCTCCGAGGAGGATAAGTACCTAACTTTGAAATTGTATAAAACAAAATTTGCAACTAATTGTATCCTAGGTAGACTCACAAGAGTGATGGGTGTTGATTGATATGGACGCCGAGGTTAATTGATGCACTTGATGCACTTTCAAGCTTAACTTTGCGTTAGTCGTGTCAAAGCGTTCTCGATGTGTTCATAACGTAATGTTAGTTCGGCAGGACAGACGTACTGATTCTGAACGATGTATACCTGCCGTATTTTAATGGACAAATGGAACCCGCCATTGCATGCGTGTGTGTTTTATATTCATATATATGCTATATGGAGTGTAAAGACAATTTAAAAAAATGTATTTATAATGTTAAAATTTTCGTAGAATGTATTTTTCATGTTTATTTTGGTTCAACCTATAACTGTAGATGGAGTCATACAGTATATCGTACTTTTAGATATATTTATATATATATTGCCGTACATGAGGCCTTCAGTTTTAAATCTATGCATTATTGATGAGTTTTCCATTTATGTGGGTCACTAAACGCCACGCATGCACACATCAACACACACATACGTACACACATACACAAAGACAAAGATCCCCCAGTATTAACCGACTTTTGGGGCAAGTGCTGTTAGCGAGCTACCTATGAAGGCCGACACGGCACATGAGTGGGTGGGTGGGCCACTCTCCGCCCGGCCGCCTTTGTCTCCCTAGTGGCGATGTTTACTATACACAGCATCAGGTACTCATTTGAGAGTCGACCTAGGGGAGGCCCAGGACCTGTTCAAATAATCGTCACCGGCGTTGGCCGTGAACGGGAATCCAACTCGGGTAGCCGTGTTCATAGCGCAGCGCACTAACCGCTACACTACCGCTCCCCACACACACATACACACTAATCACAAAGACATACGTACACACACACACACACCACCAATATGGCAAAATAAGCGAAATTACACACACATTGATTCACATACAACAGCAAGTAGCACCTATGAATGCCGGCACAACACACGTGGGAGCGCGTGACCAGCACCACGCCCGACCACCTTTGTCTTCCTGACTCGACCTAAGGGAGGCCCAAAACCATGAGCGGGAATCGAACTTGGGTCGCTGAGTTCGTAGCGGTGAAGACGCTGCGCCACCGCTCCCCACCAGTACACACTCGTAATACATCAATATATATACACACACAAGCATACACTAACTAACAAAGGCAAAGATTCCCCGATTGCCTGAACAGACTGTAGGAGCAAGTGTTGTTAGCGAGCACCTATGAAGGCTGGCACGGCACACGAGGGGGTGGATGGCCAGCACCACGCCCGGCCGCCTTTGTCTCCCCAGTGTGGATATTTACACACCGCGCCAGGACCTCGTGTGAGGCTGAGTCGACCTAGGGGAGGCACAGTACATACAAACACACAAAAACACCAACAGAGATAGCAGCAATAACACGCACACACACACGTACAAAGAGAGGAGCCACAAACGCCAACTCACACACACAATCACACAGATACTAACACAATAATACATACATATATACACACGCACATCAACATTCAGAAATACACGAATGCACGACAAGACAAAGGTCCCCCGCATAGGCTTGGGGCAAGTGCTGTCAGCGAGAACCTATTAAAGCTGGCATGGCACCCGAGGGTGTGGGTGGCCCGGACCACGCCTTTGGCTCCCAAGTGGCAATGTTCGTACACCACACCATATACTCATTTGAGGCTGAGAGGACCTATGGGAAGATCCCACGACCGGTTCAGAGAATCGCCACTGATGTTGGTGGCCGCGAGCGGAAAAACGAACTCGAGCTGCCGGGTTTATTGCGAATCCGCCACGCGACCGACCCCCACACTAAGAAGAAACACACAAACACACAATTATACACCGAGAGACACACACGTACACACAGCAACCCACAAATACAATCATGCACACGCAGAGAGAGAGAAAAATACCCACCAACGCACATGCAACAACATTCACGCAGCAGCAGCAGCAGCATCAACAGCAACACGCACACTTACACCTTTAAATTTCCCTTCTACGTGACTTTACCGAAAGAACCAAGAAGAACAAAACACTTACACCTTGTGAATAAGGCACAGCGCGTGTCGTCAGCAGGGGCTATGCACGCGTTCCACGTGCGCGGTGATCGTGCGACCCGAATCCTTCCCCTCGCCTTTAATCCGCCCCCCACCACCACCACCACCCCCCCACATGTCCTCATGTGCCAAGATCGTGCCAGCCGAGAAAACGTGCACACTCATGCAGATATCGCTTCCCCCTCTGACTTTTATTGCGTGATTTCTTTTTTCATTTTATACCGTTGACCACATTTCATAGCAAGCTGTAACGAGCCTCTTAATTGTTTTGATTTATACATCTGTAACGTCTCTGTTACTGTGGTGCGCTGTACGGCCAGTGAGTTTGACGGGTCCCGGACTGTGTGTGTACGTGTTTTGTACGTCACTGTGTATGCGCGTATGTGTGTTTACACATGCACAGTGCGGTGCGGCGGTGAGCGCTACGCTGCGCTACGAACCCGGCGACCCGAGTTCGATTCCAGCCCACGGCTAACACCAGTGACGATTATCTTGAACCGATCCTGAGTCTCCCTCAGGTCGACTCAGCTTCAAACGAGCACCTGGTATGGTGTTGTAAACAGCGCCACTAGGGGGACAAAGGCGGCCTGGCGTGGTGTTGGCCATCCACCCCCTCGTGCTGGCCTTCATAGGTGCTCGCTAACAGCTCTTGCCCCAAAAGTCTGTTCAGGATATACGGGGATCTTTGTTTTATATACATACACACATCTCACGCAGTCATCTCAGTCAGTCAGCCCAGTCAGTCAATCCATGGAGGTGTCCGTGACCTCCTGACAGAGAGCCTTCGGCACTTCACGAGGCCTCAAAGTGCACCTAGCCTGGCACAAGCGATGTGGTGACGTCACCGCAACTTGATGACGAACGACGGTTGTTTTGTGAGTGGGGAGTGGTAATTATAAGCGCGCTGCGCTACGAACCCGGCATCCCGAGTTCGAATCCCGCTCACGGCCAACACCGGTGACGATTATCTGAACCGGTCCTGGGCCTCCCGGAGGTCGACTCAGTCTCAAATGAGTACCTGGCGCGGTGTGTAAATATCGCTACTGGGGAGACAAAGGCGGCCAGGCGTGGTGTTGCCTACACCACCCCCTCGCGTGCCATGCCGATCTTCATCGGTGATGGCTAACAGCACTTGTCCCAACAGTCTGTGCAGGCTAAACGGGGAATCTTTGTAAGGTGCGCATGAACAAATATCTACTAAGTACGTGCAGGGTGGGCCAAAAGTTAATTTAACAAGTAACATAGGGCTATTGAATTTATTTTAACAATTGTTCAAACTGACTTCCATTAACCTGAATACATCCATGCATTATCTTTTTTAATGCATTTAGGACCTTTTTTAAGGTTACAGCTGCCTCAGAATTTGTTTTAACTCGTTCGTCAATTTTCTAAAAATTTTGTAAACGTCATTTGCAAAGGAACAACAAGAAAACTATATTAATGTTTACAAAACACGGACTTTAAGATAAAAATATATATCAAAAAGTGTTTTCATGCCAATGTTAAAACTAATGAGTCCTGAATTTAGGGCCACCATGTATATCTATGCAGGTACAACACGTGGGCGATAAGTGATGATAAAGGTAAAACAACGCCACTATTCTGGCGTATTATATTTAATATTTGTTTTATTATTTCCCGAATAAAACGCTCCACTTAACTAAACAGCACGCGTATACATACGTAAGTAAGTATATATATGTGTGTGTATACGTGCATGGTCCGGCTAATGAAACTAACATTAATAATATTGTCCTTATAATATAAACGGTAACGTTTCGGGTAATGGCCCTTCTTCATAGCCGAGATCAAAGTTGGCAGCAGAAGCACATCACGGTTGTCATACCTGCGGAGAACGCGTGAGTGACAACGAGCAAAGCGTAGCCGTGCGTGTGGAATCATTCATCTTTACCACACACAAAAACCAGGGACCCTTAACACTTACAAAGACAAAGGTTCCTCGAATAGCCTTTAATAGACGATTGGGGGGAGGGCGGGGCAAGTGTTGTTTAGCGAGACACCTATAAAGTCCGCCACGGCAACACGAGGGGGATGGGTGGGCAAAACCACGCCGGGCCGCTTTTGTCTCCCCAAGTGTTGTTATTTACACACACGCGCCAGGTACTCATTTGAGGCCGTGTCGACCGAGGGGGAGAGCCCGGGACCGATTCGGATGTCCGCGCACAGAGTCGCCGCTGGAGTTGTCTCTCCGTCTCACCGGTGCGTGTGCGTGTGTGGGGTGGGGATACGGGGGTGGGTGGGGTGGGGGGAGAGACATCCTGCCGGGAATAAAGACGCCGGGAAATTCTAAAGAGCGCTCTCTCGTTTTAAAGGAGAGAGGCGCTTCCTTCGTCCGACAAAAAAATAAATCTCCCGAAAAACCTCTCGGATCTTCTTCAGTGGCCCACGGACGCCTCCTCTCGGCAGTAATTGCAGTTAAACGTGATTTAAATATCGTCTAGACGGTGGCAATTTGTCTGGTCCGGGGAGCTGTAAACAGCGCCGGAGAGAAAGGGAACGGTGCAAGGGATGGGCTGGAGGAGACGGTGATGGTGGTGGTGGGGGTTGTGGGGTGCGGCGATCGGGTGCGGAGAGAATAGATGGTGGCGGTTGTGGTGGTGGTGGCGGCGGCGGCGGCGGTGGTGTTGGTTGGTAGGTGGGTGGGTGGGTGTGGGTGGAGACGGGGTGGGGGGGTTTATTACAGAGCTCGGGTTTATGATGTGTACATGCATGCGGAGGGCTCTGTCACTGCTCAAGGGAGGCAGATGGCCGGAGCGAGGTTGCGAGTGGCCGCGCGTCTCCGAGACTCGGCGACGCTAAAGGCGCGCGAGACGCCACCAAACAACCAAACAACTCATTTGAAAAGTGGTGGTCGTTGGGAGCTGTCGTAGTCGTAGCAGAAGAAGTACGCGGCAAAAGACAAAGTGAAGGGAGCGTGAGGAGGTGGGGGGGGGCGAAGGAAGAGGAGCGATGGAGTCGCACCACGCCACGACGCTCTGGGAGCGCCTGGCGCTGCCCCCGTGGGAGAGCGTCACAACCGCAGGTCAGTGACGGCGCGCTCTCTCGCTCTCTCTCTCTCTCGCTTGCTCCGCTCTCTCCCACTCACTCTCCTCGGCGCCGCTCTCCGCTCGTCGCACTCGCAATGCCTCGGCGTTGTAAGCGTTCGATGTAGCGCTCCGCTGCACTATATTCCACCCCACCCCTATCACCGCTACCCCACCACCGCCACCACCAAACCCAACCCTAACAATCCCCCCACTTGCAGACACACTCTCCCTCCCGCCTCTCCCTCCCTCATTCCCTTACACCCCTCCCACCCAACCACTATACGACCACCACCACCACCGGAACAACACAACAACAACAACAGACTCCAACACCCACCAAAAACCATCGCCCCACCCCCACAACTGGCAACCTCGAATGTCGCGGTTTGATGTCGAGCACCGGGGGCGCGTTGCGCACGCGGAATTCACGGAACCGCCGCGTCTCTCTCCATCTCGGCCCCGTTGATTGTTCACCTCCACCGCAGCTCGCGGTGCGCGTGGTGTGGGGAGCGGTGGTGCAGCGGTTAGCGCTACGCTGCGCTACGAACCTGGCGAGCCGGGTTCGATTCCCGCCCACGGCCAACACCGGTGACGATTATTTGAGCCGGTGCTGGGCCTCCCCTAGGTCGGCTCAGCCTAAAATGAGTACCAGGTTCATTGTGTAAACGTCGCCACTGGGGAGACAAAGGCGGCTACCCACCCCCCCCCCCCGTGTGCCGTGCTGGCCTTCATAGGTGCTCGCTAACAGCACTTGCCCCAACAGTCTGTTCAGGCTATACGGGGGATCTTTGTTGGTGTGTGTGGGGCTCTGTGTGTCTGGCGGGGCGGGGAGCACTGTGTGTGTGTGTGTGGAGCGGTAGTGCAATGGTTGGCGCGCTGCGCTACGAACTCAGCGACCCGAGTTCGATTCCTGCTCACGGCCACCAACACCAGTGATGATTATCTGAAGCTAGGACGACTGGGCCTTAAATCACTACCTGGTACGGTGTTATAAACATCGCCACTAGGGAGACAAAGGCGGCCTGGCGTTGGCCACACACCTCTTTGTCTGCTGCCCCGACCTTCATAGGTGCTCGCAAACAGCATCTGCCCCAACAGTCTATTGCAGGCTATACGGGTGATCTTTGTCTTTGTGCGTGCGTGTACGATGGAGAGCGGTAGTGTCGCGGTTAGCGTGCCGGGGCTACGAACCCGGCGACCCGAGTTCGATTCCCGCTCACGGTCACCAACGGCACTGGGCTCCCTCTATAGGCAACCCAGCAACTCAGCAACCCAAAACGCCCATGTGAAGTGTGCCGTGCGAGTAATTCATAGATGCTCGCGAGCAGCACTTGCCCCAAGAATATGTTCAGGCTATACGGGGATATTTGGCTTTGTCTTGTGTGAGAGCCTCGCTCCTGTTGTCCTGTAGCGCTGACCAGCGGCTATTCACTTGCACCTTCGCTTGCGACGAGATTCCTCGCCGCGGTATATATCTAACCTGCGTCCGTCATTTCGAAATGCGTGTTACATATTGAACATGCTATTGTCACACGTGCGGTATTTCATCAGTCCCCGAGTCGGTTCACAAGCCGGAGTCAATCGCCTCTCCGTGCGTCTCTTATTTCTCTCGCATGTCGGTATGTGCCACCACTGTACGGCACCTGCCGCTTGCAGCAGCTCCCACACCGACAGACTCACACCGATCGTCTTCTACGCGATGAGTTCCGTTGCGAGCTGGAGGCGAGAGAGGGGGGGGGGGCGTGAGAGCGATGGGGGCGAGGAAGAGCGAGTGATGGGAGGGTTAAGGATCGTGGACAGAACGAGCAGAGAGTTCTTCAACTGCGTCCGATTGCACACAACACCTCATGCGTGGTCTGATATATATTCAAAGCACTCGAGGCAAGGAAGCAAACACTCCCCCCCCCCATACCTCCAGTAATCGACACCGTGCGTGGACGAGTGGTCGGGTCGGATGGGTGGGGATGAGTTGGGTGATTGTGTGGTTGAGTGGGTGAGTGATTTGACACTCTAGAATATCACGGAAGATTGCCGCTCCCTCCGAGGCATCACCCATCATCACCCCCCGATTCCTTCCGATCCCCTTTCCCCCCTCCACCGCTAACCTCCACACCGACCACTCCCACTCGGTCCCCACCTCCACACCCCAAACGCTCAACCCCACCCCTTCACATCCGCACCGCACACGCCCTACTACCCCCACCCCACACCCGCCCACTCTACCCCCGTTCCCCATCAATAGTCGCCCGCGGATATTCTTCGATCTGGTTACGTAACCAGCGCGCGTTCGCGCTGTGACGGGCGGAGCAACGCGATCGATCTCCAGAACGAGGCGGCGGTGGGGGAGGGGAGAGGCGGGGGATGAGCACGTGACGGCGCGAGGTGATGGTGGTGGTGGTTGTGGTGTTTCCGATGGAGGCGGTGGTGGTGGTGGTGATGGTGGTTGAGGCGGCGGCGATGGAGGAGCGGGTCGGGGTCACGTGGAGACGGCGTGGGGGGATCGCGCTCGCGCGGCGACTGATGAGACCCCCCCCCCCCGCGCAGTGTATTTCACCTTTGATCAAGCCGACGCGATTGTTGCATCATCTCATCTATTATTAATCGCGACAGAAATTCGGTGTCAACGCACGTGCAAGAGCGCCCCGTTTGACGAGGCTCTCCGTCTCTGCATTGTCTCCTCGCTCCGCTTCCGCCGTGCCGCTCATCCGCTTTGCAGCTGCGCCGCACGCCAGCACGTCGCTCCGTCTGGTAGACGTTTGGGTTGACGTCGGGTTGACGTCGGGTCGACGTTTGGGTAGGCGACGTTCGTCGTCGACGGGCGACGTCTGCGACGCGAGGATTCATTCGCTCGTTATTTCGCGAGGCGGAGGAAAAGCTGCATCGTTATTGTGTGTTGTTATCACACCGATTATAATCGCAGCGCATCCGTGTCTGTGTGCAGTCGATGCGAATAACCGATAGCGCACGCGCAATGGAAGAGAGACGTCTGGCTCGGGACAACACACGCGCAGCGCGAGTCGTCTGCCGTACGTGACGCCGGGAGGTGTTCGATCGTAGCCGCGCCGCGCTGCTGTTGCTGCTGCTGTTGTTATTGCTGCTGTTGCTGCTGTTGATGTGGCTGCTGCTGTTGTCGGTGCTGCTGTTACTGCTGCTGTTATTGCAGCTGTTGCTGCTGTTGATGTGGCTGCTGCTGTTGTCGGTGCTGCTGTTACTGCTGCTGTTGTTATTGCTACTGTTGCTGCTGCTGCTGTTGCTGCTGCTGTTGTTATGGCTGCTGTTGCTGCTGCTGTTGTTATTGCTGCTGTTGCTGCTGTTGTTATTGCTGCTGTTGCTGCTGCTGTTGTTATTGCTGCTGTTGCTGCTGCTGCTGTTGTTGCTGCTGTTGTTATTGCTGTTGCTGCTGCTGTTGTTATTGCTGCTGTTGTTGCTGTTGATGTGGCTGCTGCTGTTGTCGGTGCTGCCGTTGTTGCTACTGTTGTTGCTGCTGCTCTTGCTGCTGTTGCTGTTTCTGCTGCTCTTGCTGCTGCTGTTGCTGCTGTTCTTGCTGCTGCTGTTACTGTGGCTGCTGCTGCTGTTGCTGCTGCTGTGGCTCCTGCTGCTGTTGTTTTTGTGGCGTATCGGAGGAGCGTGGAGCAGAGCCGTGATGTTGCGCACTGCAAACAGGCAGCGGCCGGCATTTCTAACGCTCAACGTGTTCCGGGAACGCTGCGATATATAGGCCCGCCTTGATATAGATATTCTCGGCGTAAGGCACTACAACTAGAACACAAGGTACGCTTTTATCCGTGATAATCATATCGGCTATTCTACACCTATCATCATATTAAGATGTTTATGAATAAATACAGCTAAGGATAACACTAAGGTGAGATGGGTGCGGCTGGTGTGCCAATTTAATTCCCGGAAGAGCGGTCCGGACCGTGCCGTCTGAAATTAATCCCTCGTGGTCGGATTACGTGGACATTTGCGGTGTTGCTGTTCATTCACACGTTCACGCGTCGACATCGCCCTTGCATTTGCACGCGTATGTTCACCTGAATGTTCATATTGCGTCCATATCAAATACGCATAGACACATCCACCCCACACACACAGGCGCATAACCATAAACACTCACTCGCATGCATACATTCCTGCACACACACACGTACATACACATACACACAGACACGCACACACAGACACGCACACACTGACACGCACACACTGACACAACAACAAACGTCATTCGCCGCTGAGTGGCGGTGACGTCACCACGACCCCTTTGTGCCAGGCTCGGTGCACGTTCAGCATAAACACAATCGCACACACACACACACACTCTGACTCATACAGACACAGGCACTCAGACTCACATACAGACAGAAACACACAACACACTCGGACATCAACAACAACAACAGCCGCCATTCGCCACTACGTGGCGGTGACGTCACCACGGCGCTTGTGCCAGGCTGTGTGCACACTCAGACGCACATTTACGCACGCGCGCGCGCATACATCCATTGATTTACCGCAACACATCGTATCAGTGACTTCTCTGCACGAAGACCTCCATCGCGTGGCACTTCATCTTCCGTCGTCTGAAACGAGACTCGGATCGTCAAATTCACCCCCCCCCACCCCTTCTCTCTCTCTCTCTCTTCCCGTCGTGTGGTCTGTGGTGGTATCTCTCCTCCCGCGTCTCCCGCGTCGTCTCCCTTCGCGGGTGGGCGTCTCGAGTCCCCTGCAGCTGGCTGGTCCGTGGTCTAGGTAGTTTCATGTTGTTGGGGTTTACGCTCCAGATGTCCGACAGCAGAAAACTGCCCGGACCGCGCCAGCCAATAACGGCGAAGGCGACCTCCTCCTCCCCCTCCACCCCCTCCTCCACCCCCCTCCTCCACCCCCCTCCTCCACCCCCCCGGGAGCCCCACAGCCGCCCTCTGTCGATGACTTTGAGCGCCGCGCCCCAGACCACTCCAATGCAAGAGACGCAGAGAGAGAGAATCAGCGATCGTTACCCCATTCCAGCCATCATCCCACACACACACACCCGTGATTACGACGACGATGGCGATGATTTCGTAAGGTTCACTGAAGAGCAGCGATTGGAGAATCAGTTCGTGTGTGTTATGTGGCCGTTCAATTGCTTTATTCTGAGAATGCTGTTCATTGAAGATACACCCACCGCACTCACTCGCCCGCCCGACACATCCCCTCACTCACTAAACCCACTGATCCACCCACCCGTCCACCCACTCAGTCACCCATCGCATCCACTCACTCATCCACTCACCCATCCACTCA
>CM025650.2:7604872-7615890 GCA_014621495.2 Entosphenus tridentatus | reverse complement strand
GCATCCACTCACTCATCCACTCACCCATCCACTCACCCATCGCATCCACTCACTCATCCACTCACCCATCCACTCACCCATGCACTCACCCATCACATCCTCTTACTCATCCACCCACGCAGTCACCCACCGCATCCACTCACCCATCGCATCCCCTTACGCATCCACTCCACTCCACCCACTCACCAACCCGCCCATCATCGTTTATTGCCCCGGTTGCACACCATGAGATCGTCCTTTACTTGCCGTGCGTGAGTTCGGTACGAGAACCACACGCAACGCATCCATCCTCCGACTCACGCGCTCGCTCGCAACACTTCCTCGCGAGACATTTAGTTCGCTCAAATCGCCAAACGAGTGACGCACGCACACACACACACCCTTGCTCGCACTCTCACTCGTATACTGACATAAGTACTCGCTTACTCGCCCGCACACTCAGTAAGCAACTCAACTCGTTCGCTCACTCAACCGAATGACTCGCCCCTATTACTATTACTCCTTCAGTCGCATTTACATTTTCACCGACCTTCACTCACCCCCTCACTCACACATCGGACAATACGTCGTCACTCGGTTACATTGCTTCGCACGATGGCAGCAATGCTCTCGCGAGCGAGATGCCAATGTCGAGGTCTGCTCTGCGACGACAGTGCTTCAGGCGAGAGTTGGTGGAGTGTTGCCGCGCCTCCGTTGAAGGAGCGCACACCACAGTGCACGATGTTCTATTGGCAGGGCCGGATTAAGATGTTCTAGGCCCCTGGGCTACAGGTACTGCGAGGCCCCCAGTAATATTTTCAAAAGGAAAACAAAGTTAAATAAAAAATAAAAAATGTATTTTTTTACAAGGCTAACAACAAATAAAATTGAGCATTCACAAATGAAATCACTTTTCACTGCATCTCTGGAGGCCCTTGGGCTGCAGCCCCCCCCCCACGCCTTAATCCGGCCCTGACTATTGGCTCCATCGTTTGGCTCGTACGGCCGCAGACGTGCCACGACTGTGACTCGCGCCTTTAATTGTCCATTTATGAAGGAGATGTGCCGATCGGCCTGCTGTGGATGCTCTGACGCGGTTGATGGCACAACCACGACACGCGTACACGAAATCAATACACGCGCGCACGTGCACTCATTTATCGACCGGTCCACACAATCGCTCGCTCATCAACATTCTCGCCGACTCGCTGGCGAATGCATTCACACTCGGCACACGGACTCTTCGAGCGCTTGCGGGTTCCGAGTGCAACCAAATGCGGTGCTCAAAACAAGTCGGATTCGTAGAACACGCGCAAGATGTGTCCGCGACGGTGACGGAGGGACTCTGCGAACGCGGCGTGGGTCTCGGGCCAACATCTGGCCAAGGAAGCCGCGACCAGCCGACCAACATGGGGAGGAATATCTTCGCCGTTGCTGTTGTTAACAGTCGTTGGATGAGCGCGCATTATGCACGGTGTGTGTACACGTGACCTGTCGCTTTGGTGTTTAGCCCCGCGTGAATGTTACTTCGATGGACTATGGGCCACACTGCAATTGTGCACGGAGCTGGCCACACTGCTCCGCGCTTCTCACGAATGCAGTTGGGTGACAAGGAGAGGAGACGGAGCAATTGCCACCCACATTGCGCGCAGTGAATTGGGATCGTGGGCGCTGTTTTTTTTTATTGTGGGGTCTCTTAGCGGGCGGATGACGGGGTTTGATCGCTCGATAGACAGAGATCCCCCGTATAGCCTTAACAGATTGTTGGGGCAAGTGCTGTTAGCGCGCGCCTACGTGTTGTTAGCGAGCACCTATGAAGGCCAACACGGCACACGCGTAGGTGGCTGGCTAGGGCCACCACACCGGGCCGCCTTTGTCTCCCTAGTGGCGATGTTTACACATGGCACCAGGTAGCCATTCGAGGCAGAGTGGGGGAGGCCCCGCAGCAATGGTTGAGATTATCTTCAGTGGTGTTGATTTCCGTGAGCGGGAATCGAACTGGGGTTGCTTGGTTCGTAGCGCAGTGTGCTAACCGCTACATTACCGCTCCCCGTAAATAACACGCACACCACACACACACGTATAGTAGACCTGGCGCAGTTATCATCTGTCGACGAGTACCCTTGTGATTAATCATTATCTAACATACTTTTAATATTAAAGTATTGGGGATGAGCGGCGGAGGTACAGTGAGTTAATGCATCGCACTACGAAACAGGCCGCCCGAGTTCGAGTCTTGGGCACGGCCAAGGCGCCAGTGACGTGCGATGTTTGGACCGGTCGTGGGCCTCCTCCTCTTCACCGCACCGCATTGACCAGCGCGGTGAAGTATGGACACACGCTCAGGATTGACACGCTGTGAGAAGGCCTTCATCCAGCAATGTATTGACTGAGAGCAGTGTATCGTAATAATGGTGAAGTAAATGTAGGAACATTTTTGGTATGTCGGTTTGACGCATTGCATGTAAGCGATGTATGAATCATCAGCCATGGTCAATCCACCGCACGATCCAGCGATGATGCAAACTGTCCGTCTGTAGCCGATTCTATCCCTCCATCTCCTCCTCGGTGGGCCGTGCTCTCTGGAACGCGGTCAATTCGCGATTCTACACTGTTGTTCTTATTTCTGAATGATGGGGGAATAAAGATGGGGGGGGGAGGAGGAGGTTCCAAACAATTTCCAACTTCACGCGTTGACGAAACGGCCCAAACGCCTCGCATCTACATCGCCTCTCCCAGTCACCGCATTGTTGGGTGATCGAGGCCGTGCGCACGTTTTGTTCTGGTTTGTGTTCTTGTTTGTTGTCACGTAGACGTCCAATTAGAATAATTGACACTTTACACGCACACACATACAAAGACAAAAGATCCCCCGTATAGCCTTAACATACTGTTGGGGCAAGTGCTGTTAGCGGGCACCTATGAAGGCCGGAACGGCACGCGAGGGAGTGATGTCGGCGACACCACGCCTGGCCGCCTTTGTCTCCCCAGTGGCGATGTTTACACACCGCACAATGTGCTCACTTGAGGCCGAGTCGACCTAGGGGAGGCCTATGACCGGTTCAGATAATCGTCACCGGTGTTGGCCGTGTGCGGGAATCGAACTCGGGTCGCCGGGTTCGTAGTGCTGCGCGTTAACTGCTGCTCTGCCAAAGACAAACGCACATACACACGACAATGTATGTGATATTGCGCTCAAATAAACACGTGGAGTCGCTTACGCACGTGACCATGTTTATATGAATACTATATCGTGTATGGGTTTTTTTTTTAGACGCACGATCTCGTGTTTGCACGTGTACATATAAAGCCATGTGTGTGTGCACACGTGCCTTTGAAGAACACCACAGGGCCGAAACGTCAACATGTGTATTTTCCGTGTAGCTGACATGAAACACGTTGTAACGTTAAATACAGTAACGCAGGATAAGTTCACTGAGCCAACAAACAACGTTACGTGGGTTATAATCTATACCCCTGTATTTATAATTGGTTCGTATTAAGCGGTATCGGCTGAATTAAAAATATATGTGTTGAATCAAATACATAATTCCACATATTGACTATTTTGCATACATATCAACATTGACACACATATACACACGTGCTATACCGTGACAGTTTTTGGTGCCCTTTAAGCTCGTGTAATTTTGTCTTACAACAATCCACTGCATTGATATTCGAACAATACACTGTAGAGTATACGATACCATTGCGAAAACTCAAGTCTAACCATTGCATATTGTAGGTATCTACGGTAGGGTCCCGATGCATCTTGTAACAGTAACAAGAATATCCATAATAGGTCTCTTTTTTGTGTTAGATCGCGTAAACGTGTTATGGATAATACTGGTCGCGAAAGCCCACGTGTGAAGGCGTCCCTACGCCGTGTTGAGGATCATGGCAGGGGTGACGGCGGTCGACCATACTTCACCACGCTGGTCATTGCGGGTTGACGATAGGACTTCTGTGTCAACGTCAGACATCGCTCGCCACTGTCTCAACCGTGGCCAGGAATCAAGCTCTCGCGCTGCGATAACCGACGATACGCCAGGCGCACTGGGTACATGACATTATAATTCTACTAATTGTGTCGTTTTAATGTAGTCACAGTTCGCTTAGCAGAGACCCTCAAAGCAACACCGAAGCTGCCAACCACGAGAACAGCGTGTCTATGTTAATTGCACAATAAGCGTGCGTAAGGTAAGTTACTAAAATAATTAAAATCACTATGTTATTTATTGAATTCGGTTCTGTGGTGTACTATACGTGGTGGCTAGGACCAGGCCGCTCTGCTCCCCAAGAGGTCATGCACGTTCTGGCGACGCGCTGTGAGCTTGTTACATTGATAATACCTCCACTTTCAACCGTAGTAAAAGTAGTATTATTACACCCCCCCCCGCCCGCCACCTAAAAAAATAACCAGCTTCGGGTGAGCACCACAAGTTATAGGAAGTGGATAAATATACTGTGCGATCTAAGTCACCTGTCAGACAGGTTACTCACGCGCTGTGAATTCACATGCAGCTTTGCACGTGGCGTTAAAGTGAGTCTTATAGTGTCGGCACAGCGCGAGGGGACAAGCCAGATATTTATGTTAAGACGTAGAGTATACTCCGAAACGGTCAGTATCACGCGGCGTCTGAATAATAACAATCGATTCTTTTGACGAATTTTAACGCTGTTTCGTATCGTAATTTGACTTATATATCGCAGATACCCCCCCCCTCTATTAAGCTGATCTCTCTGCCATGACGAAGGCCCGTGACCCAAAACGTCGTATATTATACAAGCGTTTCATCTTGTTCTTCTCCTTCTAGGGTAGTGTTATTGACGAAGTGTGTGAAGAAGTTATTTTGGTATACTGTATATGGTTAGGCAGCACTTGCCAACACAGTATGACGAAACATTGCATTTAATAGCGCCGGTTACTTTTAACATTTATTATACATTTAATATATCTTGTAAATTTATAGTACGTGTGTGTTCATTCTCAGCAGTCGCGGTATTAGTATGATTTGTTTAATGAAAACATATAAATGCGTGTCATACAAATTACGTGTGCATTAAACTCTATAATGATGCATATTATCAGCAAACACATACACCTCATCGCACACATACCGTTTTACTTAATCTATAGTGCATACTATATTACAAAGCAGCTATGCAATCACGTTTATTATCTATATATGCACACATGCAAACACACGTTACTGCGTACGCACATACACGGTGCATGTATAACAGTATAATTTAACTACGGCATATATGTATGTGAACAAGGATATACCAACATTAGTATATATACATTTAAAAAACATAGCCACACAATAGATTGTATAGACTATATATATGTGTGTGTGCCGCACTCCCTTTGAGTAATTTGTTATTTCTGGCAATGTAAGGTTGGATCGTGGAGCGAACGTAAATCAAGGAGACACAAGCGGCCGTGATGCTATAGGACTCGTTCCCGACATGACACGTGTCCAGAGCGAGCGGTCATGGGACATGGGAGCGATTAGAATCTCGTGTGGGTGTTCCGGCTTTTGATTCTCTCTCTCTTTTTTACTTTATTCATAATGGGAACGGGGTTGTGTATTTGCAGACGTAACAGCGTCGATATTCATCCACGTGCCAGCGCTCCCGTCGAGATAAGACTTCTACGTTTGCAAAGATGTACGAAGCAATGGGGTGGGGAGATTGTTCTATGCTAGGCTGCGTTTAATACTTCTTATCTGAATGGATCAATAATCTGCTGTCAGTGGCAAACGTCAATTCATAGTTGAAGGCACGTGGAAAGGGTTGTGCGTTGCGTAACCACGACACGCGTAACACTCACTCATGCTGCAAAGACAAAGCTCCCCCGTGTAGTATTTCACAGGTTGTTGGGGCAAGTGCCGTCAGCGAGCGCCTATTGAAGGCCGTGGCGGAACACGACCAGGGCAAGAGCGCCTTTGTATCCCCAATTTGACATATATGCACGCCGCAGTGGGTACTCATTAAATGCTGAGTGCACCTAGGTGAGGCCCAGGGCCGCTTCGGATATTCGCCACTGCGGGAATCGATCGACCTGTGCAGCCCGGCGCGCTAATCACTGCGCCACCGCTCACTCTCACTCCTCGCGCGCGCAGACACGCACGCGCGCACACCCACACTTGCACGCAAACACTCAACCGTGAAGAAGATATCCCTCTATATCTCTCTCTCTCTGCGTGTGTCACCCAACCACACTCCGGAGTCGAACCTCGAGGGGCCAACTCCAAAGGCAGCGTGGTGGGGGTGGGGGCAGCCCGTGCACACGTCTCAAGGTCGAGTCGGCGTTTCCGGATTACGGATTTCCGGTTCGAGGTCACGTGACGCGTGAAAATGGACGTCGACAACGGGGGGTGGGGGGGGGGAGCACGATGTGGCAGGCGATGTGGGCATTGAAGTGGGCATTGTAGTGGGCTATGTGGGCATTGCAGTGGGCTATGGGCATTACAGTGGGCTATCTGGGTATTGCAGTGGGCTATATGAGCATTGCAGTGAGCATTGCAATGGGCTATGTGGGCATTGCAGTGGGCTATGTGAGCATTGCAGTGGGCAGTGAGCATTGCAGCGGGCAACGTGGGTATCGCAGCGGGCTATATGGGCATTGCAGTGGGCATTTCCGTTGGCTGAGTGACCATTACAATGGGCAGTGGGCATTGCAGTGGGTTATGATAATTTCAGTGGGCATTTCAGTCGGCTGTGGGCATTGTAGTGGGCTGTGTGGGCATTGTAGTGGGCTATGTTGGGTTCTTCTCAGTCCGGGCAGTTTCTTATTTCATGTGACACAACATGAGAACTGTACAGTATTCAAGACGTGATCTGGTGGTGATACTGCTGCTGTGTTGGGCAAAGGTGCACAAACAACAACATCAAAAAACAACTCAACGCGTCCGTCTACAGCACTGCGTTTCCTTGAAAGGGGAAACAAAAATATATAACGGGTGACGTTTCGGGCAATGCCCCTTCTTCATTTGATGTGCTACGAAGAAGGGTCGTTGCCCGAAACGTCGCCTATTACGTATTTTTCTGTTTCCCCCTCTCAAGGACGCGTTGTTATAACGGTGCGTCGAGTTTGGGGAACTCCATTCGGTGGTCTCAGCAGTCGCTCGATGAGCATCGTTCTACGGCAATGCCTCGCAGTCGAGGATGATCGTCGCCTCTTCCTTGCCGACGTCTCTCGCCTGTGGGTCCCAGGGAGGGCCCACGTGGCCAACCGCCCCCATCCCCAATCCCCCGTGTGTCGGCGCCCAACGAGAAGGCCGGAGTTGACTCCTGTCAACGAGTTACAAAAATAATTCGATTTGAGATAGTAAATAGGCGCGTGTACTCAATTGTACACCTGTGCGCGCGCGCGCGTGTGTGTGTTCGATTACCATTAACCGATAACATTGGCGAATATTTGAACCGGTACTGGGCCTCCCCTTGGTCGAATCAGCCTTATATTGCGATGTGTAAACATCGCCACTCGGGAGACAAAGGCGACCGGGCGTGGTGCTGCCCCCCCCCACCCCCTCGTGCGCCGGCCTTCATAGGAGCTCGCTAGCAGCACTTGCTCCAAATGTGGCTTAAGGCTAAGCGGGGGATCTTTGTCTTTGCGAGAGGGAGCGAGAGAGATTAAGAGCTCATCACGAGACGCAACAATTCTACGAAATCTCTCCATTGTAAGCGGTGTGTTTGTTTTGTTACACTGACAACATCGTCCTCGAATAATTAAGAACCCCCCCCCTCTCTGCTCTATTGTTTTGCGGTGACGAGGCGCTATTCCATACAATTTTTACAGACCACGTGTTTAGAAGCACGCGGTCATTTAACGATAGGTTTACGTGTTGTCACATTGTCTTTGGCTGTCCAGCCTGTGATGATATAATCTGCGGCTCGCGTGCTTAGCGGGTATTGTTCGGGACGTTCATATACGGGGATAAGTTGTGCGTGTTGCTTTGTGTGTGTGTATCTAGGTATGGGTGTGTATGTTTTGCCGTGTGTGTGTGTATCCATTGGGAGCGGTAGCGTAGCGGTTAGCGTGCTTGCGCTGCGAACCCGACCACCCGAGTTCGATTCTCGCTCACGGCAACCACCAGTGACAATGATCTGAACCGTTCCTGGGGCCTTCAACCTCAAAATGAGTACCTGGTGCGGTGCGCAAACATCGCCACTGGGAAGACAAAGGCGACCGGGCGTGGTGCTGGCGCCCCACCAACCTCGTGTGCCGTTCCGGCCTTCATAGGTGCTCGCTAACAGCGCTTTCCCCAAAAGTGTGTTTAGACTATACGGGGGGGGAGGGCGGATCTGTCTTTGTATTGCTACATCGCAGCAGTGGATTGAGCATAGCTGCTTATGATGATGATGACGAATGTGTAAGAGCAAATTAATTAAAGCAAAGAGAATGAGCGCTGAGGGTTTGTGTCAGTTCGACCGAATACACACCCACAGATCAGCGGCAAAACCTAGGCCTTCGTTTCATTAGTTAACTTCGACTCTTAATAGTGAGGAGGAGTTCGATAACGATAACAATACTGACAATCGTAATAATGTAACAACAGTATAACAATAATCGATGTCATCGATGGTTCGTTAAAAACCATGAGGCCTACGTGTATAGGCTAAGCAATCCCACATCACCAGCCATGATCTATCCGCGCCTGGATGATAAAGACCTCCTCAATCCACGTGGGCATATTTCACGCTCCTCCCCACGCACACGAGGGATGATTCTTGAGTCGCTCCATCTCCGTGATGCACGTCCTCTCTGCCCTATTACCACCCCCTTGGCTATATATAAAATATATATATATATTATATATATATAGAATGCCCCCATATACATCGGGCTTACTTTATACGTGCGGCGTAAAAGAAGTTCAACATTCATATACTACGTAACGTGCGCGTTACAGTGGGTACAACATGTCACCTGGCATGTCAGCTTTTAGCATGTACCAATTGTAATGGGTTTCAGCGTATTAATGAACAAATAAAACCAATTTAAGTTTTAACCCGAACGTCATTGAAGGAACACAACTTTAATTTACGGGGCACACCAACGGGCTACTGTGATACTTCGCACTGATGTTGTTGATTACCGGGTTGCGCTGAGCAGCATTGCATAAACGAGTGCGTGGTTATTGGTTCCAGTTGTGCGACACAACCGAATTGACTCGAACTTGCTGTGGGTACGGCTCAACACCTCGGCACACCGCCGTTCGCGTACGGCGTCCGCTTTTCACGACGACAACAACAACAACAAACATATACATTTCGATTTAAAGCTTTCGTGACTGCAGGGATTCATCTTCTTGGTTCTTTCGGTAAAGTCACGTAGAAGAGAAGTAATAAAATAATAAAAATAAAACATAATAAAATAATGTAATATATATAATATAATAATATAATAACATATACAGTCTAGACATTTAGAAACAATCGTCGGGACGCCGTACATATTTCATTTTTAAATTGTAAATTCATGGAATAAAATCCACGGATAAACTCTTATATAAGTCGCCAAACTGCCTACTGATATATATATTTTATAAATCTCCAAACGTGTTCACAGTTGCGTGCGAATAACGTTGTAGCATGTTTACCAATTTGAAAGACGCGTTGATTTATGTCTCGCTATCATATATCTTTATCTGATGTTCGTATACATCACTCCGAACGCATGCTACATCTGCCCCTGAGCACGTGTGCTTATCATGTGCACCGTACGTTTAAGCGACGTATTCGTGATTTGCTCGGCCGTGTAACGTTTTTTGTATATACCAACCGCTCGTCGGATACCCTGCAGCATGTGTGCAGTGTGTGTGTATATATACATTGGAGGAGGGTCGCGAAGGACGCCACTGTGCACTTGGAGGCAGTCGCCCTCCGACAACAACTGAGGGCAGAGGAGCGACGCTCACAACAACGAGCGGAGCGCCGGGTGGATAAAATCCAGCAAGTTGGCAAAGCAGGGCGTACAGCTGGGTGCATCTACCAGTCATCTCAGTCCGCCAACCCATAGCACCCGGGTCTGTCCCCCGTGACCTGCCAGCGAGCCTTCGACACTTCAGGTGGCCTCAAAGTGCACTTGGCCTGGCACAGGCGCTGTGGTGACGTCACCGTCACTCAGTGGCGAATGGCGGCATATACTACAGAGGCATGACGATGCACCGTTGACAACAAGGGAATCCTCTTCGAATGTCCACGCTATCGGCTGTGCTCTGCGAATGGCGTTACGATGCACAGCGCCGTTTGCCAAGATCACCGTCCCTGGTTTGTGCTCACGAGGCAGGTGGGTCGCGGTTGAACTTGATAGCTGGAACTGTGCGCACGTGCGTGGCGAAAATTTGAAGCTGCCCTGGGACTCCCCCGGGTCGACTTAGCCTCAGATTGGGTACCCGGTGCGGTGAGTAAACGTCAACGTTTGTGGGGAGGCAGAGGGGCCCGGGCGTGGTGTTGGCTATCAACCCGCACGTGTGCGGCGGCGCTGGTGTTCATAGGTGCTCGCTAACAGCACTCACCTCAACAGTCTATTGAAGGTTAGATTGGAGGTCCTTGTCTGTATCTATGTGTATGAGCACGTGTGTGTGTGTGTGTGCATATGTGTGTGTGTGGGGAGCGGTAGTGTACCGGTTAGCGCACTGCACTATGAACCTGGCGACCCCGGTTCGATTCCTCCTCACGGCAAACACCAGTGACGATTATCTGAACCGGTCCTGGGTCTCCCCTAGGTCGACTCAGCCTTAAATGAGTACCTGATGCGGTGTGTAAAGATCACCACTAGGGAGACAAATACGGTCGGGCGTGGCGCTGGCCATCCACCCCCTCGTGTACCGATCCGGCCTTCATAGGTGCTCGCTAACAGCACTTGCCCCTACAGTCTGTTAAAGCTATATGGGGGATCTTTGTTCTTTGTGTGTGTGCATGTGTGTGTGCATGTGTGTGTGCATGTGTGTGTGCATGTGTGTGTGCATGTGTGTGTGCATGTGTGTGTGCATGTGTGTGTGCATGTGTGTGTGCATGTG
>CM025650.2:7574894-7588329 GCA_014621495.2 Entosphenus tridentatus | reverse complement strand
CACACACCGTGTACACACACGACCCACACACACCGTGTACACACACGTCCCATGCACACCGTGTACACACACGATCCATGAACACCGTGTACACACACGACCCACACCCGCCGTGTACACACATGACCCACACACACCGTGCACACACACGACCCACACACACCGTGTACACACACGACCCACACACACCGTGTACACACACGACCCACACACATCGTGCACACACACGACCAACACACCGTGTACACACACGACCCACACACACCGTGTACACACACGACCCACACACATCGTGCACACACACGACCCACACACACCGTGCACACACACGACCAACACACCGTGTACACACACGACCCACACACACCGTGCACACACACGACCCACACACACCGTGTACACACACGACCCACACACACCGTGTACACACACGACCCACGCACACCGTGTACACACACGACCCACGCACACCGTGTACACACACGACCCCTGAACACACCGTGTACACACACGACCCACACACACCGTGTATACACACGACCCACGCACATAGTGCACACGTGTACACGCATACTCCTACTTCCCATACTGTGTACACATGTACACACATTTCTATGTACGTGCACATAGTTGCAATCACACTGTGTACACACATACACCTACGTTCAATGCACAGTGTACACACGTAACGTGCAGTGTGTGTGTACATATATCGTCTGTGTGTACGCATACCGTGTGTACACCCACGTATTACACACACACTCACATACGTGGTGGTGTGTGCAGACGTGCACACTCACATTGCTGTGTGTGTGTGTACACTTGTCATACCTTCCTTTACACACGTCCTAGACACGCGCGCGAATATACTATGTAGTGTATCACACTCCGTGCACACACACACACACACGTAGCCATTTCTTACACACACACCACTTACGCACCCCCCTCCCCACGCACACACAACCATGCACACCTATACACACACACAACACAACACCCCGCGTACGTACGCCCACCCCTACTACCTCCACGTACGAACTCTCACGCACACCCCCACGTACGCACACTCCTCCCACCCACGTACGCACACACACAACCATGCACACCTATAGACACGTACAACACACACCCCGTGTACACACCCCCCCCCCTCTCCCACGCGACCTCCCCGTCATTGCATCCACGCCCCGTGCGTCTAGTCGTCAGATTTGCTGTTTGTTATTTGTTGTGTAGCCTCGTCGCCTCGCCCCAGTCTGTTGTTGTTGTTGTTTACAGTGGTCGTGTCACCGCCAGCAAGCTGTGCGCTCGGTGTACCTTTCAGTCTTAAATGAAACCTCCCCTTCTCTTCCCACCATAAAGTGATTGAATAGCTAGGCCAGGGTGGGTTTTGTGTGTGTGTGTGTTCCTCCACACACCACACCCCCCACCTTCAATAATGTTTTTATAGGCACGTTAATTGAGATAACTTCGTGCGCCCCTGGTAGTGGCTTCATTGACGAGCTGACAGCTTTACGCATGCAGCAAGCCTTTAAACATTTCGCTATAAAGTACGGGACAATATTCAACGCTCCGTTACTAATAGCCTAATAATAGTAACAACAAATATCACCCCTGATGATAATAATACTAATAATAAATTATGTATCGCCATGTTTATTATAATTCTTCCACACGATGTCACACTTTTAAGAGGATGTCGCATAATCCCAAGAGATACATCCCGTAAAAAAAAAAGATTTCCGTTACTTTTACATCGTGGATATTATCCATTAAATGCCGGTTTAACTTGCACACTGCTCCATTAAAAAAGAAAAACTAAAAAAAACCCTCGAGTTCACATCGCCTCTTCCTAATCGCATTGTGTCGTAACGTGCGAGTTTTATATATGACACGGGGAGTGTCTGATTACGCGCTGTAAAAGGCTACGGCTTGCTTCTCTGTGAGGAGTGTGAGCCCACGTGGCTTGCCCGCACGGCAGCTTGCTTATTGCGCGCGTGGTGTCCCAATGATTCAGCTCCAGACACCAACCGGGGCCAGTCGAACAAAGGTGATAGGCAAAGAGTCCGCTGTCCCCCCCACCACCACCACCATGCCCTCCCCTCCTTTGAAGTGACGCTGTTGTTATTGTTGTTGTCTCCTGCTCGTAAACAAGACAAAGATCCCCCGTGTAGCCTTAACAGCCTTTTGGGGGCAAGTGCTTTCAGCGAGTAGCACCTCTGAAGGCCGGCAACAGCACACGAGGAAGTGGATGGGCCCCAGCACCACGCCCGGCCGCCTTTGTCTCGCGAGTGGCGATGTTTCACTACGCACCGCGCCAGGTACTCGTTTGAGGCCGAGTTGACCTCGGAGAGGGCCCAGGACCGGTTCAGATCATTATCGTCACCTTGGTGTTGGTGGCCGTGAGCGGGAATCAAACTCGGTGAGGCTCGCGGGGGTAGGTCGGGCTACCGGGCTCAGCCCGATGCACTGCCGCTAGTAAACAACGCAGCCGTGAGCCCAAGCACACACACATACACACGTATAGAGAGATACTATGATGAATTGTAGACTGCGATAATATTAATAATAATAGGAAACAAAGCGGTTCGCTGCAGACAAAGCGCCGAACGAAACGTGGATGGGCAGCCGAGGCCTGTGGTGTGGCTCCGGTGACGTGATTCGGGGTACGCGCACATTGCGAGCAGCACGGCGCACACAGGCACACACCGCTGGCGCGTCGCGTTCGACGATTCACAGCTTCACCCACGACGTTAGGCCCGTATACATGTTCGTCTTCGGTGTATTGCGTTGCGTTTAAACAACAACAAAAAATATGAATTCGAACACAGGAGGAGCCCATTGTTGTTGTGTCGGCCAAACGCACGGGCACAGCGTCAGCGCGTTATTTGCGTTTGAGATGGCGCTCGCAAAAAAAGGACGTGAGAGCGTGCGTTTTGCGATTTCTCTCGCTCACAAGCGAAACTAAAACAGGCGAGGTCGTATACAACAACGACAACAACAACAAATTGTGTACAACAACAACGACGAACAACAACAGCAGCAGCTAACCCTGCAGCGGTTAGCTGCTCGTGACAAGCGGCGTGCTGTCGATGGCGGGGAGAGGCGAAAGGGAGCAGCCGTAGTCTCGTCTGTACACTCGGAGACAGACAAAGAACACGCAGAATCACACACGCGCACACACGAGTGCTCTGAATGATACGGCGTGAATTGTAATCGCAGTTCCCTTCGCAAGGGCTCTCGCCCTGAGATCTACTATATCTCGACGAAACGCGGTTTGCGCGTCATATTTTTGTTTCATTTATGTTCGCTCACAGTCTCGTGTGTGTACCTGTCTGTACACGTGCACCGAATCGCGTCGTGTCAATCCGCTGCTGAATGAAGGCTCTCGCCACGTTCGTTTGTGGGTTGTGAGGGTGGGGGTGAAGAGGGGGGGGGGTTATTTAACCATACTTCACCACGCCGGTCAATGCGGATTATTGGCGTAGTCCACTCGCCGTTAAACAAGAGCGTGCGCCTACAGTCGGGGAGCGGTGGTGCAGCTGTTAGCGCGCTGCGCAACGAATGCCGCTCACAGCAAACACCAGTGACGATTATCTGAACCCGTGCTCGGCCTCCCCTAGGTAGGCTCGGCCTCAAATGCATGTGCAAACATCACTACTGGGGAGACAAATGCGGCGGCCGGGCGTGGTGCTGGTCACCCATCCCGGCGTGTGACGTGCCGGCCTTCATCATTGGAGGGGGGGGGGGTGCTCTTTGGGTCCGGGCCTGCGCTTTAATCGCTATCCCATCCGGCCGCTGTACAATCAATGCCCACTAATGCAGCGAGTCGGTACGCCCACCTTGCCGGCGTGTACCCACGGCGTGTGTGCATGGGTGTCGGGTGTGCATGGGGGAATGGGGGGGGGGAGGAATCGAAGGGGGGGGGGGTAGGGAGAAGGCGAGAGTGGTGTATGTTCTCTGCGTGTACGACGAAGGCAACGTTCATGGCATCGCCATTCGTTTGCCTTTACTGGCCACCCCCACCCAGTCGCGTGGCGTGCCGGCCTTCATAGGGTGCTCGCTAAAAGCACTTGCACCAACAGCCCGTGTCGGCTATGCGGAGGGGAGGGATCTTTGTCTTTGACACGTGTACGAACCGGGGGCCTCGTCACTGATGATGTGTGCAAAGGGGCCGTGATCGTCATCGTCAACACATCCTTCCCGGCCCATGCTGCATCTGCGTGGATTGTGTCATATTATTCGATACGTACAGTAGGCATGCGGATCGTAAATCATGCGAAGATGTAGCCGCACGCCCTCTTAACGCTAATTGCAGTGGGTACACGATACGACGCCGTTGTTGTTGTTGTTGGTGCTGTTGTGGTTTGTTGTTGTTGTTCGTGCAGGTTGTAATTCAAAATATAATTGGGCCTTTGTTCGTGTTTGCACACACAGTACCCATAGGCCGTGTACATAATAAATTATGGACCACGTACACAATGCAATGACAATGCGTGTGTTCCCTTGTGTGCATCTCGGCATGCAAAAAAACAAGTGTCCGTGGGAGCGGTGGCCGAGCGGTTTGCGCACGCTGCTCTTCACACAAACACAGCGAACACCGAGTTTTGTTCCGTGCCAGGGCTAAACAACAACAACACAAGAGTCGCGAATTCGTGAGCCTCTGTTGAGGCCTCCTGCAGGTCTGGGCCGGCTCGGCCTTTTTCGAGTTGACCCGGTGCGATTGTGTAAACATCAGCACCGTTGGAACAAAGACATCCACCCGGGAATGGCAGTGGCCACACAATCATCATCACGACCATCACGACCACCACCATCACGACCACCACCATCACGACCATCACGACCACCACCACCTCCATCCAACTCGAGCGCAGATACAGCCATCGTAGGTTGCTCGACACAGCATTGACTCCCCCCGACAAGCCTATGCAGGTTGTCACTGGCGTGTTGTTCGCCATGATGTCCGACGTTTCGCCCCACGTGCCGAGAGCTTCAATCCTGAACATTCTCCCAGGCCGTGGAGCGAAAACGATAACTTAGATTTGAACACGAGTCGATAATCCTCCGCTAGTCTGGACGCAATCATCTGGCTCACCAGCCGCGTTGTAAAATTATAGCTGCTGCCCTACATCAACGTTTTCCATACGACGATGGGCTATACAGTAATGGGGGAGGCGTGTGGGGGGGGGGGGGTTTGTTGTGGGGGGGTTGTAAGGGGGGGGGTATCGGCGGGGGGGGGGGGGGGGGGGCTGTCTGTGTGTGGGGGGGGGTCTGCCTCTCTGCGGGGGGGGCTGTGGTGTAGCGGTCAGCGAAGTCGACCAACCGAGTTCGATTGTCGCCCACGGTCGACACAATTATATCTGACAATTGTCTGAACCGGTCCTGGGCCTCCCCGTGGTCGACTCGGACTCAAATGAGTGCCTTGGTGCGGCATGTAACACGTCGCTGGGGAGACAAAGGTGGTGTGTGCTGTGCTGGCCTTCATAGGTGCTCGCGAACAACACTCGCCCCAACAGTCTGTTAAAAGGCAATTGGGGGGGGGGAGGGGGGGGTGCGAATGGGATCGTTGTCTTTGGCCCTTCGTCTCGTGTCTTTGTTACGCGCTCGTGTCTCTGAGCCTGTGCCGTGTGCTCCTTCCCCCCGATGTCGCCCCGCAGACAACCCCACCGCCAACTGGATCCACGCGCGGCCCTCTCGCAAGAAGCGCTGCCCCTACACCAAGTTCCAGACGCTGGAGCTCGAGAAGGAGTTCCTCTTCAACATGTACCTGACGCGGGACCGGCGCTACGAGGTCGCCCGCGTGCTCAGCCTCACCGAGCGCCAGGTGAAGATCTGGTTCCAGAACCGGCGCATGAAGATGAAAAAGATGAACAAGGACAGAAACAAAGATCCGCAGTGAGGTCTTCGGAAGCGCCGTGTTTGTAGAGAAGCACCCGGAGGCACGAGACGAGACGGATTGGTGTTGACGATGGTGGTGGTTGGTGTTGGTGGCGGTGGGTGGTGGTTGTTGTTGTTGGTGGTGGTGGTGGTGGTGAAGACGTCGACAGTCAACAACTTTCAAATGTGAACAACAGCGATTGATACAGCTCCCCGATGAACGCAATGGAAGTGCGCGTTCGACTTTGCATCGTACATTAAAACAACAGAAAGGAAAGGATACACTGATAGTGAAGGTCTCACGTTATATATATAGTATATATATTAATAAATACACCATGCCGGAGTGCAGCTATTTTTCAGAACGGTTGTACCTTGCACAAATCGGTAATATCTTTATTAAGGTTTAGGCATTGCGGTTAAGCTGTTCGGAATTTACAACTATTTAATCAATGGCTCTTCCCCTTTTCACTTCTAAAGAAGAAGGGTTTCCGTGGCTCAACACGCGTGCAGTCCCAACTACCTTGGAAGCAATTCCAATAATTACGTTTCGTTATTTTGGAATAAGTACAATTGTTTTGGACGGCAGACTGAAAAAGGGGAGGTGACTATTGAGTGTTTATTATTATTATATCATAAATATTATAGAGCACTGTTGTATTAATTACATTTAACCGATGTACATTTATTTAAACCGTTTACAAAACAAACAAAAAAATCGAAGTAATTTTATATAATAATTATATATTAAAATTATTAAAGAAAAAGGGGAGGAGTTATTCACACGATATTTGGGCTACCTACATAGAAGAAGCTGACACTTTGTAAATGTAGAAATGCGCGCAAATTAAAAAAAAAAATTACAACAAAAAAAAAGAGTTCCTTTTATTTAAGAGACTTTAAAAAAAGATAATGTACACGTGGGTTCCCGAACGCGACTGTACAGTGTTACACCCGGCCCTCATCGCTGCCGCCCGCGTACTTGAAAATCGTGTTTTGTGACTGCTGTGTAATGTCAGGATTTATACTCGATACTTAATCTGGGTCGCGACGTTATATATATATGTGTAGGTGTGTGCGTGTGTGTACGTAGCGTTATATCCAGCAACTCCCCATCCTACCCCTCCCCACCTTCCCTTTTGGAATGAAAAAAGAACCCCCTACTCGACTGCCCATCGCTCGCCCCTGCGGGTTTGTTCATCGGTTGCTTTCGTTGCATGCAATCGGTCGGTCTGTAGGCACGAGAGAGAGAGACACACACACACAGAGCACGTCGGAGCCAATTCGAACGCGCATCCGACAGGGTTGCAAGCAAATCTCGCTCTCGCTCTCTCTCCGTGTTCTCCTCCCATGTTGTTCGCTCGTCGTGGTAGCTGTATGTATGTGTGTATGTATATATATTCGCAGTACTGTGACTATTGCCTTCCTGGTATGGTAAAGTTTTATTGTAAAATATATTATATTAATATTTACCCGTGGCCCCTATCGCTCACCCCGCCCCACCCGCCAACCACACCCCCCCCCCCCTTTATGTTGTGTAAATAAAGGTAATTAAAATAAAGGAAAATGACACTTCAGGTGTGAGCGTTGTAAGGGGTGTGTTGATGATCGCCTCTCTAATCAACTCACAGCGCGCGCGCACTGATTGTGTCTGGCTTGATATCCCGTGTGGCCTACGGCAAAGTGTTGGGGCAAGTGCTGTTGGTGAGCACCTCTGAAAAACAATCACGCGCAGACACACAATCGTATCAACACAAATGCGAGCACATGCACAATCGCATAGACAGACATAGATAATCACAGACACACATGATCATACACACTGCACGAACATCATATGCAAACAGACACACTATAATATACACACAAAGACGTGGCATGTGCAGACACGCATGCACAAGCGCAGAAAAAAAGATCTCCCGTATAACCTTAACAGACTGTTGGGGCAAGTGCACACAGATACATACATACATACAGACACACAATCACATTGACACACACCCACAATCAAATACACACAAACACGCAATCACACAGGCTACACGCAATTACATGCACACACAGGCACAAACAGACATACAGACACACACATAATTTATATATATTTTTTAGGCTAAGTGCTGTTAGGCGCGTACGTCACGCGAGTCAGGGGCTTGTGGAGTACTACGCCCGGCCGCCTTTGTCTCTCCCAGGAACTCGTTTAAGTGTTGTGCCTACCGAGCAGAGGCCCGGGACCGGTTCAAATATCACGCGGCAAAGATGTTACTGCAACATAACACAGACAAACACACAACATACATGCATGCATACAAACACGCACGTACATTAACACAAACAATATACACGCACACGGGCAAACACGCACAGAAACACAGGCCAAAAAGGACATAACCCCCCACATAGCCTTAACATAACTCGTGCTCAAAGCGCTGTTAGCGAGAACCCACAGACACAAAAATGACACGGATACACAGACACCATGCAACGTCCACCCTGCGGCACAGACTGAAACACGCGTACATAATATTAATATTAAGATCATGGTAAGTAGAAACTGCGTCTCAATGTATCCGATAATAATGAACGGCAACACCGTATTTTTCGACAGCGTTTGCGTTCGAACGCTTTGAAAGTCGCCATTAATTCATTTGAATTAAATACGGTGATTGCGGAGCCCAAACCTGTCCTACACATGGGCAGACGCGGCTAAACAAACCGTGTACTGTATAGTGCATTCCCAGATGTATGACTTGCAGCCAGGGTATATATGGCTGCAACTTGTTTCATTCGTGACAGTGGCTGTGCGCGTCTTAATAGGTGCTCGCTAACGGCGCTTGCTCCTTCCCGTGTGGCCATGCACCCCGTGAATCGTGTCGGTCACCACAACGATTGGGGCAACGTTTTTAATCCGAGCGTCGCTCCTCCGTATAACGCGCGTTTGATACAGCACGCGCCATCGCTAAGTCGAATTCGATTCAAAGTTTAGTGAATTGTCGCGCGTTTATTATCAGCCGGTGGCGAATGTGTACATTGTGTGCATTCGCGCATGCGATTTACAATGAAAAGAGAAGTAGAGATATGCACGACACGTGTGAGATATAACCTAATAAAAATGTAAAGACAGATAGTATAATGTTATATAAAAGCATCCCGTGAGGCTTTCCTAGAAAAATGTAACACCACAATCACCATCAAGAATATATCATCGATATTGTAATATACAATACATTGTTGATAATATTATTATATAAACCCATTCTCACGAACACGATCATTATGGCACAATAAGCAGATATTATTCAAATTACGTAATTTTTAACGTACACACACACAAAGCGCTTCAAATATACTGCTACCAACTACAACATTCAACGCTGGGTATGTTTATCCATAACAATAATCGTCAAACAATCATCATCAAACGATACCTGCGAATTACTTTGACATCATTCTCAAAATATAGGGTGGCAAATTTGAGTTCTATTGACGAGTCCATAAGTCAACAAATATACAACTATACAAAGGCAAAGATCCCCCTTATAACCCTTCACGGACTTTTGAGACAAGTTCTGTTCGCGAGCAGCACATATGAAGACCAGCACGATATGAACACACACTCACACGATGCACCTCTGTCTATGGAGTGGTGGAGAGTACAGTATACATATGCGGTTTCGCTCACTGAAAGCCAATTTGGCGCACGGTTCACAGGGAACAGATCCGAACATTGTTGCCGCTTTACAAGTTAGTTTGCGTGCGTCCGCGTGTGTTGCCTGGCCCCTCAAGTCTGTCCCGTCCTGGTGGCTGGCCACCCACCCCCCTCGTGTGTTGCCCCGGCCTTCAAAGGTGCTCACTAAAACAGCACTTGGCCCAACAGTCTGTTCAGGCTATACGGTGAAAATTTGTCTATGTCGTTTTTGTTCTTGTCTCTCCCATTGACCTCCTGCCAGCGAGCTTTCGACACTTCACGCGACGAACCTCAAAGTTGCACCTAGCCTGGCACAAGCGCTGGTGGTGACGTCACCGCCACTTAGTGGCGAACGGCGGCAGCGGTCGTTGTTGTTGTGGTGTTCTTTTTACCTGTTTGTGTTCAGTTGCGACCAACGTGAACTTAACGCGTGGCGCACTAATTGGCTGTCCCGTGTGTAATATTGACAGCGTGCTCATTGCAGTTGCAGTTGTCATAACGAGTTTATCATATTGGTAAGCGAGCTGCCTTGGACGCTGGAGTGAGTGGTGGCACCTCGATCACTCACCTGCCGGGACTCAAGTTACCTGTCTGTTGGAAACGAACAGAATCACGGGGCGCGTGGCGATTTGGGGACAACACACAATTGGATGTACGTAGGTCGACTCGGCCTCAGATGAGTACCTGGTGCGGTGTGTCGTAAATATCGCCACTTGGGAGACAAAGGCGGTCGGTCGTGGTGGTCCTGGCCAGTCAACCCCTCGTGTGCCGTGCCGGCATTCATAGGTGCTCGCTAACAGCACTTGCCCCAAAACTCTGTTAAGGCTATACGGGGGATCTGACATATGTGTATGTGTGGGTGCTAATATTAATGTGTTAAAAGGTGTTCCTTAACAACCTGTGTTAGACAAAGTTCTTACCCACAATGCTATTGCGTACGCTGTGTGTATGTATATATGTATGTGTGTATGCGTGTGTTTCTGTACAATGTATGTGTTTTTGTATGTATGTAGGGGTGTGTGTCTGCGCGTCCGTATATTTGTGTGTGTGTGTATCCTTTATGTTGAGAACACGTGTTTGTGTGTGTTTGTGTACGTGTGTGCTTGTCTTTGTTGCGTGTATGTATGAGTGTGTGTACCTATTTAAATTTTTGTGCGCGTCTGTATGACCGCTCCAAAAGGCTGTTTCTAGTTTTAGGATACGGTATACCATTGTCTTTGTGTGTATATGTATGCGTGTGTCTTTGTGTGTGTACGCAATTATGTTGCGTGCATATGCCTGTATTGCGTTGTGTATGGTCAGATAAGTAGTTTGAATGCTATGAGATGACACCACACACTGCCAATAAATATACATTCGAGTTGGTAGTGCTCGTATTATAGTATAGTGGGGAGCGGTGGTGTAGCGGTTAGCGCGATGCGCTACGAACCCGGCTGCCCGAGTTCAATTACCGCTCACGGCCAACACCAGTGCATATTTTTCTATTGGACCGGTCCTTCTCGAGGTCGACTCAGCCTCAAACGCCTACCTGGGCGTGGTGCTGGTCACCCGCCACCTCGTGTGCTCGTGCCGACCTTTCCTAGGTGCTCGCGAACAGCGCTTGCCCCCAAAAAGTCTGGCAAGGCTATGACAGGGAACCTTTACCTTCGTCATTATTTTTGTCAGGTTTGTAGATGTTATTTGATTCAGCAAGAAAGTCCCAATGAGCTGCTATCGGCTCGATTTCGTGGGCGTCCTGCAACGGTACAAATGTTATACACAGCGGAGATCTTAGCTGCAATAATAGAAAAAAATATATTCCAGCTACATTTGCCAACGCAAGGTTGTCTCTGCGCAATGTGTGTAACTCTACAATACCACCCGTATAACGATACACCGCGCAGATCGCCCCTGATATAACGCGATCACGTTAAAACAGATTTGCGTAAGGTATGGTGCAACTTCGAACACAGCGACATAGCGATCAGAGTAAACGTTGCTCTGAAGGAGGGACATTGCCTTAAACGTCGTCTATCTCACCCGCCCGACGCATTTAAGGTGGTGTTATTCACGAACGTGTTGAGTATTTGTTACAAGAAAAAAAAATAGGTAGAAATTATATTAATCCCAATTAATACTCCTTAATCTGAACGAATTATATATCTATAATATATAACATTGTGGTGTTTATTTTAATTGTTTATTAATTATATTTACTATTTAAAACACAGAACCTATGTGTGTTTAATACACGTGGATATACTGACACACACATTACACAAGGCTGCGTTGACAGCTGTCCACAAACACAAAATGCATTTTGTAACTCACAACAATCCTCATTAACACCACCTCACGCGAAAGAAAAGTGCCGTGTTACTAACTAAAGGCGGTCGTTTAAAAAAGTTAAGATATCCGCAACTGTAAAGTATGAAACTAAATAAATGTGTAGTGTACAATGCGTTTATCCTCTCTAAGCAAACTGTCCAACTGACTCGCCATGATAAGTTCTGACATAATCTCCACGAACCTCCCACGTGTACCCAAAACTTGTTCAATCTGCCAGACTATAAAGTAAACTTAACACCCGCGTAACGTTGTTGTGCTATCTGGGAGAAGATGGTGATAGGCCGAACGAGAGAGAGGGGGGGAGGTGGATTTAAGGCGGAGGCAGATAAAAAAATGAAGAAAAAAATATAATAAAAATATAAATGCAGCAATTGCATCGTAAGGAGCCCGTGGGGAACGGACGTGTTTTGATTTGGAGGTAAGTTTCCGCCTCTCCGCTGTCTTGTGGATAATAAGGCTAGGGTTACCGTGTGTGTGTTATATTGCACTGTAGATAATCGTTGCGAGAAATATACCAATTATGTTCAACTCGGAAATCAATTATGACAGTAGTAGTGATATTATTATTCATACCGATAACGCAATTTATAGTCGTGATAATATACCGTGTATAATAATCACGGCTGGCCACATCGCCCTTAAAATGCAGAGAGAGCCGCCTGAATACAGATTGGATTTAAGGGTAATTCCCAAATCGGATGTTATTATTATTGTAATTGAAACAACAAATAAATAACACGGGAATCGCATACTAAGCGGAAGAAACCCGCTTTGGTGGGGGTCAGCGAGACTCGCCGGCAGGTGTTGGGTGGTGGGTCTGTGGTGGTGGTGGTAGAGCGGTGGTGCAGTGGTGGGGCTGATGGTACGGGTGGTAGAGGATGGAGCTGGTCGTGGTGGAGGGGGAGCACGGGGGGCGGGGGAGATAAATGGAGAGGATGTGGGATGTGGTTGGAGGATGGCAGTTGAGAAGCGGTGGTAGGGTAGTGAGCGAGGTAGGTTGGGTGGGTGGTGGATAGTGGTAGAGAGTGTGGTGGTGGTGCGGACGGATGCGGGGGTGGTGGTGATGGCTAGGAAAGCGGGGGGGGGGGTGGAAGTGGAGTGGGGGCCTCTATACGACCCCCGCCCCCCGCCGCAAACACAATGCGCCGTGTGAGACGGGAGGGAGTAGCAGGCAGTAAAATCCCAGGCTTCACGGGCCGTTAGGCCAGGAAGAGGGGGAGAAAGCCGCAGAGCCAGAAGAACAACGAAACTCATTGGAACTGTGGGGTGTGGTGGTAGGGGGGGGGGATTCCCTTTTATTGACGATCTGTTTGACTCGAGGAAACGAGCAAGGCATCGGCCTCTAGAACGTCCGGAGCCACAAAATGTTGTAAAGCAAAATTGCCCGCTGTAAAAATTTATTGCATATAAAAGTGGTGCGCGGGGATGGACGACGACGACGTGGAGAACGGAGGGGGGGGGAGGAAAGGAAGCTCGCAAAAAAAAGCGGTGATGGCCTTGGGATGGGAAGGGGGTGGAGTGGTGGGCGCGGGGGGGGGG
>CM025650.2:7552601-7572391 GCA_014621495.2 Entosphenus tridentatus | reverse complement strand
GCTGGATTAACACGCCTTTCCACAGCCGCCCCCACTTCTCACAATCGAATCCCTAATCCCCTACGGGGGCACGTGACCCCCCCGCACTCCAACGTGTGCACGAGACGTATAGCAGCGTCGTGAGATGAGGCCGCGGTTTGAATGAATCAACTTTATGATTCATCAACGTCATGGATCCACGTTATGATCAATCCACGTTATGAGAAATTCACGCCGTGAATCCCGCGGTCATAAATCCACGTCATGAATCCGCGATATGAATCCGCGTTATAATTAAGCCACGTTATGACTAAAGCACCTCACCGATCCACGCTGTAGCTGTACAACTGCGTGTACTGTATACACGTTGACATTCTTTCGCACCGTACGTAGCCACCCGTGCCAATCGGAGGTGCGGGAAATCGGCGGTGCGGGAAATCGGCGGTGCGTTCGCGTGCCTCCGCATCGACGGCCGACGAAGGAGCCAACATTGAAGCAGTTGCGAGATATTAAAAAAAGAAATCGTAATGCAACTCGAATTGGTCGTAACCTCCACCGCATTCTCCCACTAAGCGCATGTTTTTTTTTCCATTCCCAGCGCTCTGCATTAGGTTTACGGTCACCCACAGTGGCATTGAAATGTGCATCCCTCCCACTGCGTTCGGTAATGGATGGAATTTACAGAGCGGAACACCAAATTCGCCTGCGTTCCTTTGTCGTTTTTATGGCAAACGCAGGTGAGCGAGGGTGGCGTGCCGGGGGGGGGGAGAGTCTGTCTTGAGGATCCAGGTGGCAGGCCTAGAGGAAATGTTTCAATGCTGGGTGAAGATAAAGGCGCACCCATGCAATTGCGTTGTTCACGCCACTGCTGGAGATCGCGGAATGGACTCCACTGCAGTGAACTCTCTCTCTCTCTCACTATATATCTATATATATATCTCTTTACGGAGGCACTGTAGAACGGTGATTCGTCTTACTCGAAGCGCGCTCCGTAGATGTCTTGGAAGATATTGGGAGCACTCGCATTTTACCCCCACCGCACGCGACTTGCTGTGTACGTACCGAGGCTCTTTGTTGGGGCCCAACATTTCCTTGTATGGGGGTCTATCCGCGCGTGTGTGGTTCAGGTGGTGAGAGGCGACGCAATGGAGAGCGGAGGTGCAGTGGTTAGCGCAATGCGCTACAACCGTGGCAATGCGAGTTCGATTTGCCGCTCACGATCAATAACAGTGGCCAATATTGTAACCGCTCCTGGGTCTCCACCCGAGGTCGAATTCAACCTTAAATGAGAACTCCCTTCGTGTGATCATAGGCACTTGCCCCAACAGTCTGCGTGGGCTACATGGTGCATCTGTGTCTTTGTGTGTCTTAATAGGTGCTCACTAACGGCATTTGCCCCAACAATCTGTTACATGCTTTATCTTTACTAGGCAATGCAACGTTTTCACCGCACGCGTTCTCCATCTTCAAGTCATCATTTGGCCACAAGGTGACCGGAAGGTGGCAGCACAGCAATAGATTCCTGCGTCTGTCTGTGCTCGAGATTCTAGTGTTTATTTCCTCGTGTACGTACGCAGTGAGCTTTGTCCGGATACTCCACTTTGATCTCGCGTGCCAAACAAACGCTCATCCGGGAGGTGGCCAAACAATTCAATGCAGGACCCACCTTGGAAATGAGTCTTGAGACTCAGTGCTCATTGAACCTGCACAGTGCAGCATGACCTCCGACCCCTTGCCATGGGTGTCGGTCCCGAGAACACCAGGACGCAACCCGTCCGTAATTTGCAGATGAAATCGCGTTTGTGTGCTGCACGCTGCAACGCTTCTTCATCTCAGTGCCGCGTGTTGCATTCAAGAGGCTGGATTTATTTAGTTATTTTCAGCATCACTTGCATTCAATGCACTTGCTGATCAGATCGCATTCAGAGGTTAATTTGTCAGTTTAACACGTAGGCTTTCGCGACCAATATCATCAACATTATCATCCATAATAGAGTTGTTTGGGTTTAGATCGCGTAAATATGTACTATTATGGAGGTTAATTTATGTTCTTACCGTTGTTGATGATGATTATGTTTGTTTGATATTACTGATACACATTGCGGCGAGACAGACTTTTGCGACGGGTGTCTGTTACTCGCCTGTGTGCCCGTTTCATCAATTCGCGTCTTCCCTTTCGCGTCGGGCTGCAGCTTTCACTGCAGCGTCGGCAAAAGGGGGGGGGGGGCCTTGCCTTCGCGCCGCAAAATGCAGCTGACCGTTGCGTCCCGGTGTTCCGTGCGGTCTTCCTCCGAACAAAAAAAAATGACCAACCGCATTGTCCGTGCGTCCGTGCCGCGTGAGCTCTGCACGCGATCGTGCATCGGACGCCCATCGCCCACGCGGTGGGACGTCCCATGCGTTCCGCTTTGAAGCCGCAGTCCTTGCCGAACGTCGCTTTTGTGATACAGCACAAGTTGTAAGATTTCAACACCGCTCGTTGCGCGTGCCCATTGCCCCGTGCCAACCTGAGCACACCGTTGCGCAAGCCGAGACGTCCCCTCGAAGTTCAACAATGGTTGTTTCTAATGAATGCGACCTGGCGAAGTTTTTTTACACGCCGCCGGTATATACACATGGATGGGATGTTGAGCAGGAACCTGCGGGCTCGGGGTGAATTCTCCCACCCCCGTCGACGTCTCACGCCACCGTCATGTCGCCCGTGCCTTGGAATCCATTTCCCGCCGGGTTTTATTCGCACTCATAATGACAATGATAGCAACAACAATAATAGTAACAGCAGAAACATCATGCAATGGAAACTCTTTAGCAATAACAGTATTTGCGTGCGTGCGCGTATGCTGATGTTTTAGACGCCGCACCAGATGCTCGTGTAATGCTGAGTCGACCTAGGGGAGGCCCACGACCGGTGAAAATATTCCCAAACGATGTCTGCGGTAAAGGAGAATCTGACTCGTTTCGCCGACCTCGTAGCGCAGTGCTCTAACCACTGCACCACCGTTCCCCAAACACACGTGCTAAAACAAAGACAAAGACCTCCGGAGAAACTGTTGGGGCAAGTGCTGTTGGAGAGCACCTCTGAAGTGCGGCACGGCACACGAGGGTGTGGGTGGCCAACACCACGCCCGGCCGCCTTTGTCTCCCTAGCGGCGATGTTTACGCACCGCATCAGGTACTCATTCGAGCCTCAGTCGACCTAGGGGGAGGTGCAGGAGCGGTTAAAATAATCGTCACCGGTGTTGGCAATGAGCGGGAATCCAACTCTGGTTGGTAGCGCAACGCGCCGACCGCTGCGCCACCGCTCCCCGTGGACACACGCACACACACACAAGTGGGACACGCCAACTAACAGACAGACAGACACACACACACTCATGGCATCATACGAGTTGAGTGCGATTCCGCACGCCCGCGCGGGTGCTGCGGTCGTGCTCGATAAGCGGGCGCGTGCGCGCGCGCCCTTCGGATCGTTTATTGTGCCGGGGGAGTGGTGGTGGTGGTGGGGGGGTGCGTGCAGAGGATTACGGCGCCAAATCACGGTGATGGATGATGCGCGAGACCGACTCTGGCCAGACCGGCCGCGATCACCGCCGTGCCCGACCGCGGCTCGCGACCGCGCCACGTGGTCGCGCGCGCGAGCCGATGCATTTACGAACCGGTTGGCAGGCGTACGGTGCGAAAGAAGTTCGGCGTACGGAAAAGAACGGCGCGAGACCCGGCCGCTGTTGTGTGTGTGTGTGGTTTTTTTCTTCGTTTTTTCCGTGCGGTGTGTTTAAGTTGTTACGAAGAGCTGCTGGAATGCAACGCGCCTGAACTACTCCTGCTTGTGTATGCAGATGTTAACGCTGGTTCCTTATGGGTAGTAGGCTCGTCGATCCCCACACCCTGCCGTAGGAATGTGGAGTGAGAGTTTTCGTCTTCGCGTGCCAGGTACGCATTGGCATCGGGATGATTTGACGCGCGTGTGCGTTTGATGCAGCAGATTGTCGCGCAGCGCTACGAACCTGGCGACCGAATTCAATTCACGCTCACCAACACCAGTGGCGATTATCTGAACCGGTACTGGGCCTCGCCTAGGTCAACTCAGCCTCAAATAAGTACCTACTGCGATCAACATCGCCACTGGGGAGACAAAGGCGGCCGCGCGTGGTTCTGGCCATCCATCCGCTCGTGTGCAGTGCCGGCGTTCATAGGTGCTACTCGCTAGCAGCACTTGCCGCTACAGTCCGTCAAGGCTATTACGGGGGATCTTTGTCCTTGTGTATGATGCCTACAACTGCTTTCTGCTGCCCGCGTTGTCTGGAACTCTCTTCACGACCCGGGCCATCCGTGCTGACGGCTCCGTTGCCTCTGCACACGTTCCGGCAGGGGACCGTCCTCTCTCCCTCCGACTGCGGCTGACCCCCCTCTCTGTAAACTACAGTGAACTCACAAAGCGTCTTCATGCACAGCCGCACTGGACTGTCGCTCCCCGTATTGCCATCTGAATGGGCCCTCGCGTGCTGTCGCGTTAAATACGACTTCTAATACACAGGCTTGTGTCACCCCCCCTCCACCTGCGGTTGTAAATGTCAGTTCTGTGTGCCGATCGGCAGCCCGGCGTCTGCATTGTGCCAGTCCTGGAGATTGATTGACACCTCTCGCCTATCCGTCATGCGCATGATGGCAGCAGCAATTTGTTCAAGCGCTCGGTGCCAATGTCGAAATCTGCTGCTGCTGGCCACGACGAGAGGGTTTCAGGCGCGAGAGGAGGTTCGTGTCGTTTTGCGCCTCCTCCTCCTCTGTTGAAGGAGAGCAGGCTACAGTGGTTTATCCATAATTGAGGGGTTTTTTGGGGTTAGACCGCATAAATATGAATGTGTCGTTATAACCCGCCGCCACCCACCCGACACAGTCAATTATTAAGGTTTGTCACGTAAACAGAACGTGCCAATTGGTTACTAGTTCAGCACACCGCCTGCGTGTTGGGGAGTAAACCCACAACATTTGCAATTCGAGTACAACGTTTCGCCGGTAATTACAACCAGTCTCATCAGGCGACAGCCAGAACACTTGTTTACTGTACGATTCATAGTTTCGGCTTACACTGCCACAGTCGCATTGTTATTGCTTGTCCTTAATGCACCTCTCTGTGTGTCTGTGTGTTTACCATACGGTCCATAGCCTGGGCTGCATGATCACAAGCTGTTGTGGCTCGTGTCTTTAGCTTTTTTTTCATATTTCCGAATGAGAGGTGCGCATCATTGGCCTGTCGACGATGTCCTCATGCGGTCGATGAGGTCCAACCCACGAGTGTCCTTGGACGATCAAGATTTCGAAAACCCGCTCACGCCATCACCGCACCTCGGTGGGACATCCGCCCCCCCCGCCCCCGTCCCCCCCGCCGAAGGTAATGTGGAATTTCCACAATTGGCTCCGCGCTGTAAACCAGATGTGAGCACCCGACGCCTCGTGGCTCGCCAGAGAAAGCAAAGCGCTCAGACGTCTTGCTCCTACGGTGTCCATCGTTGTTGAAACGTTCCGTAGCATTCTTCAAGGAAAGGGCTGATGAGATCCCAACCGTGCTATCGTCGGTCCAATGGGCAAGGCCTCCCAGCCAACGACACAAACGCTGCAACACGCGCACGAGTCATCACCTCCACCGTGTGATTACTTTTGTTTTCTCGTCGTCGAAAGTTATTTCAAACGCATTGCACGTGGCGTCCCTCGCCCGAGTGTGTCAACATGCATCCTCCATACTCAAGGCGTCGACGAGGGTTTGTGGATGTGCCCGTTTCTATTAGCGGTACAGAGCCAGTGGCGGACGTTCCACATTCCTATGGCGAGGATTAACTGCGTCTCTCGTGTACCCGCTGGTAGCTTCGACCAAAAATGTACGAATTTTAACCACCCTGAAAGGATGATTGGCTAATGATGACGCATACTGCTAACGCATTGCAATGTATATTCGGCTGATGATGACGCCTACCGTCAATGTATAGAAAGGTACACGCATCTTAATTCTGGGCGGGTGTAGCTGCTGGGTAAATTGTTACATCGCTTGGGGAGGCCTTCATCCAGCAGTGGATTGACTTTTAATATAGAATCGTTAATATGGCCAAATATGGTACATTGTGCACTTACGTAGTAAGATGTCCAAAGGACGCGCTGTGTACTGTTGTCTTAAGATGCGTAAGAAATCGTGTGGGTATTGAGTTGTGTAGAGTACTGCGCTACAAACCCGGCCAACCGAGTTCGATTCCCACTCACGGTCAACACCGGTGACGATGATCTGAAGCGGTCCTGGACCTCCCCTAGGTCGAGTCAGCCTAAAATGAGTAACTGGGTGTGGCGTGCAAACATCGCCGCTGTGGGAACAAAGACAAAGATCCCCCGTGTAGCCTCAACAGACTGTTGGGGCACGTGCTGTCAGTGAGCAGCACCTATGAAGGCCGCAACGGCGCACGAGGAGTGTGGGAGGCCAACACAACACCAGACCGAATTTGTCTCCCCAGTGGTCGATGTTTGACACACCGCACCGAGTACTCATTTGAGGCTGAGTCGACCTAGGGGAGGAACTAAGTCGACCCAGGGTAGACCCAATGGCTGGTTTAGGGTGTTAACGGCCGTGAGCTGGAATCGAACTCGGGTGGCCGGGTTCGTAGCCCCGGCGCGCTCACCGCTACAAAGATCCCCCGTATAGCCCCCACATACTTTTGGGGGCAAGTGCTGTCAGCGAGTACCTATGAAAGGTCCTCACCCACACACACACACACACGCGTGCTGTGTGTGGGTGTCTGTATGCACACACTCACACGCGCTTATACATAGATGCGTGCGATTGCGTATGTGTGGATACATATTTTAAACGTAGCGCATCAACTTTCGTAGCGCAATCGACAATATATAACACCAGCAGACAGAAATTAAAAACAAACTTTGTTTATTTTCGTATGCCAGGGCAGATAACAAAGTGTCAATTTATGACGGCTCTTGAAATATCCAGTACATACTTGTTTTTTAATAGACGTAGTCTCACACACACACATATATATGCAGTTTAGACAAAGATGAGTCACAAATGTCCTTTAAAGCCTTAGCAGACAATTTGGGGCAAGTGCTTTTAGCGATTAGCAACCTAAGAGGGTTGGCACAGGTACACTACGGGGTGGGTGGCCAGCACAACCACGCCCGTCCGCCTTTGTCTCCCTAGAGGCGATGTTTCAACATCGCCACGGGTACTCATTTGAGGCTAAGTCGACCTCGGGGAGGTCCATGACCGGTTCAGATAATCGGGTCGCGGGGTTCGGAGCACAGGGTGCTAACCCCTACACTACAGTCACTGTATTTATATAAATATATATATACACACACGTACAGGCGGCTGTAAATATATCGAGTGTGTGTGTGTATGTGTGCGCGTGTATCGTGTGTGCAAGTACCGTATGTGTGTGCCCGCGTGTACGGTGTATGTGTTCGCGTGTACGATGTGTGTGTACGGTGTGTGTACGGTGTGTGTGTGTGTACGGTGTGTGTGTGTGTTGGCTGTTATGGGTGTGTGTACGGTGTGTGTGTGTATGGTGTGTGTGTGTGTGTACGGTGTGTGTGTGTTCGCGCGTATGATGTGTGAGTACGGTGTGTGTGTTCGGTGTGTGTGTGTGTTCGGTGTGTGTGTGTGTTCGGTGTGTGTGTTCGGTGTGTGTGTGTACGGTGTGTGTGTTCGGTGTGTGTGTGTATTCGGTGTGTGTGTGTGTACGGTGTGTGTGTGTGTACGGTGTGTGTGTGTCTACGGTGTGTGTGTGTCTACGGTGTGTGTGTGTGTGTACGGTGTGTGTGTGTGTGTACGGTGTGTGTGTGTGTACAGAGTTCGAGTCCGCGTGCCCTGTGCGGAATTGCGGGTGTAACGGGCCGGTCGCTCCATCTCGGGTTACGTTCGCTGCCGTGAATGCCGTGGCTGGAGGAGCGTGCGAGGTGGCGTAATGTCACGAGAGAGAGAGATACACTTATAACCCATCGAGTCACGATAATAATTAAATTAAGATTACCGTATTCTCCCGATTATAAGACCCCCACCCCTAAGCCGCGCAGGACCCACTGCGCTATCCCTCCCCATGCGTTTTAAAGCAAAGTTTGGGGGACTTCTGTTAATCCGGTAGGTACTTCGATGAGCTATCACCACCACCAGAGTGTGTATTCGTGTCCCCAGAGTCCTATAATATGGACATGATGATGATGATCATTTGCCAAATCCACTTCAACGTGAAAAAGGACTCCGCGTGTCTTTGCTGGTTTCTTAGGGGGTTGTATGGCCAGACTTCACCACGCTGGTAAGAGCGCCTCGGTCAAGTGAGATGGGGCGGCCCAGCTTCGGGTTCAGATGATCACTCGCCACTGATGTTCGCCGCGGTGGGAAATCGAACCCTCGGTCGTCGAGTGAAGTGAGCAGTGCACGTACAACCCGCAAAAATTGTCGGCTCTTGAAATTCGCACAATAATGAAGACATGCATCGCGACAAATAAACACATCAAGGTAAATATCCCCCGTGTAGCCTTAACAGACTTTTGGGGCAAGTGCTGTGAGCGAACATCTATGAAGGCCGGCACGGCACACGACGGGGTGGGTCGCCAGCATCACGCCCGACCGCCTTTGTCTCCCCAGTGGCGATATTTACACATCGCAGCAGGGACTAATCTGAGGCTGAGTCGACCTCGGGGAGGCCCACCAGGGTCGGTTCAGATAATCGTCATTGGTGTTGGTGGCCGTGAGCGGGAATCGAACTCGGGTCGCCAGGATCGTAGCGCAGCGCGCTAGCCACTGCGCCACCGCTCCCCTATAAGCAAACACACACACAGAGACAAACACACACACAGAGACAAACACATACACGCATACAGACACACCGTTTCCGAAATAGCTTCAGAGAAAGTGTAGCAGAATTTGTGTTCTGAGTAAGAATGCATTGGGGGGGGGGGGGGGCGGTTTGGAATGCGTAATGAATATCGCATACTTTAAAACTGTCCCGATGATGATTGTGACGATGTCGAATTTCAAGTCGATTATCAACTCGAAGGGCACAAAAGGTGATGTCACGTAGCGTGCGATGTCGGTCTATACTGCCAGGAAGCCATCACCTGCGGGCGCTGACCAAGCAGTACATCAAGTCGCAACACATTGTGCGCTAAAGTACACGCAGTTATAAGTGTGCCCATTGTGTTAATAGGCAATTCATCATTCGCAACATTGTTGTGTATGGGTTTTGAAAAAATATTTATTATATCTATAAAAGACGAAAGCAAGAGATGATACGTGAATTAAAAAAAAATTGTGTGTCTGGCACGGGTCGTATTTTGTGTGCTCTTGTGGTCACAATTTGGGTTAGGCGTGTGTGTGGGTGTGTGTGGGTGTGTGTGGGTGTGTAGGTGTGTGGGTGTGTGTAGGTTTGTGTGTGTGTGTATATGTGTATATGTGATGAGGAGCGGTAGTGTAGTGGTTAGCGCGCTGCGCTATGAACCCGGCGACCCGAGTTCGATTCCCGCTCACGACCAACACCAGTGACGATTATCTGAACCGGTCCCGGGCCTCCCCTAGGTCGACTCGGCCTCAAATGAGTACCTGGTGCGGTGTGTAAACATTGCCACTAGGGAGACAAAGGCGGTCGGGCGTGGTGCTGGCCACCCACTCCTTCGTGTACCGTTCCGGCCTTCATAGGTGCTCGCTAACAGCACTTGCCCCTACAGTCTGTTAAGGCTATATGGGGGATCTTTGTCTTTGTATATGTGTATATGTGTGTATGGGGGGGTGGCGGTAGTGTAGCAGTTAGCGCGCTGCGCTACGAACCCGGCCACCCGAGTTTGATTCCCGCTAAGGGCCAACACCGGTGACGATTTTCTGAACCGGTCCTGGGCCCTCTCCGAGGTCAACTCAGCCTAAAATGGGTACCGGCTGCGATTTGTGTACATCGCCACTGGAAAGACAAAGGCGGCCGGGTGTGTTTCTCGCCTTCCACCCTTCAATAGGTGCTCGATAAAAGCACTTGCCCCAACAGTCTGTTAAGGCTACACGGGGGATCTTTGTTTTGTTTCGTGTGTATATATTCCGTGTGTATTTCGTACGTATATTTCGTGTGTGAGTGTTCCGACTGTGTGTTTCGTTTGTGTGTACTTCGTGTGTGTATCTTTCGTATGTGTTTCGTTTGTGTGTACTTCATGTGTGTATCTTTCGTATGCGCTCCGTGTGTGTGTTTCGTGTGTTTCGATGTGTGTGTTTCCTTTGTGTGTATTTCGTGTGCGTATATTCCGTGTGTGTGTATCTTTCGTATGTGCTTCGTGTGTGACTGTCTGTGTGTGTATTTCGTGTGTGACTATCTGTCTGTCTGTGTGTATTTCGTGCGTGTGTGTTTCGTGTGTGACTATCTGTCTGTATGTGTGTGTGTATTCCGTGTGTGTATTTCGACACCGCCATAGAAGCTGCACGAGGATAATTTAAGTTACCCACGATTTACCCCACCCACGAGAAATCCGTCGAATCCTGTATTCAATTAATTTAAACAGTTCTTTTTTAACCCATCACATTTGCGTAATTACGTTTTGGCTAATTAACTATAGCTCACGTACATATTTGTTCTGTATATACTGTATATACTGTAGTCACCGTGGTAACACGCTGAAAGTTGCCAATAATTACCATAGTCAATATTGTTAGCGTCCAGGGGGAAATATATTGCTAATAAATAAAATAACAACCCCTCGTTGTTGAACGTCCACTGTGGCTTGTAGTATAACTGTACGAAAACAACAAATGATGTATCTATAATACAATAAATATTCAGACCACACAATAACCACAATTATTATCCCAACTCTGCCCACTAATTACCGTTCATGCGAGACTCTGCATGGGCCTCTACCGTCGATGCACCGCTGTTCATGCGCATGTGTTGAACGGGGCCTTCAGAACCCGCGAGACGCGACGCGGGGTTTGCCCCCCCCACACAAAAGCATTTTTTCCTTTTTTTTGTGCTCCGATATTTTCCGAGCTAATAATTTTATTTAATTTCCAGAGACCGCAAGCGTAACATTTAAAACAGGTGTGTAAAACTTACTGCCCTTCTTCGACCGTTAAGCTCCTTTAGAAATCTGTGTAGTCACATAAAATGGCTATAAAATTTTACTGTCGATCGTTAGCCGAGCGCAAACCTACATAATTCTGTCACTGATACAAGGCGATGCCAAGAAGCCTGTACGCTTGTCGAGAGGAGAAATACGAACGCACACAAAATATAACGCCCGTGATATTACGGACGAAAATAACAACACGCGAGACGCGACCCAAATATGTCTGTCTGTCGCTATTTCATCAGGCACACGGACGACAGATACAACAGAGAGATGCGGCGATAGAGAGACACGCAAGACGGAGAGACGGAGACACGAGAGTCGCGTGCTTTCGGTAGCAATGAAAGCACGTGGCTCAACGCACAAGCCTCACCGCTCGATACAACCGCGCGCATTTGAATATTAACACCGTCTGTAAATGCTGAGCTATGTATGAGCGATGCAATTCATTTTTGAATTAACAGATACATGCATTTATACGTTTTAGATACGCACGTAAATAGTTTGATACAATAGCTATTACTGTACAGTAGAATTATATTAAAACGTTACTTATTTATGTAGCATATCCATGGGTGGGTCTTTCTTTATAAAGTCTGCTTTCCAAACGCGTCCAGGAAGTGGAATTGTCCGTTCCTAAATTGTCCAAGCATTTAAAGCACCAACCTTCCTGGAAATTAGGTATTGAGACTCAGTTTATACTCTCCCTATGTATTACTGCAACGATAAAACGTACTTTTCGCTTTTTCATTTTGCCCAGAATGTAAATATTCGACTCCATGTGTGTACAACGTGAATGGTTCTGTATGTGTAACATGAACGCTTCTCAATAAATAACGTGAACGCTTCTCCGTGTACCATGCGAACGGTTCTAAATTAATGTACAATGTAAATGGTTCTAAATTAATGTACAATGCGAATGGTCCGTAGTGGTCTGGTCGTTGTTTTTACATTACAAGAACAAAACGTATCATATCCATATAGCATCGGTCATATTACTCAGACACGGGGCATTGTAAAGGTTTGCTCTCGGTTGTAATGAATATGTAGTTCAGACTCAGCGAGACAACTCTCCCCCTCCTATGTATGACTTTGTGCACGCGTTTCCGTCCCGTCATTATCATTCGTAACACATAGGCATACAGTGAAATTAATTTCTGTTCAATTTATACTCAACTTACAACCACGAACACACAACACAGCCAGGTTGTTGTTGTTGTTGTTCCATTTATATATAATAAAAAACAATTTAATCTGAATTGTCTTCATCAGTATCGTCCTCGGAAATCGAGGCGTGAGAAATGTCAATTGCGTAACGCTGGGCGCGCTCGCCTCTACGGACAACAGCTGAATAGGGCGAGTGACAACGGGTGACGACGACTCTGCTCGTCGTGTCGGCCAGACGTAGGCTACGGGACTGGTGGCTATAGACCCGTGCTGACTCTAGAGTGGAATTCACGTCGGTCTCGACGTTTCTATAATTCGTGCTCGAGCGTGCATGTATCTTCGTCTTTGCATGAATGTATCGAGCGGGGAGCGGTGGCGCGGTGGTTAGCGCGAGTTCGATTTCCGCTCACGGCTAACACCATTGACGAGCTATTGACTGAACCAGTCCTGGGCCTACCCAGGGTAGACTCAGCCTCAAATGAGTGGTGCTGGCCACCCACTCCCTTGTGTGCATTACTGGCCTTCAGAGGTGCTCGCTAACAGCACTTGTCCCCAACAGTCTCTTAAGGCTATACGGGGGATCTTTGTCATATTGTGCGCTGTATATAAGAATGCGTGTGAGCGCATTTGGGAGTAAATATGGTTGACTTTTTACGTAAGTATACATGCCGGCCAATGCAAACCTGCACAGAACACTTACTCCAAGTCTGTTGAGACAATACGGGGAATCTGTGTTTGTGTATGTATGTGTATACTATGTGAGCACATATGCAGGCCAACACGTGTGTATGTGTGTGTGCGTGTACCGCATCGGCCTTCATATGTGCTCGCTTACAGCACTTTCCGAAAATAATCTGTTAAGGCTATACGGGGGATCCATAATAAAAAATGGTTTGGGTTATATCGCGTAAATATGTGTCGTTAAACTTACCAGCACCGGACACAGCCAATTAGTAAGGGTTGTCACGTAAACAGAACATGTAAACAGAACATGCCAACCCTTACTGATTGGCTGTGTCGGGTGGTGGCGGGTTTAACGACACGTATATTTACGCGATCTAAGCCCAAAAAGAACTGTATTATGGATGATATTGGTCGCGATAGCCTTCGTGTGATACGGGGAGATCTTTGTCTGTGAATGTGTGTATCGTGATTGGCGGTGCTTGAGTGGATCAGTCGCTGCTCTTGGAAACGAAGATTTAAAATGTCCGGTAACCATAGCGACTTGAAGAACAAAGCACATTTAAAAAAAATGTAAATGATTATACTGTATATATAACGTCGCGAACCTGACATCCGCTTTCCCTACGTCGACTCAGCATAACAAGGGAGTTCGACGGCTGTGGCGTTGTTCAAAATCACCATTGGACTCAACAAAGGCGACCGGGCGAGCGTGGCTCTGCCAATACTGCCCCCTTGTGTGCGGTTTCGGTTTTTAATAGGTGCTCGCTAACACTGCCCCCTTTTCCGCCGACAATCTGAGGTCGCGTTTAACTCGATATGGTTTCGCATCGGTCGTGTCACGCCAACGAGCGTCGGTTTAAAAATAATTTTTAAAAAACATCAAGTCTTGGTGGCACCAAATAAAGTTGCTTATACAGAGCTAGTGTTCGAATGCGATGACGCTCGGGTCATCCTGACCGATGCAATGGGCCGCGCGCGTCGCGGAATTAGTTAAACATTTGATCAATTACGCGATTGAGAGCGAGTCAGATTTTAACGTTAAATTCCAAATTAATTCGTCATTAACACTGCGGCATTACAAGCAAAGAAAACATAACATATATTATAGGCGACGGTTTGGGCAATGGGCCTTCTTTATACAGAAGAAGGTGCCCAGATTATTGAGGAGCGGCAGTGCAGTGGTTAAGGGCATTGCGCCGGCGAGCCCGAGTTCCATGCCCCATCACGATGAGCATCGGTGATCGAAATAGAACAACAATAATATCGGATTCGGCGCTGGAACCCCCTTCACCTGCGGGGTTGAAGTCTACTCTGAACAATTACCACAGCCGCCGCGGCGTATCGGGGTACATCTTCATGCAGCAGTGGATTGACCCGAAGGCTGTAACTTACTGGAATCGTTGTCGTTAACGTTATTGCCGCGCGCGGGTCGTATCACGCGCAATTATACACGCAACGCGGAGTGTCTATGTTACGGGAAATGCGTGCATAATGTGGATTTTAATATTGTGTGTTGCGAACAGTAATAACGCAAGTAAAACAAACCGTGAGAAAAGATTGTATAATATGTAATGTGAAATGCATTATATATGTTCATTTATTATAACGCGGCGAAACTTAACTAGTGGGGTGCACGCATACGGGACACACATAGAGAGCCCGAGCAAAAAATAGAAACAATTATATTAGTTCACAATGGCTCTCAAACATAGCGCAATATTCCATCTAAATATCGCGTTATATTCAAGAAATATCTGGATATATTAGACCAAATAGCCCGCTATATTCCACAAGAATATTGAACTATATTTCACGAAACATCACATAATATTTCACCAATTATCGCACTATATTCCACCGAAGCATCGCACATTCCATTCACATATCGCCCTATATTCAACCCATATATCGCACTATATATACAAATTTTCCACCCATATATCACGCTACTGTATATTCCACCGATATATCGCACTATATTCCACCATATCGCACTATATATATATTCGACCAATATATCGCACTACAATATATATCCTCATTGCTCACGCTCACTTCAAACGCGCGGTGGGAAATGCGCGATAATCTGTTTCCAAATTAAAACTCCACTCGTCTCGACCCCAGACACACAAAAAAACAGCCCCCACCCACCCACCCACCACCCCAACACATCCACAGCGGCCCCTTAAACCCGCGAATACTGCGCGTCCGCGACCGTTCGCGGCTTTTATTTTACGGTCCGAGCGACGGTTTTGGAAACGCGACAAAATTTACGCACGCACAGAGGGACGGAGAGAGAGAGAGAGGAGAGAGTAGGGGGGTGGGGAGAGGAAAGAAGAGATAACAGGAGGAGAGTGGACACCGGTTCCTGGTCTTGGACACCGCCAATGTTTTATTTTGTGGTCGTCTTTAGGCCCCTCGCTTGCCAACAGCTCTCGTCCTCTACCGACCACCTCGCCATGTGGACCCTGCACGGCCCGAGACACATATTGTTGTATTCGTAGCTCTCGTAATATTTCGTTTTATTATCTATTTGGATTTTTTATTGTTTTGTTTTTGAGTCATTTTTTGCTCCACCGCGTACGCTCGGTGCGCGAGTTCTGAAATTGTTTCGCCTGTGTGTGTCCGTGTGTGTGTGTCCGTGTGTGTGTGTCCGCGTGTGTGTGTCCGCGTGTGTGTGTCCGTGTCTGTGTGTGTTCCGATGTGTAAACATCGCCACTAGGGAGACAAAGGCGGCTGGGCGTGGTGTTGGCCACCCATCCCCTCGTGTGCCGTGCCGGCCTTTATAGGTGCTCGCTAACAGCACTTGCCCCTACAGTCTGTTAAGGCTACACGGGGGGTCTTTGTCTTTGTCCGTGTGTGTGTGTCCGTGTGCGGCCGCGCGTGGTGCTGGCTACCCACCCCCTCGTGTATCGTGCCGGCCTTTATAGGAGCTCGCTAACAGCCGTTGCCCATATACAATCTTTTAAGGGTATCCGGGGTCGGGGGGTCTTTGGTTTTGTTGTGTGCGCGCGTGTGTGTGTGTTAGCCTGCCTTCGATACATATATACATATTTAAAGGATGAACTTTGGATAGCCACGGAAATGTTGACGTCTGCGGTTTATCTCTGCGCGTGCAATTGAGCGTTCATTTGACGTTTTGTTTGAGTGAAAGTGAAAGCGGACACAGATAGTGGTCGGCTAACATCGCGCAGAAATAAAAACTTCGTCTAACAAAGAGGGGGGGGGGTCCAGGCGGTGACATTATTGGCCTAATTACCGCGTGTATATGCGGTGCGCTGTCCGCGAATCAAATTCCCGACACTGTTACAATTAGAAGGACCCCCCCCCCCCCATATATCCATCTTGAGATATATGTATAAATTCGTTTTTTAGTATCATCTGTACTGTATGTCGCCGGTCACGACCCGCCTATATATTAAACAAATTTCATAGCGGTGTTGACTGCCAATGGTAAAGGGGGGGGGGGGGAGCGGGGTGTGTGTGGGGGGGGGGGGGGGGGAGGGGGGGGTAACGGCACGTCACGAAGGCCCGGGTACCCCAAACCCGGGGGGTGGGTGGTGAGGGGGGGTAACGGCACCCCCACGCACAGAGCTCTTTGTGCAATTTACAGTCCGTGCGGGCACGGGGAAGATGTCTCTTTAGGAACCCCCCGAAATTAAAGGAAGAGCGCAAGAACTTTCAACACCGAGGCCAGAGTTGTCAGTAGCCGTGCAAGAAAAAAAAGCGTCAAAAATATAGACGGGTTTTTTTTTAGGTGCGTATAAATAATTCACATCGCGGGTTAATCGGCTTCTCCTGGCGGGATTTTATTTTATCGCGCATGTACATCCATTTCCACGCTGCGTGTTATTCTATCATTTGCTTCAACATATTAATCCGCCCAATATTCCGCCCCACCGTGTGGCAGGAGCAGGCAGTGGAAGGGGAACATATATAGTGAGTGGGGAGGGCTAGGAAGCAATAAATTCCACATGTTCGCGCAGACTTTGAGCGAAAATACATTTGATCGCCGCGTTCTCGAGGTGAGCAGCCCAAATTTTTTGCGGGGCTCGGCAAGCCTTTAAAAAAAAATTATAATCTTATTCTAAATAAAAACTCAACAAACCCAACCAACCCCCTCCGCTTCGCTGAATGGCCGCGTTTACCTAACAACCACTACGGATCTCCGAGACGCTTCGTCTCCCCCCTCTGGCTTGCTCTCAACATGTGCGTCCGCGGCAGGGGTGTCACTCTCCCCGCTCGCCCCTCTTAATTGGCATGCAGCGGTAACAACCCCTCCGATCGTGCGCACCGCTCGCGTGCAACGCGGGCGCAGCCGCGACCAGCCCGCGCGAGTCTACGCAGAGCGCGCGTCCTCCTGCCAGTCGCATCACCGCCGCCGCCGCCGCCGCGAACCCCTCGCCGACTCCCGATGAATTCGTACTTCGCGAACCCTCTCTTCGCGAAGTACAAGGCCGGCGATGCGCTGCGCCCCAGCTACTATGACTGCCGCCTCGCGCCGGACGCCATGAGTGGCCGGCAGGCCGTCTTCTACGGTGCCGGTGCCGGTACCGGAGCCGGAGGAGGAGGAGGAGGACCCCCGGCATTCGAGCACCCGGCCGGTACCGGCGCGGGCACGGGCGGAACGGCGGGAGTCCACCACCAGGAGTTCTACCACAACGGAAGTTCGGCCGCGGCGGCGGCGGCCGCCGCGTACCAAGCGGCCGGTTCGTGCGCGCTGGACGCGGCGGGTAACTTCTACGGGTACCCGGCCTTCCCGAGGCAGCCCGTGTTCGCCCTGCAGCAGGAGTGCGGTGGCGTGGTGCAGTACCCGGGACCCGACTTCAAGTCGTTCGGGCCCGGCGCCGAGGAGGAGGCCGAGTACCCGGGTCAGGGCTCCTCGTCGGCGCAGCTCTTCCCCTGGATGAGGTCTCAAGGTGCGTGGGTGGTTGTGGTGGTGGTGGTGGGGGGGTGGCTGGCGCGGGTAGTCTCTGTCCCCTCGATGGCCCTTGTCGTCTCTCTGCACGCGTGCCTCTGTCTCTCTTTGTGTGCGCCCACAATCGCGCGTCTGGGCATCCCCTTGTGTTGTCCTGTCGATGATCTGTGTATGGGGATGGCAATTGCGCTTTCCCTTCCTCGTTGATAACGTCTTACGGAGCAGAACGATTGTCGAGCAAGATGACGTTTCGGGCAACGTTCCCCGTTCATCGTTGCTTGCTGCGTTGTTGCTATGCAATGTTTATTATTCATATTCTTGTTATAATTACAAATTATTGTGCTCTCTGATTACTGTCCCATTCATCATTCCGTACTTTGCCTAACAGCTGCTGTTGCTTTCATTATTTGTTTGTGTCCGTTGTTACTGCCGGTCGTTTGTTGTTGTTATTGTTTGCTTATTTATGGATGCGTCCATTGTGTCGTGCGCACACAAAAGGCAGACGGACGCGCCTGGCGTACGGGCGGCAACAACAATAGCGCAGCCGTCATAGGATCGGAGCCGTCGTCTGCGGGCTGCATCGTGGCCAGGGCCCGTCGATAACGAACGCCGCAGCTAAAGGAAGCGAGCGGCCACTGCGCGCAATCAACTCGGAGATGAGAAGCCGATAGCGGGCCTCTGGGGGTCCTTATCGCCGGATAGTTTTTTTCGTTGTTGTCGATTGTTCTCGTTTTCACGTCACCTATTTAGGCGCGCGCGTAATTGTCCTCAACTGTACGCTGGCTACATTTCATGGGCGCATGTCGGAAGGATAGTGACGTAACCGGTGAGCACGCAACAATATATATGCAGTGTATAGACCGTGCTATCTCGTAAAACGGCCGCAAAGTGCGTATTTTATCTGGGTTGATATGGATGACGTGAAAGTTGTGTGTTTTGTAATGCGCACGCAGTTACGCGCTTAAATAATCGACAACGTTTGCGCTAGCTCATAATTACGGTAGTGCTATAGCAGGGGTGGGTAACAAAACAAGCAGCTGCCTGTCCCTCTTGGATATTGTGTTGAAATTCACCAGCTTGTTGGATAATTTCTTGAACAGTCTCTGTGTATATATATATTAATAGTGTCCATTGGACCTCTTGCGAAGACATTGGTTGTTGTTTTTAAAACCAATGCGACCAAATATTGTGCCAGTCGTGTTATTCTTTTGAGCGCATTAACTTGTCCATTGGTTTAATCACCCTACTCGTAACACACTTTAACATTTAGTTTTGACTTTTACAGAATTTTACACCCACCACCACACTTTTGGAAATTATGTCAGCGTGTACACCTATGTCTAGAGATGATGCCACTACTCTGTGTGTGTGTATTCAATACGAATTGCGTGGGTAAACGTTCAAGATAAACAACCTTTATAGACGCAATAAGCTCAAGTGCCACGTTACCACCGTTCCAGAACAACATATGCGACGTTATGAGCCCTACAAAACGCGGTCTGCAACAAATAACAAGACAACACATTTATATATTTGGCATCACATACGTTGCGTTATCTGGACGGAACATTATCTCGGGGGGCAAACGTGTGCGTGCGCGTGTGGCGATTGGCATTGCTCGTGGTGGCATTGTGCAATGTTTAAATTATTACAATTATTAGTACTACCATCGCAAATCATTGACGCGTTGACTTCTTTTTTTTTTGCCCCGTGCGTGGCCCCTATGCTGCACTCCCGCCCGTTTCCATCTAACCGCGTGGGGTCGCTGGGCCGATACGGGGCGGTTTCTTCTAAATGCCGAGGCGAAAGAAAACCCGGGGGGGGGGGCGGCTTTATTACAAAAATCTCGAGCAAAGCAGAGCGCGGCCACGGTTCATTAAGTAAGGACAATCGTGGTGGCTCAAACGCTCGCAGGGTCTGCCCTGAACCTCGCCTACCCCCCCCCCCC